>CM053028.1:613216394-613613894 GCA_028564925.1 Lithobates sylvaticus | reverse complement strand
CGTTTTTGGGCTTTGGCGTTTTTTTTGTTAGCCAATAGAGAAAACTATTATCTGTTGCATCATTTGTTGCTAGGTATTTTTTTTTTTTTAGCTTTTCCATCAGCTTTTATTTCTTCTTTTATTATAATGTTTTCCTGGTGCCTCCGTGGCTGCATACCTGTGACAAGCTCCGCCTTGGCTCCTCCCTCAGGACCAGTGAATCTTATAAAAGGAAAAGGATTAGCGCACGCCCAGCATTCTCATTTTTTTGGTCAGTGAATGGTGGTCGAACGTCCCTTACCTCTGCAGTCGGCAGCTTCCAGCTGGGTTCAGCCTCTCCCAGGTACAGTCCCTATTCTTGAGCAGCTAAATGCGCTAAAAAGATAGGGAGCCCCTTTCTGTGGGCCTTTTGGGACAGCCGTTGTCTCTTAACCACTTTCAGACCGGACCAATTTTCAGCCAAAGGACCAGGCCCCTTTTTGCGATTCGGCACTGCTTCGCTTTAACTGACAATTGCGCGGTCGTGCAGCGTGGCTCCCAAACAAAATTGGCGTCCTTTTTTTCCCACAAATAGAGCTTTCTTTTGGTGGTATTTGATCACCTCTGCGGTTTTTATTTTTTGCGCTATAAACAAAAAAGAGCGACAATTTTGAAAAAAAAACGCATTCTTTTTTTATTTTTTGCTATAATAAATATTCCCCAAAAAAAAAATATATATATATATATATATATATATATATATATTATATATATATATATATATATATATATATATATATATATATATATATATATATATATATATATATATAGTTTAGGCCGATACGTATTCTTCTACATATTTTTGGTAAAAAAAAAAATCGCAATAAGCGATTTATTGATTGGTTTGCGCAGAAGTTATAGCGTTTACAAGATAGGGGATAGTTTTATAGCATTTTTATTAATAATTTTTTTTTTATTAGTAATGGCGGCGATCAGCGATTTTTATTGTGACTGCGACATTATGGCGGTGTAACCTGGGGGACAGGTAGCAGGTTCAAAGCTCACTGGGATGGGCTGTTTATTTAGGCACAGATACCAAATCCACTTGAGATAGTGAAAACAGTGTTGGGTTTATTTGATTTAAATCCATAAATATAAGTCCATATACAGGTGCTGCACAGTCTTCCAGAAAACACATCAAAACAGAAATAACCAAACAAAAGTCCTAGCCGTGTCTCGGCTCTAACTATAACATACACCGTCTCTAACTATCAGGCTGAGCAAGCCTACCGCTTGTCAGCTTCTGTAAAGAGTTTTTAAAGGGTTTTACCAACCTTTTAGCTCCTCACAAACCATCCCTGTTTGTGTGTCCCAGGCAGAGAGCAAAGGCTGTTTGCTCAGGTGAGCTTAAATTAGCCTGGAAAGGAGGACTAAGATCTGAACTGGATCATGTCTCAGAGACCTCTGAATGTATATGAGAGGAGCCTGGGAGATGTATAAACCCCGAACAGGACTTCTCCTGGCTCTCTCTGGGACGCTCTGCTACAGCGGACACATCTGACATTTTTGACACATTTTTGGGACCATTGTCATTTATACAGCAATCAATGCTATTTAAATGCACTGGCAGTGAAGGGGTTAACCACTAGGGGGCAGTGTAGGGGTTAAGTGTGCCTAGGGGCGTGTTTCTTACTGTGGGGGGGGCGTGGCTGTCAGCTAGTGAATGCTGATCTCTGCTCCAATCACAGGGAGCAGAGATCGGCGTCACTAGTTGCTAGGCAGAACGGGGAGATGCTGTTTATTTCCGCATCTCCCCGTTCAGCCTTCCCATGATACGATCGCGGGTGTCCCCGCGGCGATCGAGTCCGCGGGACCCGCGACCGGCCTCACGGGGGTCCCGACCGGCGCTAGCGCGCACCTGGAGCCCGATGGCACGGCGGCATCTTAAAGGGGACGTATATATACGCCCTTATGCCTGTCCGTGCCATTCTGCCGACGTATATCGTCGTGCGTCGGTCGGGAAGCGGTTAAGGGCTCTGTTAATTAACATGTTAATTATGTTTCAAGTTGTTGCTATAGGGGATTATCTAACCCCTTGTGTTAAAAGTGTATAAAAAGGCTGTATTCTGTCCAATAAATCGTTCAAGATTCCACAAGCTATTTTCGGCTAGACTTGTATTCAATGCAGCTATAATAATGTATCTCTCTGATGGTCAGACTGGAGGAAGCGGGATATACTGACGGAAGCACTCAAGCGGAGTGTGGGATAGGATCCGTCACACCGTCCATTAGGCTTCCATTGCTCTCTCGCTTTCCTTTCTTTGCAATCCTCTCTCTCTTTTTCACTTTCTTCCTCCCCCACCACCTTCCCCCTCCTTGTGATATTGTACCTTCCTTCCTGGTTACTATAGTGTGCGGCACGCACCTCTCGCTGGCTTTTCTGAGTCCTTCGGCGTCTTGCTGCTCGCTCTCTGCATGCACGGACGTCAGGATGCTGAGTCGAGAGGGCCGCATAGATCTTAGTGCCACCAGGCCGTGCATGTGCGGTCTGGCCTGAGGTTGTGGCTGCCATCTTGAATAGAGGCAAATTTTAAATTTTTTGCCCTTGTTTGTCAAAAATAGGATTTTTATAACAGCTTACCTGTAAAATCCTTTTCTTGGAGTACATCACGGGACACAGAGCCATTGTAATTACTATGTGGGTTATAGGCCACCTTCAGGTGATGGACACTGGCACACCAGACAGACAGGAAGTTGCCTCCCTATATAACCCCTCCCATACTGGGAGTACCTCAGTTTTTGTAGCAAAGCAATATACATATATCCCAAAAGAGAGGGGAGGGACCTCTGTGTCCCGTCATGTACTCCAAGAAAAGGATTTTACAGGTAAGCTGTTATAAAAATCCTATTTTCTTTATCGTACATCACAGGACACAGAGCCATAGTAATTACTATGTGGGTTATAGGCCACCTTCAGGTGATGGACACTGGAACACCAGACAGACAGGAAGTTGCCTCCCTATATAACCCCTGCCATACTGGGAGTACCTCAGTTTTTGTAGCAAAGCAATATACATATATCCCAAAAGAGAGGGGGGGACCCCTGTGTCCCGTGATGCACTCCAAAAAAATTATTTTACAGGTAAGCTGTTATAAAAATCCTATTTTCTTTATCGTACATCACGGGACACAGAGCCATAGTAATACCTATGTGGGCTGTCCCAAAGCAATGCTATCTGAGGGGAGGGAGACAAAAAAATTAAGCAGGGTGCTAACAGACTTGAGGACCCATACTGCTGCCTGCAGCACACTGCGCCCAAAGGGGGCGTCCTCATGTCTTTTTACATCCACCTGATAGAATCTAGTGAATGTATGGATTGAAGATCAGGTTGCGGCCTTACAGATATGAGCCATGGAGGCCTGGTGATGCACTGCCCATGAAGCACTAACTGCTCTGGTAGAGTGCACTTTGACCTTAAAAGGTGAAATCCTCCTTTTTAAACCATAAGCCTGAATAATAACTTGCCAAATCCATTTAGAAATAGTAGATTGACGATGCCTGTCCCTTCCTGGGACCTTCTGGCGGTACAAACAAAACATCAGTTTTCCGAATCTCAGCAGTCGCCTTCAAATAGACCCGAACTGCTCTCACTACATCAAGGGAATGTAGTGACTTCTCTTCCACAGAACGGGGTTCTGGAAAAAACGAAGGTAGGACAATATCCTGGTTCAGATGACAGCCTGACACCACTTTAGGCAGAAAGATTGGATGAGGACGCAACACTACTTTGTCCTTGTGAATAATTAAATATGGCTCCTTACAAGAAAGAGCAGCCAACTCTGATACCCTTCTTGCAGAGGATATAGCAACCAGAAAAACAAATTTCCTTTTCAAAAGGACCTGGGGAGTAAATCGTATCGGCTCAAAAGGCTGTTTTTGTAATACCGATAAAACTAAATTAAATTCAAGTCCCAAGGGCACAAGGGTGACCTAACTGGCGTATTAAGCCTGGTTACCCCCTGCATAAAACTCCGGACCAACAAATTCGAAGCAAGTGGTCTTTGAAACAATACCGATAAGGCCAAGACCTGACCCTTGATAGTACTCAAGGCCAGCTTAATTTCTACCCCTAATTGCAGAAAGGCAAGAATTCTATCTATGACATACTTCCGAGGATGCCAACCCTTGGATTCACACCATAGACACTGGGAGAGGTACTCCCTGTATGGGAGGGGTTATATAGGGAGTGGACTTCCTGTCTTGGGTGTGCCAGTGTCCATCACCTGAAGGTGGCCTATAACCCACATAGTAATTACTATTCTGCTCTGTGTCCCGTGATGTACGAGAAAGAAATAATTTTTTAGAGGGTGTATCTTCCACAAGATGTCCCTCCCCTCTCCATCGTTTATTACTGGGGGCTTTCAGCATGGCAGCCTGTTGTCATCTGAGGAGGTTGCCAATGCGGGGAGCCCCTGGAAGGGACCCTGTTTTTTTTCCAACGGTAAATGTAACTTCTTTCTTTTTTTTTTTACGGTATCCGTTTTCTTGCTCCAGCTGAAATACCGGTCGCTAACTCCTTTTATCTTTCTCTAGCTGCTTTTTCTGTTTGTTGTCTCAAATAAGCAGTATGCCACCCGAACAAGACCCTCTCCAACATTTAGGCTTGGTTTGCACCTAAACCAGCCGCGGATCGCAGAGCAGCAGGAATCATGCGATTTCAAAGTCGGATTCCTTGTGAATCAGGGCTAAAAAAAAAATGTGCGCACTGAGAAAGTTGTAAATTTTGGTTGTATTTTTTTAATTGCAGTTCATTAATATTTTTTTATCTCTCTTGCAGACAAAATCATACGCCGGTGCAGGCTACCGTGCCGGCGGGTGGGACATTATCACTGCCACTTCTGTAAAAGAACAATTATACGCAGGATGGATATCGAAAGGCATTTATTGTTGTGTAGAATCGCTTCAGGGCTGATCCCGCCACCCGCAGCATCCTCTCCTGTGCCGATCCCACCACCCGCAGCATCCTCTCCTGCGCCGGTCCCACCACCCGAAGCATCCTCTCCTGCGCCGGTCCCACCACCCGAAGCATCCTCTCCTGTGCCGGTCCCACCACCCGAAGCATCCTCTCCTGTGCCGGTCCCACCACCAGAAGCATCCTCTCCTGCGCCGGTCCCACCACCCGAAGCATCCTCTCCTGTGCCGGTCCCACCACCAGCAACATCCTCTCCAGCGCCGATCCCACCACCCGCAGCGCCCTCTCCAGTGCCGATCCCACCACCCGCAGCATCCTCTCCTGTGCCGATCCCACCACCCTCTCCAGCGCCGATCCCACCACCGGCAACATCCTCTCCAGCGCCAATCCCACCACCCGCAGCGCCCTCTCCAGTGCCGATCCCAACACCCACAGCATCCTCTCCAGTACTGATCCCACCACCCGCAGCACCCTCTTCAGTGTCAAACCCACAGTCCTCCACATCTGTGGTAGAACACACATATGCACTGCCACCTGCGCCGGCTACAGCCACAGTATTGGCCGAATTCGTGAATTGCCCTCAGTGTAGCCATCGCCTTCTCAGTAAAAACTTGAAAGCACACATGTTGAGAAAGCATTCAGATGTGCACAAACTCATACGCCGGTGCAGCCAACCGTGCCGGCCGGTGGGACATTATCACTGCCACCTCTGTAAAAGAACAATTATACGCAGGATGGATATGGAAAGGCATTTATTTTTGTGTGAAGTTTCTGCAGTGTCGAAACCACCACCCGCTGAATCCTCTCCAGTGCTGATACCACAACCCGCTGAATCCTCTCCAGAGCTGATACCACAACCCGCATCATCCTCTCCAGAGCCGATACCACAACCCGCTGAATCCTCTCCAGTGTCAAGCCCACCATTCTCCAAATCTGTAGCTACAGCCAAAGTCATTGTGAAATGCCCTCAGTGTAGCCTTTATCTTCTCAGAAAAAATTTGAAAACCCACATGTTGAGAAAGCATGCAGACGTGCCACAAGATATTACCCAGGCCTGCAATCTACACAGTGTCAATGTTGATGAGACAAATGGCATATTTGCTGCGCAGAGAACTAAGCATGGATTATCCGAGCCAGTACATGAGCAGAGGAACAACTGGGGGAAAGATCCGGAAAGAACGTCTGCAATATCAGCTGTGGGCTAAGCTCGAAGTATTTTACCTTTTTATAGTCTCTGTTACTTTTCTATATTTGGATGAATATTGATGTCTATTCCTTTTGTGCTGTTGTCTTTTCCTTTTTAACAATAATTGAAAAAAAATTTACCGTATATATTTGAGTATAAGCCGAGTTTTTTCAGCACATTGTACAGGGGGTCCCCGACTTACGAACGCCCGACCTACGAACATCCCCTACTTACGAACGGGGGCGCTGCGGGGACCCTCCGCCATTTTCCGCCGTCCTCCGGCCGCTCTGCGCATGCGCGGCCATACGGAGCCTCGGAAAATGCCGGAAAACTTCGGAAATGGCCGTAATTTGCCGCGCATGCGCAGAACGGCATTAGACGGAACATCGGAAATGTCCGTAATTTGCTGCGCATGCGCAGAACGGCATTAGACGGAACATCGGAAATGTCCGTAATTGTCGGTCTGCGCATTGCACGGCCGACTTACGAACAATTCCGACATAAGAACAGGCGGGCAGTCCCTAACGAGTTTGTAACTCGGGGACCCCCTGTATTGTGCTGAATGTGCCCCCCTCGGCTTATACTCGAGTCAAGCACTTTCTGCAGCAGAAAATGACATTTTCCGACCCGACATTGGGGCCCCGTATCTCGGGGCCTCTTGGTGCTAGGAACCCCAAATTTGGTGTGCAAACCCAGTGGAACCAACATATCCAAAGATGGGGTTCCTAGCTCTAAGTGGCCCCCGAGATACGGGGCCCCAAAGTCGGTTCGGAAAAATGTCATTCTCTGCTGCAGAAAAGTGCTTGACATTTTCCGAACCGAATTTGGGGCCCCGTATCTCGGGGCCACTTGGTAATAGGAACCCCATTGGATATGTTGTAGTGCTAGTTCGACTGAGTTTGCATACCAAATTTGGGGTTCCTAGCTCCAAGTGGCCCCAAGATGCAGGGCCCCAAAGTCGGTCAAATGTGTCCATCTGCAGCAATGTCATTTCAGGACCCTTTGGGTCCAGAGACCCCAAATTTTGGCTGCAGCTAGGGGGCATCTAGGAACCCTTAACAACCAAGTTTGAAGTTTGGGAGACCTATGGCTGCAAATGGGCACAGTGAGGCTTGCAAATGGGCACAGTGAGGCTGCAAATGGGCACAGTGAGGCTGCAAATGGGCACAGTGAGGCATGCAAATGGGCACAGTGAGGCTGCAAATGGGAATTGTTGACCCTCTTTTCCACTTACAGTAGCTGCTCATTTCTCACCTTAGGCTTATACTGGAGTCAATACGTTTTTCCATTTTTTTTTGGGGTAAAATTAGGTGCTTCGGCTTATATTCGGGTCGGCCTATACTCGAGTATATTCGGTACCCATTTCTGAGTCAGTTCTCCACTAACATAACACTTTTACCACAAGTATGACGTTAAAATAAAATTATAGATAACAGTATACAGTGCCTTGAAAAAGTATTCACACCCCTTGAAATTTTCCACATTTTGTCATGTTACAACCGTAAATGTATTTTATAGGGATTTTATGTGATAGACCAACACAAAAGTGGCACATAACTGTGAAGTGGAAGGAAAATGATAAATGGTTTTCACATTTTTTTTTTTACAAATAAATATCTTAAAAGTGTGGTTTGTATTTGTATATATAGTGGAACCAATTGCCTTCAGATGTCACCTAATTTGTAAAAAGAGTCCACCTGTGTGTAATTTAATCTCAGTATAAAGACAGCTGTTCTGTGAAGCCCTCAGAGGTTTGTTAGAGAACCTTAGTGAACAAACAGCATCATGAAGGCCAAGGAACACACCAGACAGGTCAGGGATAAAGCTGTGAAGAAGTGTAAAGCAGGGTTTGGTTAGAAAAAAATATCCCAAGCTTTGAACAGCTCACGGAGCTCTGTTCAATCCATCATCCAAAAAGGGAAAAAGAGTATGGCACAACTGCAAACCTACCAAGACATGGCCGTCCACCTAAACTGACCGGCCGGGCAAGGAGAGCATTCATCAGAGAAGCAGCCAAGAGGCCCATGGGAACTCTGGAGGAGCTGCAGAGATCCACAGCTCAGGTGGGAGAATCTGCCACAGGACAACTATTAGTCGTGCTCTCCACAAATCTGCCCTTTATGGAAGAGCGGCAAGAAGAAGGCCATAAGAAGAAATGATACACCCAAACTAGACAAAGCCAGCACTTTGAGGGGAGCACTTTATTTATATTACTAAAATTACCACTAAGCTAATTTAGCCATTTCCATAGCGCAAGGTTTTTTCACTTTATACGTTTAAGGTCAAGGGATAAAGTTGTGGAGAAGTTTAAAGCAGGGTTAGGTTGTAAAAAAATATCCCAAGCTTTGAACATCTCACATTAGATTAGAAGAGAAGTGGTTTAACCTTAAACTGCGTAGAGGGTTCTTTACTGTAAGATCGGTAAGAATGTGGAATTTTCTTCCACAAGCAGTGCATTCAGCGGGGAGCATCGATAATTTCAAAAAACTATTAGATGGGCACCTTAACGACCACAACATACAATGTAATATTAACATAAAAGCACACACACACGTTGGACTTGATGGACTTTTTTCAACCTCACCGACTATGAGGAAAGATTAGAGGAACTGAATTTATTCACTCTTGAGAAGAGGAGAATAAGGGGGGATATGATCACCATGTACAAATACATAAGAGGTCCATATAGTGAACTTGGTGTTGAGTTATTCACTTTACGGTCAACACAGAGGACAAGAGGTCAATCTTTACATCTAGAGGAAAAGAGATTTCATCTCCAAATACGGAAAGGTTTCTTCACAGTAAGGGCTGTGAAAATGTGGAATAGACTCCCTCCAGAGGTGGTTCTGGCCAGCTCAGTAGATTGCTTTAAGAAAGGCCTGGATACTTGCCTAAATGTACATAATATAACAGGGTACTGACATTTATAGGTAAAGTTTATCCGGGGAAAATCCGATTGCCTCTCGGGGGACCAGGAAGGGATTTTTTCCCCTGCTGTAGCAGATTGGATCATGCTCTGCTTGGGTTTTTTTTTTCCTTCCTCTGGATCAACTGTGGGTATAGAATGGGGTATATTGGATTGTACGATATTTTTTATTTTTTATTATTTCTTTTTTTTATGGTTGAACTGGATGGACTTGCGTCTTTTTTCAGCCTAGCTAACTATGTAACTATGTAGCATGTCAGATTTCTAGCATGCAATTATTCCCAGCGGCTATAGCCTCTAGCAATAATCATTGTGTTCTCCCAACAGGAATGCCAACGGGAGAACACAATAGCTCCACAAGAGGGATTCCCCTATCAACACTGACTGTGGGGTAATCAAGCAAAAAGAAAATCACATAATCTACGGCCTGCCTTAACCCAACACAAGGAAAAACTTTACATACACTAAAATCTTCAGACGTAACTTTTTTGAAAATTTATTTTTTATTGAGTTTTAGACTTAACGTTATGTTGTATTTTGTTTAGTAAAAAGTTTTTTTTTATATATTATACAATTGTGTTTGCACAGACTAGGTTTTCTTATCTATGTGATAAACATTTCTAACAGAGACGTTGTTGTTAAGAATTTTTATTTTAATATTATGACCTTACAATAAGCACCCCTAAGCTTAGTTCCATGGTGCTAAGTAGACTATTGATGAGACAGTTTCATCCTGGGGTGGTAGCCAAGGACCCTTCTTGTTCAATGACCATCTGTTGAGACAAGATGTATGGAGGACTTGTGTCTCACCAAGTGCAAATACAATTCGTATGACCTTGAATGAGTTTCTACCCTTCTGCTATCCAGGGAACATAACCACTTGCTGCCCAGTCATCAAGCAACAGGATCTTTGAAGACCAGCTCAGCACCCTTGTTAGTTACTTCTGCAGAACCCACTCATTGCAATGCTATAAATGTAATGATGTTCAGAACCTTTTAACATTATGGAAGCTCATTTAACCAGAGTGGGCCTTCACAGTCATCCAGGAAGAATGACCACTTGTTGCCCAGTCATCAAGAAAGGGGATCTTTGAAGAGCATCTCAGCTCCCTTGTTTGTTACTTCTGCAGAACTCTCAACTTATTCATTGCAATGCATTGGTGTAAAAATGTTTATCATTATGGAAGCTCATTTATCGAGAGTGGGTCTTCATGGTCATCCCCAACATGACCACTTATTGCCAACTCATCAGGCAATGGGATCTTTTAACATTATGGAAGCTTATTTATCCAGAGTGGGCCTTCACAGTCATCCAGGAAGAATGACCACTTGTTGCCCAGTCATCAAGAAAGGGGATCTTTGAAGAGCAGCTCAGCTCCCTTGTTTGTTACTTCTGCAGAACTCACTCATTGCAATGCTATAAATGTAATGCTATTCAGAACCTTTTAACATGGAAGCTTATTTAACCAGAGTGGGCCTTCACAGTCATCCAAGAAGAATGACCACTTGTTGCCCTGTCATCAAGTAAGGGGATCTTTGAAGAGCAGCTCAGCTCCCTTGTTTGTTACTTCTGCAGAACTCTCAACTTATTCATTGCAATGCTATAAATGTAATGAATTGGTGTAGAAACCCAGAAATGTTTATTATTATGGAAGCTCATTTATCGATAGTGGGTCTTCATGGTCATCCTCCAGGGAACATGACCACTTATTGCCAACGGGATCTTTTAACCAGAGTGGGCCTTCATGGACATCTTGGAAACATGACCACTTGCTGGCAAGTCATCGGGCAACAGGATCTTTTAACCAGAGTGGGCCTTCACAGACATCTTGGAAACAAGACCACTTGTTGCCCAGTCATCAGGCAAGGGGATCTTTCAAGGACCAGCTCAGCGACCTTGTTAGTTACTTCTGTTGTTTCTGCAGAACCCTCATCTTCTTCATAGTAATGCTATAAATGTAATGACTTGGTGTAGAACCTTTTCACATTACGGAAGCTCACTTAACCAGTGTGAGTCTTCACGGTCATCCAGAGGACATGACCACTTGCTGCCCAATCATCGGGCAACGGTATCTTTGAAGACCAGCTCAGCTCCCTTGTTAGGTACTTCTGCAGAACCCTCATCTTACTCATAGGAATGCTATAAATGTAATGATTCAGTGTAGAACTTTTTCACATTACGGAAGCTCACTTAACCACCAGGCAACGGTATATTTGAAGACCAGCTCAGCTCACTTGTTAGCTACTTCTGCAGAATCCTCATCTTACTCATTGCAATGCTATAAATGTAATGCATTGGTGTGGAGAACCTTTTATCATTGGTAGCTCATTTAACCAGAGTGGACCTTCACGGTCATCCATGGAACATGACCATTTGCTGCCCAGTCATCAGGCAACAGGATCTTTGAGGAACGGCTCAGCTACCTTGTTAGCTACTTGTTATTTCTGCAGAACCCTCATCTTATTCATAGCAATGCTATAAACGCAATAACTTGGTGTAGAACCTTTTCACATTAGGGAAGCTCATTTAACTAGTACGAGCCTTCACGGTTTTTCTATGAAACTTAGATAAATCAAACAAGAAGCTGCTTTTCTATACTAGACTGTTCTGAGGTCCATCGAAGTCCCCTATATTTATCACAGTAAAACTATTATTATGCTCAAAACATGGTGATGGATTTTTCCATAGGTGAACCTTCTGATGCCGAACAACGTCTGACTTTTCTGAAAAACACTTTCCACATTCGGAACACGCGAATCGCTTCACTCCTGCGTGGATTCTCTGATGTCGGGTGAGGTGGGAACTCTGGGTAAAACTTTTCATGCACTCGGGGCAAGAAAACGGACGCTCCCCCGTGTGACTTCTTAGGTGTCTAACGAGATCGGTTTTCTTGGGGAAACATTTTCCGCATTCGGGGCAGCAAAAGGCTTTGTGAGCTTTGTAAATGTGGCCAATGGATACAAGTTCCATTTGAGACAATCTCTGAGGGTTCAAGGTTTTCTTTGATCTAAGTTTTGGATTTGGGGCAAGAGTGTGCGATTTAGCTCTGGAAGATTTTTTGGGTTTAGAGGGAATTGGTGCCACACTGTGAAGTACTGGATGGAGATTTTGGTTATCTGTATAAAATGTATTAGGAGTTTCCTTGAGATTTGGGCAAGCGAGAGATCCTTCGACATCATGAAGTCCTGAATGAATACTTGGAGACATAGAATTTTTTCCTGGACAGTCTCGGTGAATGTAATTATCAACTGTGTCACAACGTGGAGACGAAAAAGAACATCCCTCCAATGTTTTCCTGATATTAACTCCATCTGTAAAAAGAAACACAAAAACATGTCCTTATTAGATGATGGGGGATATAGGTGGACCCTCCATGTTGTTCATTCCTTTACAGGAAGTGAAAATCTCTTTTTACCTGGTGAAGTGATGGTCTGGTGAGTCTCCATCATGACGTCCTTGTAGAGATCCTTGTGTCCTTCTATATACTCCCACTCCTCCATGGAGAAATAGACAGTGACATCCTGACACCTTATAGGAACCTGACACACACAATGATACAGTCACCATCCAGACACATCCCTTGTCTGTTACTGGATAATGTCCCAGAATTCCCGGCACCGCTCACCTCTCCTGTCAGCAGCTCAATGATCTTCTGGGTGACTTCCAGTATCTTCTTGTCCTTCTTATCGCGTATCGGGGAGAGAGGTGGAGGCTCCATGTTGGGGCTCTGGCTCCCGTTCAATCCTTCTGATACATGGTGAGGGCTTCCAGGGGTTACACGATCACCAGATGTTTTCACCACTATGTAATCCTGTGTATAAAGCCCATTGAAAGACTTGAAATCAAAATTTAACTATAGCATTCCCAGAAACCTCCTCACCTCTCAGGTCATGTCTGTGTCTTATTAAAAGAGATAAGAGTGACGTCATGTGACCTCCCAGAATCCTCCTCACCTCTCCGGTCAGGTCTGTGTCTTATTAATAGAGATAAGAGTGGTGTCATGTGACCTCCCAGAATCCTCCTCACCTCTCCGGTCATGTCTGTGTCTTATTAATAGAGATAAGAGTGATGTCATGTGACCTCCCAGAATCCTCCTCACCTCTCCGGTCAGGTCTGTGTCTTATTAATAGAGATAAGTGTGATGTCATTTGACCTCCCAGAATCCTCCTCACCTCTCCGGTCAGCAGATACATGATTTCTAGGGTAAGGTTTAATATCTGCTCAGTCATGTCACTCTCCTCTTCAATCATCATGGGAAACCCGCAAAAGAGGGCCCGATCTTAAGTGAAGTAATTCCTTTTCAAAATGGTCTCTGCAGGTGGAGATAAAGATTTAAGCAATTATACAGACAATGTTCCAGTCCTGATACATATTAGACATGTGCGATTAGTTTCGTACGAATCGAAAATTCGTACAAATTTTTCGAAATTCGTACGAATCCGAATTACGAATTTTTCCGAATACAAATTCTGTACGAAATACGAAATTTCTTTAACGAATTGGATCCAAATTATCCGAATCCAAACTACCAAATGATGAATTTCAACTAATATGAAAGAAATTATAGCGGATATAACGAATGATTCGAATGAATTTGAGATTCAGTATAACGAATATCGACACTCTACGAATAATAACGAATTATCCGAAAACTTATTAACGTTACATAACACAAGTCTATTGTCTATTGTTCACCAATCACTCAGAGGAAGTACAAAATACGAAATTTTGTATTCGTAAGTGATTCGTAAGTGATTGGTGATTGGTGAACAATAGACAATAGACTTATGTGTTATGTAACGTTAATACGTTTTCGGATAATTCGTTATTATTCGTAGAGTGTCGATATTCGTTATACTGAATCTTGAATTCATTTGAATCATTCGTTATAGTCGCTATAATTTCTTTCATATTAGTTGAAATTCATCATTTGGTAGTTTGGATTTGGATAATTTGGATCCGAAATTCGTAAACTAAATTTCGTATTTCGTACAGAATTCGTATTCGTAAAAATTCGTAATTCGGATTTCATACTTCCTCTGAGTGATTGGTGAACAATAGACAATAGACTTGTGTTACTTATGTAACGTTAATATGTTTTCGGATAATTCGTTATTATTCGTAACGATTCGTAACGATATTAACGATTTGTAACGATTCGTACGAATCCGAATTAAATTTCGTAAACGAATTACGATTTTTTTTTTATACGAAACTAAACAAATTTTTTGACGGCTCCCATGTCTAATACATATACGGTACGTGTTCTTCGGGACCCACCAGATAGAAAGAAGATGCTGGACAGATGAAACCCACCGGAAGGGCTATCATGGACTTGACACCATGGAGGATTACCAAATTTGCTACGGCCATTGGTCTCAACTATTTAATTTAAAACCCCAAAATGGACAAAACCCACATATTTTATCATGAAGTCTAGTGTTATTATGGCGATTAGACATATGACTATGTTTAATATATTATGGGTAGTCTCTCCTAACACATACTCTTCGAGGACAATTCTTTTAGAAAGGTGAACAGAAGAATTCCAACCATGTTGATTAATGTTAAAGAGGAAATGTCATCCCAACCCCATAAGAGATTAAAAAGGTGTGTGTAAATCCAAGGCTCGATCCTCCTCCACTCAGATGCTCACCTACCCAGTGGATCTGTGGTGGTCTTGCTGTAATCCTCTGCACTGGTGTCTCGTGCTGCCATCTTGGTTCTGACATCACTGGGTGCCAGATTCATCCTGATGATGCACATAGCCCTGTCCAGTTCTTCCCTGTAGAACAGTGGTTCTCAACTCCTGTCCTCAGGACCCACTAACAGGCCAGATTTTAAGTATTTTAAGTATAACCTTGGGGGAGATGCAGACTAGAATACTGCAATCACTGAGCAGCAAATGATATCACCTGTGATGTATTTCAGTTATCTTGCAAACCTGGCCTGTTAGTGGGTCCTGAGGACAGGAGTTGAAAACCACTGCTGTAGACCAAGGGGTTTCCAAACTTTCTAAACAAGGGGCCAGTTTACTGTCCTTCAGACTTTAGGAGGGGGGGGGGGGCAGACTGTGGCCATTGGGTGTAGAAAAGGTCATGATGGTAGTGGGAAAAAACAATTCTCCATTTTGGGCGTCAGTGGGAGGAATTGTGTTCCATCATTGGAGTTATTGGGCCCCATTGTTCGTGTCATTGGGAGGAATTGTGCCCCGCCATTGGGCCCTTTTTGTTGGTGTCTTTGGGGGGGAATTGTGTCCATCCATTGGGAAAAATTATGCCCCATCATTGGTGTCATTGGGCCTGATTGTTGGTGTTATTGGGGGAAATTGTTCCCCATCTTTGGTGTCATTGGGAGGAATTGTGCCCCGTCATTGGTGTCATTGGGCCCTTTTTGTTGGTGTCTTTGGGGGGAATTGTGTCCATCCATTGGGAAAAATTATGCCCCATCATTGGTGTCATTGGGCCTGATTGTTGGTGTTATTGGTGGAAATTGTTCCCCATCATTGGAGTCATTGGGAGGAATTGTGTTGCATCATTGGGAGGAATTGTGCCCCATCATTGTAGTTATTGGGCCCCATTGTTCGTGTCATTGGGAGGAATTATGCCCCGTCATTGGTGTCATTGGGCCCTTTTTGTTGGTGTCTTTGGGGGGAATTGTGTCCATCCATTGGGAAAAATTATGGGAGGAATTGTGAGGAATTGTCATTGGGAGGAATTGTGCCCCATTGTTGGTGTCAGTGAGGGTTAATTATGCCCCATTGTTGGTATCACTGGAGGAAATAGTTCCCCAAGGGCCGCAGTAATCAAAGGGCTGGAGAAATGCAAGCAAAGGGCGGCATCTGGCCCCCGTGCCACAGTTTGGAGACCACTGCTGTAGACTAAACCCCCCCACCCACCCACCTATGCTATGGAGAGGAGGAGGTGCTCTGTAGTCCTAACACATTTTCTGTCCTAACTCAACAACACTTCTCCTTCAAAGATGTAGTAAAGCAAATGTTTCCCAAGAACAAGGAGTGTGTTACTGGCAGGATCACCATCTTCTCTTCTCACATCATCAGGAGCTGGTTGTCTCTTCCTGGTTCTTCCAGTTGGTCCCCTTTATTTTGCCCTCCACCTGTGTGTCTCTGCACTTATATAAATGTTCCTTTTTTACTCAGGATGGAGGGTGCGGGTCTTAGGTCTTCTCTGAAGTCTGGGGGGGGGGGGGGGGGGGGGATGAGTGGCCATCAGGTTCCTTCCTCCCCTTCCTTGGGGTGTCTTTCTTCAGGAGAACCCCCCCTCCCCCCACACCTAGTACTCGTTGGTCGGCTTTGGCTGGTCTTGTTGAGAGGGGTCATTTCCTCCCTATCACATCTGAGCAGCCCATGTGACTATAGAGTCACACATGTGGGCGTATACACAGTGGTAAATGACAGCCCACCCCCTCCCTCCTCCTCCTCCATGCCCACTAACCAGCTAAACACAATGAGGGCATGATATTACATGTAGATTAATGGAGGCTTCACCTCCCTCTTATTCTAAAACACAGGCTGGAGGGACGTTACACAGCCTGTGACTGGCAGAAATCCGCCCACACCATGTTATTACAAAAAAAATAATAAAACTTGATTTCAAATATATATGTGTATGACAATTTAAAACAGTTTATTGATATTATTTATTTGTTTTTATTCTGTATTCCAATGGCTGTTTTTATTTTTTTTTGTTGAACATGTGACCAGCAGCAGGGGACTAGAAACCCTCCTGCTTACACTATGTGACCATAAGTATTGGGACGCCTGCCTTTACACGCACATGAAGATTAATGGCATCCCAGTCCGTAGGGTTCAATATTGAGTTGGCCCACCCTTTGCAGCTATAACAGCTTCAACTCTTCTGGGAAGGCCGTCCACAAGGTTTAGGAGTGTGTCTATGGGAATGTTTGACCATTCTTCCAGAAGCGCATTTGTGAGGTCAGGCACGGCTCGCTTGGACGAGAAGGCCTGGCTCGCAGTCTACGCTCTAATTCACCCCAAAGGTGTTCTATCGAGTTGAGGCCAGGACTCTGTGCAGGCCAGTCAACTTCCTCCTACCCAAACTGGCTCATCCATGTCTTTATGGACCTTGCTTTGTGCACTGGTACGCAGTCATGTTGGAACAGGAAGGGGTCATCCCCAAACTGTTCCCAGAAAGTTGGGAGCATCAAATTGTCCAAAATGTCTTGGTATGCTGACGCCTTAAGAGTTCCCTTCACTGGAACTAAGGGGCCAATCCCCCCTCCACCAAATGATTTGTACCAGTGCACAAACAACCCCCCACCATAATCCCCCCTCCACCAACTGATTTGTACCAGTGCACAAAGCAAGGTCCATAAAGACATGGATGAGCGAGTTTGGGGGGAGTCACATCCTTAGATATCATGGGTTCGTGCTGGGACTTGTAGTCCTTTACTTTTGGAGGAAAGTCACATCCTTAGATATCTGGGGTTCATGCTGGGACTTTTAGTCCATCACTTGGGGGGGGCACATCCCTGGATATCAGGGATTAATGCTGGGACTTGTAGTCCATCACTTTTGAGGGATGTAATGTGATCCTCCCAAAAGTGAAGGACTGCAAGTCCCAGCAAGCATGAACCTCTCAGAGCTGAGGATGTGATCCCCCAACTAGTGAATTGTCAAAAAAAAAAAGGTATCATAAATCTTTTTTTGGGAAGGGGGGGTCCCTGAATGGCAGTTTGGAAATGTGGTCATCCTAGATGGAGGGTGATGGATAACCACCATCCATGTGGCTGCCAGTAGTCAACAATGACTTGGCATTTAATAATAATACTGATAGTAGACACATCAATAATAATAAAACATACCTGACTATTTTTTTTTTTTTTTACCTCTTACAGGAAACAGTCCTGGGAATTGTAGTACCGCAGGGAATTCTGGGAATTGTAGTCCTGCTGGCAATACAGGGGGTTCCGGAAATCCTGGGTCATTTAGGGTCTCCTCCCTTCATTGATTCGGCAATACCTATGGATCAAGATGAGAGCTCGAGGAAGCCAGGCTTGTTTTCATCCTTTAAAAAAAAAAAAAAAAAAAAGATATGGACCACAACAAAATGGCTGCACTGAGGACATGTGTGTCATTACCTCCTAACCCCTACTTTATCTTTTGTTGTTGTCTGGAGGACATCAGATCCTCCATATAGGATCAGCAAGCTTGAAGGAACATGGTCATCAGGGGTGAGAAGGATACATATAGATTTTTTATGATAGGGAGACAGGAAAAGGACAGGCAGGAAGTCATCTGGAATGCATGGAAAGGAAGTTCCGGGTAAGAGGTTGCCGGAATGAAGCCAAGGTGGCCATTAATGCTACTGGCAGCAGACAATTCCTTCTATCCATCTCATTGATTCGGCAATACCTATGGATCAAGATGCAAGTTTGAGGAAGCCAGGCTTGTTTTCATCCTTAAAAAAAAAAAAAAAGATGTGGACCACAACAAAATGGCTGCACTGATGACACGTGTGTCATTACCTTCTACCCACTACTTTATCTTTTAGTGTTGCCTGGAAGACATTAGACCCTCCATATAGGATCAGCAAGTTTGAAGGAACATGGACATCAGTGGTGAGAAGGATACGTGTAGATTTTTATAAAAGGGACAGGCAGGAAGTCACCTGGAATGCATGGAAAGGAAGTTCCGGGTCAGAGGTCAAGGGAAAGAAGCCAAGGCAGCCATTGATGGTACTGTCAGCAGACAATTCCTTCTATCCCATCCTCCATTTCATTTTCTTCCTTCTGGTTCTGTTTATAGGTACAGCCAGGCATCCCTGACCCGACTCTGCATCCGCCGTAACATGGAGTATTGAGAAGTCTGATGAGAAGGAAGCGCGGCTAATTAGACCAGGAGATGCTACATGCAAATATTATCATAATTGTATAGGTGGGTTTATCATCCAGACAAGTCTAGCCCCTCACGGTGTGAACTAATGCGGGATAAGGGCATGCAGTGTTTGCGGTGGCCTTGGATGGATGGCCCATGATCTTCAGAGCTAAATAGTGTCAATTCCTACACAGTTGGCTTCAATCCGACCAACCAATCATCTTTTTTCTGATCACCTACAGCCTGATTTATGATTTCAGAGGGTGTGCATTAGTCAATGGCGATTTAATACCATAATAATTGCTTTTTTAATTCTGTGTGTATAATTTTTTTCCTATTTTTCTGACTTCAGGATCCTCCCCATGTGATAGCCGACCCCAGGATGCATGAGGACCAGAGTCACGTGCCAGAGAGGATAATACAGCTCACCCTGGAGATCATCTACCTGCTGACCGGAGAGGTGAGGAGGATTCTGGGAGGTCACATGACTTCACTCTTATCTCTATTAATAAAACCCAGACCTGACCGGAGAGGTGAGGAGGATTCTGGGAGGTCACATGACTTCACTCTTATCTCTATTAATAAAACACAGACCTGACCGGGAGGTGAGGAGGATTCTGGTTCAGGAGTGCTCTGTGTACAGAGTGCGGGGGTGCAGGAGTGCTTTACGCACAGAGTGGGGGGGGGGTGCAGGAGTGCTTTACGCACAGAGTGGGGGGGGGGTGCAGGAGTGCTTTACGCACAGAGTGGGGGGGGGGTGCAGGAGTGCTTTACGCACAGAGTGGGGGGGGTGTGCAGGAGTGCTTTACGCACAGAGTGGGGGGTGCAGGAGTGCTTTACGCACAGAGTTGGGGGGGGTGCAGGAGTGCTTTACGCACAGAGTGGGGGGGGGTGCAGGAGTGCTTTAAGCACAGAGTGGGGGGTGCAGAGGTGCTTTA
Source organism: Lithobates sylvaticus (assembly GCA_028564925.1). Taxonomy (NCBI): domain Eukaryota; kingdom Metazoa; phylum Chordata; class Amphibia; order Anura; family Ranidae; genus Lithobates; species Lithobates sylvaticus. Next base: position 613,594,053 of record CM053028.1, on the reverse strand, counting down.
CGCACAGAGTGGGGGGGGGGGGGGGGGGTGCAGGAGTGCTTTACGCACAGAGTGGGGGGGGGTGCAGGAGTGCTTTACGCACAGAGTGGGGGGGGGTGCAGGAGTGCTTTACGCACAGAGTGGGGGGTGCAGGAGTGCTTTACGCACAGAGTTGGGGGGGGTGCAGGAGTGCTTTACGCACAGAGTTGGGGGGGGTGCAGGAGTGCTTTACGCACAGAGTGGGGGGTGCAGAGGTGCTTTACGCACAGAGTGGGGGGTGCAGGGTTGCTTTACGCACAGAGTGGGGAGGGGTGCAGGGTTGCTTTATGCACAGAGTGGGGGGGGGTGTGCAGGAGTGCTTTATGCACAGAGTGGGGGGGGGGGGGTGCAGGAGTGCTTTATGCACAGAGTGGGGGGGGGGTGCAGGAGTGCTTTATGCACAGAGTGGGGGGGGGGGGGGGGGGGGTGCAGGAGTGCTTTATGCACAGAGTGGGGGGGGGGGGGTGCAGGAGTGCTTTATGCACAGAGTGGGGGGGGGGGGGTGGGGGGGGTGCAGGAGTGCTTTATGCACAGAGTGGGGGGGGGGGGGGGTGCAGGAGTGCTTTATGAACAGAGTGGGGGGGGGGGCAGGAGTGCTTTATGCACAGAGTGGGGGGGGGGGGGCAGGAGTGCTTTATGCACAGAGTGGGGGGGGGTGTGCAGGAGTGCTTTATGCACAGAGTGGGGGGGGGGGGTGCAGGAGTGCTTTATGCACAGAGTGGGGGGGGGGGGGTGGGGGGGTGCAGGAGTGCTTTATGCACAGAGTGGGTGGGGGGGCAGGAGTGCTTTATGCACAGAGTGGGGGGGGGGTGCAGGAGTGCTTTATGCACAGAGTGGGGGGGGGGTGCAGGAGTGCTTTATGCACAGAGTGGGGGGGGGGGGGGGGGTGCAGGAGTGCTTTATGCACAGAGTGGGGGGGGTGGGGGGTGCAGGAGTGCTTTACGCACAGAGTGCAGGGTTCCGGAGTGCATTAAGCACAGAGTGCAGGGTTCAGGAGTTTGCTACACACACATTGCGGGTTCAGGAGTGCCTTACACACAGTTTGCAGTTTTAGGAGTGCTCTGAGCACAGAGTGCAGAGTTCAGGAGTGCATTACGTACAGAGTGCAGGTTTCACCTTCTTTCACAGCTTTACCTCTGCATTCCCCTGCATGCATTTTGCACCCTTCTTTAGCTCTGACCTCTGCACCCCCCCCCCCCAATCCCCCAGCTTTGCACACAACCCCCTCTACTGGCCTCATCTTCACCCCCCTCCCCCTTCAGAGCTCCACCATCCTCCACATGCTTAGATTTCACCTCTCTGGAGCCGGTCTGGCTCGAGTATCTCCTGTGGCTGAGGCTTGTTTCTCCGCCCAGTGCACACTCTGTGTGGAGCCGCCGGGAGAAGTGCATTGTCACGAGTGAATGAGGTGAAGGAACACAGTTCTTCTATGTTCTGGCTGAAAAAAGCCCTGATTATAATTCCCATTGTATTTTCCTTGTCATTTTGCAGCATTATGGACCTTTGAAGGAGACTCTTAATCATGTGACACTGAGGAGCAGTCCCCGTGTGTCAAGAAGAATGAGCAGGAGCCAGGAACCCATCATGGAGCCTCCACCTCCTTCCCTGACACCCGAAAGAAACAACAAAATTCTGGAAGTCACCCAGAAGATCATTGAGCTGCTGACAGGAGAGGTGAGCGGTGCCGGGAATTCTGGGACATTATCCAGTAACAGACAAGGGATGTGTCTGGATGGTGACTGTATCATTGTGTGTGTCAGGTTCCTATAAGGTGTCAGGATGTCACTGTCTATTTCTCCATGGAGGAGTGGGAGTATATAGAAGGACACCAGGATCTCTACAAGGACGTCATGATGGAGAATCAGCCGCCCCTCACATCACCGGGTAAGAGGAGACTTTATTGTAAAGGAGAGAGCAGTACGGAGGCTCCACCTAGATCCCCCATCATCTGATAAACACATAGAAACAATGTATTCAGTCAGTGTGTGTGTTTCCTACAGATGGAACCAGTAATGGGAACCCACCAGAGAGATGTCCCCGTCCTCTGTATTCCACACAGGAAGATCAGGAGATCCCTCACCAGGTTCAGGTAGGTGGAACTGAGGATTTTTGACAAACACCAAAGTGACTCTACAATGTTGGTTTTGTGTCGGGTTGCTAATTTAGTTACTGAGTTGTTTTGTGGATTGTTTAGGGGAAAGCCATTGATGAAGTTGAGTCGGATGACGATGATCCGTCTTGGGAGGAGGAAAGTTCCTCAGAGATGAGCTCAGGTGAGTGATAAACATTACAGAAAAGTTTATTTGGTTGCCCTTTTTTTTTTTTTTAATTATATTCTTTATTAATTTTTTCATAAAAAAAAAAAAAAAGCATTCTTAACCGCTTCCCGACCGCCTCACGCAGATATACTGCGGCAGAATTACGCACAGAGTGGGGGGTGCAGGGGTGCTTTACGCACAGAGTGGGGGAGGTGCAGGGGTCCTTTTTTTGCGGCAGAATGGCACGGGCAGGCAAAATCACGTACCTGTACGTGGCCCTTTAATTGCCTGCCCGTGGGTCGCACTTGCGACCCGGTCGGGAGCTCCGTGACCCCGGCCGCGGGACCAGCGGACCCGATTGCCGCTGGTGTCCCGCGATCGGGTCACAGAGCTGAAGAACGGGGAGAGGTCTGTGTAAACAAACCTCTCCCCGCGCTTCATACTCTGCCTGTCATTGATTAGCTGTTCCCGGTCATCGGGAAAGCCGATCAATGACGTCAGACATCAGCCCCGCCCCCTAATGTAAAAAACACACACACATGTCAAAGCCCATAACCCCTCCCCTCCCCCTAGTGGTTAACTCTTTCACTACAACTGTCATTTTATACAGGAATCAGTGCATTTAAATAGCATTGATTGCTGTATAAATGACAATGGTGTCAAAAATGTCCGATGTGTCCGCCATAATGTCGCAGTCACAATAAAAATCGCTGATCGCCACCATTACTAGTAAAAAAAAAAAAATATTAATAAAAATGCTATAAAACTATCCCCTATTTTGTAAAGCTATAACTTTTGCGCAAACCAATCAATAATCGCTAATTGCGATTTTTTTTTTTCTTTTAAATTTTTTTTTTACCAAAAAATATGTAGAAGAATACGTATCGGCCTAAACTGAGGAAAAAAAATTTTTTTTATATATTTTTGGGGGATATTTATTACAGCAAAAAAAATAAAAAAATAATGCGTTTTTTTTTTTTTTCAAAATTGTCGCTCTTTTTTGTTTATAGCGCAAAAAATAAAAACCACAGGGGCGATCAAATACCACCAAAAGAAAGCTCTATTTGTGGGAAAAAAAGGACGTCAATTTTGTTTGGGAGCCACGTCACACGACCGTGCAATTGTCAGTTAAAGTGACGCAGTGCCGAATCGCAAAAAGGGGCCTGGTCCTTTGGCTGCCAATTGGTCCGGGGCTGAAAGTGGTTAAAGATCTTGGGAGAAATCGGAATAAAAAGATATCTTGATCCCATTAAAGAAAAAATATTTCCCTTGTCTCTGGCTTTCCGTAGGAGTGCCACCTTGTCCTTGTAGTTTAAAAATGTTATTAACAAAGTTCTGGGATATCCTCCTGCTGGCGGGGGACGAAATGGCACCCTGTGGGCTCTTTCTATACTGAATGTCTCTGAAAAAGATTCTTTCTTAAATGTTTCAATCAACCATCTTTCTAGGAACTCAGTAGGATTAAATCCTTTGCTCTTTTCGGGGAGTCCTAATACCCTTATATTTACATCTTCGGCTTCTATTTTCAATTTCCTCCAGTTTAGAGGCTTGCCTGAGTATCGGATCTTTCATACTCTTCATCTCTTTGATCATTGGTGACACATCATCTTCTACCTGGCTGACCCTTCCTTCCAGAGCTGTGGTTCTCTCAGAAATCTTTTTCCCATCCTGTCTTACCAACACCAGGTCTTCTCTAACACCCTTCATCTGTTCACATAGCTCTTTAACCACATGCCGACCGCGCTATAGTCAAAAGACGGCTACAGCGCGGTCGGCTTATCCTGGGAGGACGTCCTACGGACGTCCTCCCAGAAACATGCTCCCGCGCGCCCCCTGGGGCGCGCACTCGGGAACATCCGTGACCGCCGGGTCCCGAGGACCCGGCGCATCGCGGATCACGGTAAACAGCCGCTGATAGCCGTCAAATGACAGAGCGATCACATGTACACAAACCGGCGTCACATCATGACGCCGGTTCCTCCCTCCTCTCTCTGTACCGATCGGTACAGAGAAGGGAGAGGGGGAGAGACGGGACCAGCGCTGTGGGCTGGATGTATAGTGCCCACAGCGCTGGCCAATACACTGCCACCGCTGTGCAATACTCTGCAATCACTGTGCAATGCTCTGCCACCACTGTGCAATGCTCTGCCACCACTGTGCAATGCTCTGCCACCACTGTGCAATGCTCTGCCACCACTGCAATGCTCTGCCACCACTGTGCAATGCTCTGCCACCACTGTGCAATGCTCTGCCACCACTGTGCAATGCTCTGCCACCACTGCAATGCTCTGCCACCACTGTGCAATGCTCTGCCACCACTGCAATGCTCTGCCACCACTGCAATGCTCTGCCACCACTGTGCAATGCTCTGCCACCACTGTGCAATGCTCTGCCACCACTGTGCAATACTCTGCAACCACTGTGCAATGCTCTGCCACCACTGTGCAATACTCTGCCACCACTGTGCAACACTGTAATACTCTGCCAATGCTCTGCCAATACTCGCCAATACTCGCCAATACTCTGCCAATACTCTGCAATAATTTTTAATAGAAACAAAGAATTTATTTATTTATTTTTTTTACAGAATTTTCTGTATTTTTTGATTTATAGCGCAAAAAATAAAAAACCCAGCGGTGATTAAATACCACCAAAAGAAAGCTCTATTTGTGTGAAAAAAAGGACACAAAATTCATTTGGGTACAGTGTTACATGACGGAGTAATTGTCATTCAAAGTGTGAGAGCACCGAAAGCTGAAAATTGGTCTGGTTAGGAAGGGGGTTTAACTGCCCAGTGGGTAAGTGGTTAAGTGAATCATTAGATACCTTTACAGCTTTAAGCACATCCATTAACCTGTAGCCGACCGCCCACTGTCTATTGACGGCGGGGCGGTGCGGCTCTTGTGGCGGGACGCCGTCATATGACGGCGTCTACATTTTGGCCACTAGGGGGCGCGTGCGTGCGCGCCGCGTCGCTGGGGACCCGATGCGCGTGCCTGGCGGCCGCGATGTCCGCCGGGCACCCGCAATTGCCCAGTAACTGAGCAGGACGTGGATCTGTGTATGTAAACACACAGATCTACGTCCTGTCACTGGAGAGGAGACCAATGGTGTGTCCCTTGTACATAGGGACACCGATCGGTCCCCTCCCCAGTCAGTCCCCTCCCCCCACAGTTAGAATCACTCATATAGGGAACATATTAACCCCTGCAGCGCCCCCTAGTGTTAACCCCTTCCCTGCCAGTCACATTTATACAGTAATCAATGCATTTTTATAGCACGGATCGCTGTATAAATGTGAATGGTCCAAAAATGTGTCAAAAGTGTCCGATATGTCCGCTGCAATGTTGCAGTCATGATAAAAATCGCAGATCGCTGCCATTATTAGTAAAAAAATAATAATAATAAAAATGCTATAAATCTATCCCCTATTTTGTAGCTAACTTTTGCCCAAACCAATCAATATACGCTTATTGCGATTTTTTTTTTTTTTTTTTTTTTTTTTTTACCAAAAATATGTAGAAGAATACGTATCGGCCTAAACTGAGGAAAAAATTTGTTTAAAACAAAAAAAAAAATTGGATATTTATTATAATAAAAAGTAAAAAATATTATGTTTTTTCAAACTTGTCGCTCTTCTTTTGTTTATAGCGTAAGAAATAAAAACCGCAGAGGTGATCAAATACCACCAAAATAAAGCTCTATCTGTGGGGAAAAAAAAAATGATAAAAATGTTATTTGGGTACAGCGTTGCATGGCCGCGCAGTTGTCATTCAAAATGCGACAGCGCTGAAAGCTGAAAAATGGCTTGGTCAGGAAGGAGGTGTTCGTGCCTGGTAGGCAAGTGGTTAAAGTAGGTTCCTTCTCCAAGGGCACATTAGGCCCGACTGCAATGTCTATCGTTTCTATATTTATTTTTATATTTTGATCAGGCTGCCCAGAATTTTTATTTCCTTGTACCTTTGCCACCTGAGCCCGTGGCGTTGAGACATTTGTTTGACTCTGCCCCTGGCTTTTTCGGTCTGTTACGCTCCCCTGCTGCACCTTGGGTTGCGTCCCTTTTCTTCGGGGGAGACTGTGAGGGGGGTTGCCCGGAGGTATGTGCAAATTGCTCTAACCTTGCCACGGCCGCCATACCTGCTTGTTGAGAGTTTTTATCTTTTGCAGATCGTAGCTGCTGCATTTTTTTTCCCCTTTTACCCTTATCCTTAAAAGGGTATTTAATTCTGGATGCACTATTGGTATACCCTTCACCACCTTACACACTGAGCACTTTTCAAACTTTTACAGTTCGGTTGTAAAGAGTTCTGATTCAAGTGAATTTTATGAGCTCAGGAAGGCCCTGCCCGGGACTAACCAACTCAGCCGAAAGAGGGAAAAGAAAAAAGAAAACCGAACTCGTAAGCCGGCAAAAAAAAGGGGGAAAAAAAAAAAACACAAAAGAGGACCACAGCAGTCCCTCCTATTTACCACTTTCAGACCGGACCAATTTGCAGCCAAAGGACCAGGCCCCTTTTTGCGATTCGGCACTGCGTCGCTTTAACTGACAATTGCGCGGTCGTGCGACGTGGCTCCCAAACAAAATTGACGTCCTTTTTTTTTCCCACAAATAGAGCTTTCTTTTGGTGGTATTTGATCGCCCCTGCGGTTTTTATTTTTTGCGCTATAAACAAAAAAAAAGAGCGACAATTTTGAAAAAAAACGCATTATTTTTTATTTTTTGCTATAATAATAAATATCCCCCAAAAAAATATATAAAAAAACATATTTTTTTTCCTCAGTTTAGGCCGATACGTATTCTTCTACATATTTTTGGTAAAAAAAAATCGCAATAATTATTGATTGGTTTGTGCAGAAGTTATAGCGTTTACAAGATAGGGGTAGTTTTTTATAGCATTTTTATTTAATAATTTTTTTTTTTATTAGTAATGGCGGCAATCAGCGATTTTTATTGTGACTGCAACATTATGGCGGACACATCGGAAATTTTTGACACATTTTTGGGACCATTGTCATTTATACAGCAGTCAATGCTATTTAAATGCACTGATTCCTGTATAAATGACACTGGCAGTGAAGGAGTTAACCACAAGGGGGCAGTGTAGGGGTTAAGTGTGCCTAGGGGTGTGTTTCTTACTGTGGGGGGGCGTGGCTGTCAGCTAGTGAATGCTGATCTCTGCTCCAATCACAGGGAGCAGAAATCGGCGTCACTAGTTGCTAGGCAGAACGGGGAGATGCTGTTTATCTCGGCATCTCCCGTTCAGCCTTCCCGTGAGACGATCGCGGGTGTCCACGCGGCGATCGAGTCCGCGGGACCCGCGACCGGCCTCACGGGGGTCCCGACCGGCGCGGCACAACAGGCATTAAGGAGGGACTTATATATACGCCCTCCTGCCTGTCCGTGCCATTCTGCCGACGTATATCGTCGTGCGCCGGTCGGGAACCGGTTAAGCAATAAAGAAAAACGTATCGGCCCAGTTTGTCTATGCTGGTTTGCATGCAGGAAAACTTCACCCCTGACTTCACCAACACACTAACCCCTCTACTGTATGAGCTATAAACCGAATGAAACTGATGTTGATATATCCTCTTTTTCCATTTTGCCATTCTGCCGACGTATATCTGTGTGCGCCGGTCGGGAAGTGGTTAAATGGTCCTAAATAGTCCTTATGCATACATATATAGAGTATACACAGAGCAGTTCCTATGCACATCCAGCAGGTGCAGAGTACATCAAGCCAGGTATCAGTTGTTTTTTTTTTTTATGTTTCAGCTCCCCAAAGTAAAAAAAAGGGACAGAAAGGAAAAGCCACCATCCATGTATGTTTTTAACTTTTTTCCACTTAGGTATGCTTAGAGTTCCCTCTGCTGTAGCTGGCAGATTCACTTCAGTCTTTTTTGTATCCAGTTACTATCAGGCTTTTTATCAGGCTATATCTTTTCTTCCTTACCCGGTCTTGCCGTGCGCCACCAGTGTCAGCTCTCTTTCCGTCTCCCTGGTATGCAGCAAACAATAGGATGTAATATAACGCTGCCCGACTGGCCAGTGTCACGGTTCTATCTCCTGTAGCCGGGACGTAACTGGAATCTCCATGTGTTTTCCGCTTCTCCACTGTATAGGGGATAAAAGCGCTGCTTACAGCTTGGGGAGTCAGTGACAAAGTAATGGCTGAGTAAGAGGAGACTTTATTGTAAAGGAGAGAGCAGTACGGAGGGTCCACCTAGATCCCCCATCATCTGATAAACACAGAAACAACGTATTCAGTCAGTGTGTGTGTTTCCTACAGATGGATCCAGTAATGATAAGAGAAGTCCTCTGTATTCCCGGAATTCCACACAGGAAGATCACACTGTCCCTCACCAGGTTCAGGTAGGTGGAAGCTGAGGATTTTGCCAAACACCAAAGTGACTCTACAATGTTGGTTTTGTGTCGGGTTGCTAATTTAGTTACGGAGTTGTTTTGTGGATTGTTTAGGGAAAAACCTGGATTAGAAAGAAAGCCGTTGATCAAGTTGAGTCGGATGACGATGATCCGTCTTGGGAGGAAGAAAGTCCCTCAGAGATGAGCTCAGGTGAGTGATAAACGTTACAGAAAAGTTTATTTGGTTGCCCTTTAGTAATCTCTTACCTATACATTGCCAACCCCAAAAGATTTTTAGCCTACAGAAGAGAAATCATTACACCACTATCATATATTGAGGTCCTCAAAGTAGAAGGGGTTTGACTTTTAGTGTTCTCCTCTGCAACAGAAGGGTGAGATGGCCACCAATGGACTGTAGTCAAGTTAGGCCTCATGCTCACTAGACGTTTTTGGCTGCAGGCATTTTTTTCTGCAGCGGGTAAACTCCCTAGCATGTTGTCCTATGTGTCTATACACACATAGGCTGTTATCAGCGTTTTCTAGCTGGAAAATCCCCCCCCCCCCCCCCAGAACTAGTGTGTTTTGAGAGGAGTTTTTCATCTGTAAAAACGCTCTGGCTCTGATAAAAACTTAAAAACGCGGCTATATTGGGTGTTTATCAGCGTTTTTGAGCCATTTCAGCTTTTGTGGGAGTATAGTTTTGCTGAAAAATGCTACTGCAAAAATGCTGCAAAACTCATTCTACAGCTTCAGCTTTTTACTGGCGTTTTTATAACGTCTAATGTGCATGAGGCTATAAGCCAGTCATGAATGGTTCGAATTCCGGCCGGTTCAGCAGGGACCTCAAAGTAGGGTTGATAAGACTTTTTTGGTGTTCTCCTCTGCAACAGAAGGGTGAGATGGCCAACAATGAACTGTAGTCAAGAGTTAGGCCGGCCATAGACGATACGAATCTCGGCCGGTCCCTGCTGAACTATCTATGGGCAGGCTGATTGTACCGTCAATCCCTCAATCGACTTGTGTACAACCAGCATGTAAGATTTTTACATGCGTGTTCTCCCAGCAGGGATGGCTCCCCGTGCTGGGAGAACACGATGGCTCCACTGGAGGGATTCCCCCATCAATACTGACTGCGCTGATGGGTAAATCAAGTGATTTTCTTTCCTATAAATCATGGTTGAAAGAAAATCGCAATATCTTTGGCCTGCCAAACTGTAGAACTGGGCACCATAGTCATTAGACGCAATGAGGTTATTGTACTAAAACTGAAGAGTGCAAAATCTGGTACAGCTGTGCAATGGTAGCCAATCAGCTTCTAACTTCAGCTCGTTCAGTGAAGCTTTTGCACTAAAACCTGGAAGCTGATTGGTTTCTATGCAGAGCTGCACCAGATTATGTGCTCTCCAGGTTTAGTAAATCAACCCCATTGTCACTGGTTGTAATTAGCTGAATTACTGGTGAAGCAATAAAATGGAGGACATGATCTGGCTGGTACTGCTTAGGAAACAGTAAGGTGAAGCAATAAAATGGAGGATATGATCTGACTCTGTGGTGGAACTACTAGGGTCGCAAAGGTTGCACTTGCGATCATCCATGGTGCTCCACACTGTCAGGAGGCCCCAGCAGGGTCGGTGGCCACAGTGCTCTGAGCTGAGTGCATCTCTCTCATACAGCCCGGAGCCTGCACTGGCAGTTCCCCCTCCCTCCTCTCCTGCGTGGATGGGAGAGGAGAGAGCCGATCTGCTTCTTCTTCTCCCGACTCCCGCCCCTCTCCTCCTGTGTGTGCACTGTGGGAAGTGTGAAGCTAAGCAGCTGACATTCAGGTGGGACAGGGAGGTCCTTCATGTTTTTTTGCACCGGGGGTCCTGAAGATTCTAGTTATGCCTCTGATCTGACTGGTACTGCTTAGGAAACGGGAAGAAAAAGCATTAAAATGGAGGACATGATCTGATTGGTACTGCTTAGGAACTGTTAAGTTGAAGCAATAAAACTGAGGCCACGATCTGACTGGTACTGCTTAGGAAACGGTAATCTTTGATGAACTTATTTTTTTAAGCTTTACTGACTGGATCCCTTGTGCTTTTTTTTTTCCCCCTAGAAGATAGACATCTCCTTTTGTCTTCAGACTATGATGTAGAAGATGAGGACATCACAGGAGGTTCTCCAGAAGGAAACATCAGTACTGCAAATATCAGACAAGGGCATATTAGGTTGAATAAATCCCTAGATGCCTCTAGCGTTGAGAAACCTCTTACTGATACTCTTACACAGCCTAGCCTTGGACGGGAAACCTGTTTTCCTCAGAAGACAGAACTTGACCACCTCCAAAAGCTTCATTCCACTAAGAAGCCATTTCAGTGCACTGAGTGCGGCAAATGTTTCGGCTACAGGTCGCTACTGGTTACCCATTGGAGGATCCATACGGGAGAACGCCCCTTTACCTGTCTGATTTGCGATAAACGCTTTGCGCAGAAAGTTAATCTTGAAAACCACAAGCGAACTCACACGGGTGAAAAGCCCTATGAATGCACTCAGTGCGAAAAATGTTTTAGAAGCCATTCGGCTTTGATCGGGCACCAGAAAAAACATAAAAAAACAGAAAGCAGAAAACCCTTCACCCGCAAAACGGGTCTCACAAACCACCAAAGGGAGGAGCCATATTTGCGTTCCAGACACGGGCAAGATTTGACGGACACATCATCTTTGACAGAACATCAGAAAGCCCCTGGGGAGGAAAAGCTGCTGTCATGCACTGTATGTGGCAAGCATTTCAGTCATAGGTCCGCACTCATTGTGCATCTCCGAGTTCACACGGGAGAGAAGCCGTTCACCTGCACCGACTGCGGTAAAAAATTTGCGCAGAAGGTGGGTCTTATCATGCACCAGAGGACCCACACAGGCGAGTGCCCCTATCCCTGTCCAGAGTGCGGGAAACGTTTCGCACAAAAGGTCGGGCTGGTCAAACACCTGAGAGCACACCAAGGCCAGAAGCCTTTTTGGTGTGATCAGTGTGGAAAAGGATTCCAAAATTCAGAAGGTCTGGCCAGGCATCAAATGACGCATTCTGGCGAAAAGGGTTCTTGGTGCTTGGATTGTGTGAAGTGTTTCAGGGACCCGTCGGCTTTGGCCAAGCATCAGGAGAGTCATACAGAAGCGAAGCCCTTCGAGTGCGCAGAGTGCGGTAAAATTTTCAGCTTCAGGTCAACGCTGGTCACACATGAAAGGAGCCACAGTGGTGAGCGGCCCTTTTCCTGCTCTGATTGCGGGAAGAAATTTCTGCAAAAGGCAGCATTGCTTACCCACCTACGGATTCACACAGGAGAAAAACCATTTTGCTGTTCAGAGTGTGGCAAGCACTTTACACAGAAAGGAAATTTAATTCAACACCAGAAGATTCATGTATAGGGATAGTAAAATGCGCAATTCAGCCGACTTCAAGGAACTTCACCAATGGCAAGAGAGAGCTAAATGTTGCTGCTCAATGAGAAATTGTGCCACATGGGTAAGAACCAAAAAATCATTTATATTTAGAGTTCTATATAGGTCAAAAGCCTATAGCAGGGGTCTCAAACTGGCGGCCCTCCAGCTGTAGCGAAACTACAAGTCCCATCATGCCTCTGTCTGTGGGAGTCATGCTTGTAACTGTCAGCCTTGCAATGCCTCATGGGACTTGTAGTTTCGCAACAGCTGGAGGGCCGCCAGTTTGAGACCCCTGGCCTAGAGTGACCCGATACTTAGTAAAGAAATTGATTCATGGCTGGTCTTGTTCTAGAACAGGGGTCCCCAAACTTTTTAAACAAAGGCAGTTTACTGTTCTTTAGACTTTAGAGGGCCATTGGGAAAAGGAAAGGTCCTGACAATGGACCGTGGAAAAAAAACGATGCCCGTCTCTGGTGTCATTGAGAGGTTTTGTGCCCCATCGTTGGTGTCAGTGGGAGGAATTGTGCCCATCGTTGGTGTCAGTGGGAGGAATTGTACCCCTTCATTGGTGTCATTGGGCTCCATTGTTGGTGTCATTGGGAGAAGTTGTGCCCCACCGTTGGTATCACTGGAAGGAATTTTCCCATCATTGGTGCCATTGGGCCCAATGGTTGGTGTTACTGGGAGGAACTGTGCCCTCATCGTTGCTTGGTGTCGTTGGGAGAAAATGTGCCCTTTCATTGATCTTAGTGGGGGGGGAATTGCACCCCATTGCTGGCACCAGTGGAGGAAATATTGCTTCAAGGGCCAGATAAATGCAAGCAAAGAACTACATCTGGCTCCCAGGCCAGAGTTTGGAGACCACTGTTCTAGAAGCGTTATGTTAGTGGTGTCCACGTTCTATGTGCAGAGCGCTTTAAGTGCAGACCCTGACATCATCAAGGGGCCACACATAACAATCTGTGAATCTAATGCTACAGGACGTTGTCAGAGACTTTGAACATGCAATAGGAGATGGTCTAAGACTACAGGCACTCTACTGGAGATGAGTAGAAACTGCCATAGGCATAGACATGCCATAGGCGTTCAACAAAAATGGTGGCCGTACATATGGACACCCGCACTCTGTTGCATAAATGTGAATGAGATGGGTAAAAGATGGATTCAGCACCTGTTCTCAGCCTGTAGAGTACGCCCCCCGATGCATTTCGCCCCAGAAGGGATGAAAAGTGTCTGAGGAGTTCTCTACGGGTGGAGAACAGGAGCTGAAGCCATCTTTTACCCATCTAATTCACATTTATGCAACAAGTAGTCAGTGTCTGTGTGCAGACGACCACCATTTTGTTGAAGTCTACTAGAGCCTGACAAGCCGATCCTGACCCGACTGGCACAGGTTTGGGGGCAGTAGAGTGGTAATGTTTTGGGCTACATATGCCATAGGAGTTCTTTGTAGGAACATGCTTCCGGAGACACTTTTTACAAGACTGCCAGAGATTGCTGCTATTACATACTCTTTACAAACCATTACTGCTATGTCTGTGTTCCCTTAAAAAAAATGACTTGTACCTCAGTTGATACCTCATTCAGCAAGATCGCTTATAAAATATCATAGGAAAGAAATGGACAGCACAAAAAAGTAACCTTTCACCTTTACTGGACTGGAGTAGTCATGTGGGTAAGGCAGAATAGACTATCTTCGGGGGTCCCAAAGGCCAAAAGGTTACAAAAGGCCACATGCGGCCCCTGGGTTTACTGTCCTTTGCAACCTTTGTTTGGCTCTGGTAGATAATGGCTATGTTCATATTTTTTATGATTTTTATGGAGTTTATGTATTTTTATACTTATTTCTGGTTAATAAAAACACCTAAATGAATCTAGTCTGTGTGCTTTATATACTTTCACCAATTGGAACTGCTCAAACTTTAAAGCAGTCCTTCACCCATAGTTCTGTTTTAGGTTGATTTGCATGGGCTGACAAGTGGGTGAGAAGGGCACCCCTGGGGTTTTTGCCAATGTATGTTGGAAGAGCCTTGGAATTAAAGCACATTATATTGATGAAAAATATTTTTAGTGTAAAAAGTGGGCATTCTTTCTTGTCAAATTCTGTTTGCGCTCCAAATTGCACTTCTTGGAAATGATGGCTGTGTAAAAATGGATGAACGTGATTAGGCAAACTGATATACACTAATCAGCCCTAACTTTATGACCACCCACTTAATTTGAGTAGGTCCCACTTTTGCCACCCAAACAGCCCTGACCCATTGAGGTGTAGACGCCACTAGACCTCTGAAGTTATGCTGTGATATCTGGCACCAAGCTACCATCAGTAGCAAATCCTGTAAGTTGGGAGGTGCAGCCTCCATGGATTGGATTTGTTTTTCCAGCAAATCTCACAGATGTTCAGTTGGACTAAGATATGGAATGTTTGGAGGCCAAGCCAACACTTTAAAGTTGTTGTTGTGTTCTTCAAACAATTCTTGAATTCATCAGACCAGGCCACCTTCTTCCATTGCTCAGTGGTCCAGTTCTGATGTGCATGTGCTCATTGTAGGTGCTTTTGGCTGTGGACATGGGTCAACATGGAGACCCTAACCAGTCTACAGCAAAACAGCCCCATACACAACAAACTGCGATGCCCATTTTTCTGCTTTCAACACATCAACTTCAGGGACCACATATTTAATTGCTGCCTAATATATCCCACTGACTTTAAGATACCATTGTAACAAGATAATCAGTGTTATTCACTTAACCTGTCAAAAAGTTATGGATGATCGGTGTATGTCAAAGGTCTTCAAATTTTCTAAACAAAGGGCCGATTTACTGTCCTCCATACCTTAGGGGGGGCTGGTCAATGGTCATCGGGAGTAGAAAATGCCTCGGCATCAGTGGGAGTAAACAATGCCCCATCTTGATGTCAACGAGAGAACTGTGCCCCATCATTGATGTCATTGGGAGGAATTGTGCCCCATCAGTGGTGTTATTGGAAGGAACTGTGCCTCATCATTGGATTTATTGGGTGGAGCTGAGCCCCATTGTTGGTGTCATTAGGAGGAATTGTGCACCATCGATGGTGTCAGTGGGTGAGATGGTGCCCGGGCCGCAGTTTGGAGGCACTGCTGTGTGAAAGAGGCCTGCTTGATAAACTTTGTCTCAAAGTGTCTTAAAAGCACTGGGGGTGTCAGAGTGACTACCGTAGACAAAACGTGGTCACATTCCTCCTTCAATCTTCCACATTTGCTGTCTCTATCAGTAAGGCTTGATGGCCTTATTCGTCCAACATGGAGAAGGACATAATCAGAGAGCTGTTGACCTCGCAAAAAACATAATACCAATTGTGACCTCTCAAAGAACATAATACCAATTGTGTTATAACACCATTAATGGGGAGTGCTTGTTGAGTGAGGAAGACTTGTGGGGTTTCTTTGTTGCAAGCATTACAGGAAAACTCTGAGGCTACAGGAGATCCCTGAGTCGGTTTTAAAGATCTATCATAATAAATTTATTTTTATAGTTCTGTCCCCTATGGGACAAAGAACAAGTAGTCCTTTGTCCCAAGTGCTTTCTAACCCTAGTTATGAGGTCCAACCTGCCCCCCTCCACTCCTGCAATGGGTGATCTGACAACAACTATCAAGGAGACGGCTGATTCATAGCTGCTCAGCACTTTCCTGAGACAAACAACGGCAAGGAGGATTGCAGTGGTCAGCCTCTGCATTCATCTTGTTCTTGCTTGTCTTGGGAACAGCCTAGACAAGCTGCAGCTATGAATCAGCCGTCTCCTTTCTTGATGTTGTCGAATCAATCATGGCAGGAGTGGAAGGAAGTAGGTTGGACCTCATAACGAGAGTTAGAAAGCACTTAGAAACATGGGACAAAGAACTATGTGTACTTTGTTCTATAAGGGACAGAACTGTAGAAATCTTTTATTTATTTATTTTTTTGTAGTACTGAAAATCTTTTTTTGTCAATTTATTTTTATTGTTTTATGCGGAACACAGAACAGCCAAACTGGGATATAAACGCATGTCTATAAGTTGAAGATAGCGGAAAAGATATGGGTTGGGCAGGTCAAATCTTTGTTTTAGAGCATCAAATTGTGACAATTCGTCTCCTCCTGGTAATATCACCTAAAGTTTTAACTCCCTTTGATGCTCAGATTATGGGATCCGGTATAGAATAAAAATGGGGAAAATGGGTATTCACCCACAAAGACGAGGCCGGTGAAAGGGAGGTGATATTACCAGAGGAGACGAATTGTCACAATTTGATGCTCTGAAACAAAGATTTGACCTGCCCAACCCATATCTTTTCTGCTATCTTCAACTGAGACCTGCGTCTATTCATTTGTGGCCATCAGGGGAAATTTGGCCCCAGAGCCTCTGTACACCAAAAGGTGGAGGCTCTCATAGGAGCTCAGCACAGCTGCTTCTAATACTGTGGTAGACTCCCCATCATCCCCAAGGATCCACCTACGTGCAAAAACTCCCTGGCTGGCCAAAAAATATTTGTACAGATTAGGGAGTGCAAGACCCCCGCCCCCAAGGCTCTTGAAGAGCCCGAAGACCTATTCTGGGAGGTAAGTGTCCCCATATGAACGAACCAAAGAGACCATGCTCCCGAAGGAAAAAGGATTGTGGAACCCAAATAGGAGACGTATGTAGAAAATAAACTATTGAAAGAATCTTTATTTGTAGAAGGTTTATGCGTCCCAACACCAACAAGGTCAGGTTCCTCCATATTTCAGCTTTCTTTTTAAGAAGGTCCCGCAGAGGCAGTAAATTTAGGTTAAGGTAATCTGCAACCCTTGCTGAAATGTGAACTCCTAAATACGTGAATTGAGTGACATATTGCAACGGTATCGCCACATCTGCTGCAGTCCTGGTTCCTGGGTCAAGCGGAAAAATGATCGACTTGTCCCAGTTCACCCTTAGGCCGGAAAATTTCGCAAATGTATCTAAGATGTAAAAAAATGCTTGCGGAGACGGACACAGATCTTGTAGAAACAGTAACATGTCCAGTGCACCCACCCCAGGGGACGAATGTAACGCCACTGCCAATGATTCGATCATTAGGGAAATCAAAAAGGCAGGGGGCAACTTCTCTAGTTCCTCTGCCAACATAAAAGAGGAGATATTGAAGATCCTATTTTTAACGCCATCCAGGGCTTGCTATACAATGGACACCCACTTACAAAAATGCGGACCAAAGCCCATACGCTCCAAAACTGCCTCCATACACCCCCAATCAACAGAATCAAAGGCCTTGGCTAGGTCCAGTAATACTACCGCCTTGGTCCCTGTCTTTTTATGAGAAACTTGCAAGTGAGTAAATATACGAAGGAGATTCGTGTCAGTGGACTCAACCAGGGCTGGCAGCACCACTGTCAATCTCTTGGCCAAGACCTTCGTAAGGATCTTTAGATCTGCATTAAGAAGGGCTATTGGTCTACAAGAAGAGCAGTTTGTATGATCCTTGCCTGTTCAAAGCAATAGAAATATAAGGACTGTAACCTAGGGGCAAGCAGATCAGAGTACTGTCTATACCACTCCACCGGGAACCCATGAGGGCCCAGGGATTTGTGTGGGTAAAATTAATGAATGGCTGCTTTCCTGAAGGGTAAGGTCTCTATCAAGCCAGTCTCTATCGTCAGATTCCAGAGCGGGGATGGGGAGACTGGAGAAAAGACCTGCCAACTCTGTCTCGTCATATGCAGGAATTGGAGAGTACACCTCCTGAATAATATTCTACAAATATATCCATAATGGCCTTTGGATCCCTGACCAATTCCCCTGCATTAGAGCGAATACATGGGACACTGATGGGTGATCTCTGGTCTGCCACAAGCACTGCCAGTAGCTTGCAGTTTTTATCCCTCATTTCAAAAAGAGATTCGGATCCCTGACGCAAAGTAGTGTGTGCCAAGTTGATGTCAAGTAAGGCAATTTGGCGCTTGGCCCCCTCGAATGTCGCGTACACACGATAGAATTTTTGGATGGAAAATGTTCGATGGGAGCTTGTTGTCGGAAATTCCGACTGTGTGTAGGCTCCATCGGACATTTTCCATCGGAATTTCTGACACACAAAATTTGAGATCTGGATCTCAAATTTTCCGACAACAAAATCCGTTGTCGTAAATTCTGACGCACAAAATTCCATGCATGCTCAGAATCAAGCAGAAGAGCTGCACTGGCTATTGAACCTCATTTTTCTTGGCTCGTCATACATGTTGTATGTCATGCTTGCGCAAGCTCGTAAGTCGCACTCCTGACGTTCGGAATTTCCAACAAGATTTGTGTGACCGTGTGTATGCAAGACAAGTTTGAGCCAACATCCGTCAACATCCGTCAAACATGGATTTTGTTGTCGGAAAATCCTATCGTGTGTACAGGGCATTATGCCACGTACACACGATCGGACATTCCGATAACAAAATCCCATGTTTTTTTTCCAACGGATGTTGGCTCAAACTTGTCTTGCATACACACGGTCAAACAAAGTTGGTTGGAAATTCCGAACATTAAGCTGACCTACAACTTGTATGACGAGCCAAGAAAAATTAAGTTCAATAGCCAGTGCTGCTCTTCTGCTTGATTCTGAGCATGCGTGGCACTTTGTACGTCGGAATTGTCTACACACGATCAGAATTTACAAGAACGGATTTTGTTGTTGGAAAATTTGAGAACCAGAACTCCAATTTTGTGCGACGGAAATTCCGATGGAGCCTACACAAAGCTCCGATCGCACATTTGCCGTCGGAAAGTCAGACCGTGTGTACGTGGCATTAGGCTGCATAGGTTCTATCAACAGGGGCAGCGGCGTATTCTCCCTCCACCCTACGTTCCTTAGTTAGCAAAGCCTCCCTCTCAGCGTGATGTTCCTTGCGTACTGCCTTAATAGCGGATATGCATTGTCCCCTGAAAATAGTTCCAAGCACCATTCAAAATATTGAACAGTCGTTCTGTAACTTGGGTGGGCACTCCCAAATTGACAGACATGGACTCCAAAAAAATGTCTGCTTCCTGGCGGACAGCTCTGTGTTCCAAGCCTCCTCTAAACTGCTTCCTTATACGTAGAGCTCTTCCCAGAGGACAACACAAGGGGGTCTGGCAACACTAGAGGAGGCTTCGAACACATAGCTGTCTGCCAGAAGGCAGACATTTTTTTGGAGTCCATGTCAGTAGCTCTGGGAGTGCCCACCAAAGTTACAGAATGACTGTTCAATATTTTAAATGGTGCGTGGAACTATTTTCAAGCTCTATTTTTATTTATTTTTTTGGAGCGTTCAAAAAAGAGACCATTGGGCTTAACATTACCAATCCATCTTTTATTTGTTGTTTTTTTAATTTATTTCCAGGCCCGTTCACAATTGCACAATTTTTAATAGCAGGCAGAATCACAGCAACCATACCCATGTACCTTAGGTAGGTGCTAGTGTAGGTTTTTGTGTAAGCTGCCAGCGCAGGTAAATTTAAGCAGGCCTGTGCTGTGAGCTAGGCCTGTTTGTTTTGACCTGGGGGCAGGGGAGTAGTTTAGTGTAGCAGTAGGTGACTAACATCTACTTCAGCTCTTGGATGCCTCCTCTGTTTCCAGGGAGAAGGTTCTGGAAGAGGGGCAGGGCAGAGAGCTGGAGTGACATGGGGTGCATGTGAGGAGCTCTGACCAATCCCCAACTAGGATTTGGCAGGGGGCAGGCCTCCTACCTATACCCATGGTCAGCCTGCTGGGGGGGGGAGTTGACAGTTGGGTGAACTGGATGATGGAGTATTAGACTGTTGTGTCTGAGGGAGCCCCCTTTCTGGGGGGGGGGGGGGGGGGGGGGGTACCTCAGGCCAGGAGCTTGGGAGCTGGGAGGGAGCCTCTCCATACACGGTCATATAGAGGTGTCCTGGAACAGAAGCTGGAGAGGAGACGGTTGGTCCATACATGCGGAGTAAAGTCATTAAGGCCCCTTTCACACTGGGGCGGGAGCCGCGGTGACGGTAAAGCAGCGCTATATTTTGCGCTGCTTTACCGTCGTTTTAGCCGCGGTATTCGGCCGCTCGCAGTGCGGTTTTACCCCCTGCGATCGGCCGAAAAAGGGTTAAAGACCCCCCGCAGAGTGCCGCCGTAGCGGGGCTTTGCGGCGGTATTACTGCGGTGTCCCATTCAAATCAATGGGAAGGAGCGGTATAGGAGCGGTGAATACACCGCTCCTATACCCCTCCAAAGATGCTGCTAGCAGGACTTTTTTGACCGTCCTGCTAGCGCACCGCTCCAGTGTGAAAGCCCGCGGCTTTCACACTGGAGTGAATGGGGCCAGATTTTTTCAGGCGGTATACAGGCGCTATTTTTAGCGCTGTACAGCCTGAAAACCGCCCCAGTGTGAAAGGGGCCTAAGGAAGGATCCCGGACAGGTGTCGCTGAGTGGAAGCACAGTGGAAAGCTCTGAAAGAGGCATGCCAGGGGAGCTGGAAGTAGAGCCAGAGGGAGAGACTGTGGGAGTTTGTGTCAAGTCGCTGAAGCCAAGACGGCGGGTAGGATTTGCAAGTTGGACTTGCTGGGTTCTCAAGTAAATCTGCTGCTGCCACAAAGGGGTACTGCAGGTCCCCGGCCTACAAAGGGCTATCAAGTAAAGACACTGGGACTTATTCAGAGTGAGGCCTAGTCATGCTGATGGTGTGACAGGAGTACTAAAATTGGACAGTGAAGTAGTGTGCTGGAAGAAGTGTTCTGAGGTAAAAGTCTGTCAAGTTTAGGGTCAGCCATCTTGTTCTGCTGAGAAAATTACAATTTATACTATGGGCATCCCATGTCCCTTTTCCCCAACCAAGTTCTATCCCATAATAAAAACAACAAAAAACAAGCAAGAGACTGTTCATTGACTGAGAAGTATGTCTAAGCCCCCGTACACACGATCGGAAATTCCGACCACAAAATCCGTCGTTTTTTTTACGACAGATTTTGTCCGACACTGGTGTTGCATACACGCGGTCGGACAAAGTTGTCGGAAAATCAGATTATTCTGAACGTGGTGACGTTCGTTGCGTACGACGGAACTACGTATAGAGGCTAGTATCCAATAGCTTTGGTCTCGTAATTTGATCTGAGCATGCGTGGCACTTTGTCCGTCGGAATTCTGGACACACGATCGGAAAAAGTCCGAGCAGGATCTCAAATTTTTTCCGTCGTAAATTCCGATGGAAAAAGTCAGATGGAGCTCAGACACGGGTGGATTTTCCGACAACATGGTCCGATCGGACATTTTCCGTCGGAATTTCCGACCGTGTGTACGGGGCATAATGGATGTCTGGCAGTAGGGTGAAATGTGTGGATGCTGTAACACGTAGCAATCCCGTGGGGCCATCGCTACACCCGCGATTCCAGATTGTGGCAAAACATGCAACGCACGTATGGGTGCCATTCTTCTTCATGGTGCGTTTTTGCTGCGGTTGTCAAGCACACAGGTAGAGTGAAAAATCGCTCCTGGCTCAAGGACAAAATTTGGTGTCTGAGCTTTTTTGGAGCTACACGTAGGGCAACCCATGCGGCCCCGTTCACACTATGCATAGGATGAGCTTGTGTTCCAACCCAAGATTTTATTAGCGCATATCTGACACAGAAATGCGTGGGCGGCCCCTTCCCTTTAAAAGACTGCCCTGTGCACGATTGTCTCTCCAAAGAAGTAGGCTTCGATCACATATAGGCATTTTGAATCGTGGGTGGATTCTGCCTGCGATTTCAAAACACGCTGTTAAATTTGTCAAATCGCACATCAGTGTGTTCAGGTGCCATTCATTTCAAGGGCACCTAAAAACGCGGTGCACTTCTGCTGCGATTGCTACGCAAGAAATCACGCTGCAATAGCGCAAACCAAATTGTCGCCCAAGTGAAGTTCCGGAACTTTTTTGGGCAACACATGTCGCATTATTTGGTTTGCCTTATTGCAGCGCAATTTGTCGCATGGCAGAAGTGCACCGTGTTTTTAGGTGCCATAGAAATTAATGGCAACTGAACATGCTGATGTTCGATTTGACATTTTACCAGCACGTTTTGAAATTACGGCGATTCCACCCGCCATTCAAAATGCCTATGTGTGAACGGAGCTGCTCAGGGACAAAATTTTGGCATGAAGCCAGGAGTGATTTTGCACTGGCATTTTATCATGGTCTTACGAGTTTTGTCATTTGACAAAGATATATGGCTCCTAAACGCTTTTTGTGCTTTTTGCCGATATGTTAATGGGGCCTTCAAGTGAATGGGCTTCCCCATGCACGACATGTGTTTCTGCATGAGAATCACGCTAAGAAAGTCGGGAGTGGGAACGCAGTTTCCCATTACGCATAGTGTAAGCAGGGGCTCAAGCTTGCTTTCATCGTCTCCAAATTATATCTCAATCAAGTGGTCAACTAACCGGATTATGAACACCATTGATCTAATGGGTTGCCATCTGTATGAGATTCACTCAAACAGTCTGGGTTTTGGATCATGGGTTCGAGTTTCAGGTGGACTGAAATAAGGACACATGATTTAAAACCTGGACTGTCCGATTATTCAGACAGGAATAGGGGGGAACTATGCGGGCAACATTAGTATTCTGTTTGGCGTGTCCAAAGGTGTCCCAGGTCTGGTACAATCCTATAGTGTACAAAAAAAAAGTGTTCGGGTTTGGCTTGAAGAATAAGTGTCAACCCCAGTGGCGGTGCGTGCATAGAGGGTGCAAGAGCGCCACCCCCCCTCTCCTGCACCGCTCTATCACCAATAGATAGATTCATGCATTGCATGAATCTATCTATTGTCACCGCTGCCGCCCCCTATTCAGGTGTCCGGCCCCTTGTCGGGCGCCGGGCATCTGAATTACAGCAGGGGGGGGGGGGGGGGGGGTGTTTTTGGAAGCGCCCTATTAGAGCTGTCAGCTCTAATAGGCGACCTAATTAGAGCGGTGGGCTCTAATAGGCTTCCATAAGTATAAACAGCGGGCGCAATGCTGTGCGTTCGTTGTTTACACAGTATTGTGTTAGAGAAGCAAATACATCGCTTCCCTAACACTGACCCGCCTCTCAGCCAATCAGGTTGCCGGGTTTGTGTTACCTGTCACCTGATTGGCTGAAGTCACAGGCGCCTAGGCGTCCAATCATTGCAGAAGACAGGAGGAGCGCGGGAGAAGATACCGGGTCGCAATGAGGAGACACTGCTCGCCGCCTGACGCCGTCACCAGCTGCACACCGAGACAAGGTAAGATAGAGGGCACATTGGCAGCATTTAATGGGCACAGTGACAGCACTTGGGGCACAGTGGCAGCGTTAGATGGGCACAGTGGCAGCACTTGGGGCACAGTGGCAATGTTTGGAGCACAGTGGCAGCATTTAATGGGCACAGTGGCAGCATTTGGCACAATGGCAGCACTTGGGGCACAGTGGCAGCGTTAGATGGGCACAGTGGCAGCACTTGGGGCACAGTGGCAGTGTTTGGAGCACAGTGGCATCATTAAATGGGCACAGTGGCAGCATTTAAAGGCACAATGGCAGCACTTGGGGCACAGTGGCAGCGTTAGATGGGCACAGTGGCAGCGATAGATGGGCACAGTGGCAGCGATAGATGGGCACAGTGGCAGCGTTTGATGGCACAGTGAGGCTGTTTGTTTGCGCCCCCCCAAAGATTTTGAGCACCAGTCGCCACTGGTCAACCCTATTGATCATTGAAGGTGTAGCTGGTCAGACATGGAGCAGCATGGTGGTTTAGTAGTAAACATATCTGCCTTGCAGCTCTGGGGTCTTTGGTTCAGATCCCAAACACAATATCATCTGCAAGGAGTTCTTCATAAGTTCTCCTGAAAGTGAGGTGGGTTAATTTCCTTCCTGGCACAATCCTTTATAAAGTTTGGGCGGAGCTTAGCTGTAGTCAGCACCCCTTATACCGGGCAATGTAGAGGTACATGGTACTTGTGTATTGCTGAATTGAACATTATACATGTGGACTACAGTGACCTTGTTCTGCAGACCACCCCTGTCATTCTCCATATATTCCTGTGTTCCTCTAGTGTTGGGCTTCGGTAACTGACATCATATCTTTGAGCCAAGCCGGAAGGGTTGTGGGATTAGTAGTCTCTTGAGCAGCCATTCTGATGTTGTGAAACTACCCCTGGACTACACATCCCACGCGCCTCTCAGCAACACTAATGGACCTCTGGAAAGAACTATGAAAGGGTCCGAAAATATGCCCTGCATGCTCTTCTTCCTGGAGCCTCACCAAGTGAACACCTCTCTGCTGTTAGGCGAGAGGGCTGCGGCCTACCGTGACTCCAGCCTGGCCCAACTCTACTTGCTGCTCACAAGATATCATCGTAGCACCACCTCTTCAGATGGGTCCACGACTGCCCGTGTCCAGCAGCTGGTTGGTCATCTCCATTTGTGTCCCAGAAGGACATCTCATCCTGGATCGCTGTTCGGGAGGTGCTTATCCGGTTCTGCAGTTGGTGAGAGGGCAGTTGCCCATCACAATCCCTACCTGGTTATCTTACTTGGACACTGTGCATAGCTCCCAACTGTCCTGATTTTGAGGGACTGTCCCTGATGTGGAGCAATGTCTTTCTGTCCCTATTTCCCCCTCATTTTGGTCTGATCTATATAGTTGTATATAAAATGCACTTTTTATCTTTCAAAAAGTGTTTCTCAGTGCTAAACCTTTCATCCCATTTCTAAATTGCTGCATTTGTAAATTTTAAAAGCCAATATAAAGGAATAGTAGTGGTAAAAAAAAAAAGCCCTTGTAGATTTAATTACCCTTTTTTTTAGTTAATTATCCCTTAAGGGGGTGTGGAAGGGGGCGTGTCCTATGCCTACATACATTTTCTGGTGGGTGTCCCTGTGTACAGACACCTTGCCCATGGAAACACTTTATTGCATTACATAAGACACTGTACATAGACATCCATCTCCTCAACTACTAGCTGCCCTGCTTACTGTCACATCACGGTGCCATATCTTGGATATAAGTTAAATATCTCCAACCACCGGTGAAGACTACTGCAGGCCTGCGTTCTGGAACCTGCTGTTGCTACTGGTTAAAGGGCCCCATCCTATTCCTATTATATCTATTGTCTCATCAGGATGTAAAGGTGTTTCGTCACATATGGCGACCCATCACATTTGGCTACCCGCTGTATTGCAACGCCGCCATATGCGTTCCAACACTGTGGCGATCTGCGCTTGCACAGAATTTTGTGGCCACACCCCTGAGTCCAGGTTCAAGCTCCACCATCCAAGTGGACATAGAGTTAGATAATTATGGCGAGTGAAGCGAGGCCATGCCCCAAAGTGTGGTGAGCTAAGCAAGCCAGCAAGGGGCCCTGTGGCAAAGTGATGTCTTACAACAGTGTTGGAACGCATATGGCGGCGTCACGCATGCACACTCCAGCGGGTAGCAAAATGTGATGGGTAGCTGAATGTGACGTGACACCGGCCTGGGATTCCCCTTTAGCGTGGTATCCTATTGCATTAACTAGTGGATTCTTTACAATCACCTGTTTTATTCTCTAGCTGATATTTTACTGTATCTATTTATATCTTGCATTTGTGCTATTGAACTGTAATTAAGTTGTTTCTTTAGGATTCCTCACCTGGCTGTTATCCAGAATTAAAATTCAACATCAAAACAGTGTCACAGATTTCTAAATAGCGTATTTCACTATATAAACTCAGTTTGAAATGCAAGACTTTGGTGGGTGTAAAAAGATGTCCGCTTGCCGCCTTCTGACTGTAGCCTTACTGCGGACGAGTGCGGGGTGTACCAAGTTGGCCGAAACGGAATGTCACTTCCGTTGCTTTTTCTGATGGGTAGCGGCATTCTGATAGAACACCAGCAACCAGGTTTCATCCATGAATGCAAACCTTTATACAGGTTTCAGCTACAGAGCTAATGAGTAAGGCTCTGTAGCCGAAACACGTTAGCCTGTTTACTGTAACTTACCATGTAGCCAATAAAGATTTGGATCCATGAATGACACCTAATTGCAGGCTGTACTTTGCTGCATGGATTTTTGCTAGGAAGACGCCATTTATTAATCCAGTGTTTCTCAACTCCAGCCCTCAAGGCGCCCCCAACAGGTCATGTTTTAAGGCTTTCCATTATTTTGCACAGGTGTTTTGATCAGTTTCACTGCCCTTAGTAATTACCACAGCTGTTTCATCTGAGGGAAATCCTGAAAACATGACCTGTTGGGGCACCTTGAGGACTGGAGTTTAGAAACACTATTAATTTATGCACAGCAGATAAATGCTTAAGATGGATATCTGAAAACAGCAGCAGCAGCATATATTTTTTAGTACTAAAAAAAAAAAATAAAAAAAAAAAAAAAGGTTAAGGAAGATCTATTATAAATTTCTTACAGTTCTGTCCCTTATAGGAAAAAGTACATGTAGTTCTGTGTCCCATTATACTAAGTGCTTTCTAACCCTAGCTATGAGGTCCAACCTACTTCCTTCCACTCCTGCCATGTCTGATCCGACAACATCTAGAAAAGAGACGGCTGATTCATAGCTGCAGCTTGTTTAGACTGTTACAAAGACAAGCGACAACAAGAGGAATGCAGAGGCTGATCACTGCACCCCTCTTGTTGTTGTTGGTCTCAGGAAAGTGCTGAGCAGCTATGAATCAGCCGTCTCCTTGATAGTTGTTGTCGGATCAGCCAAGGCAGGAGTGGAGGGGGGCAGGTTGGACCTCATAACTAGGGTTAGAAAGCACTTAGAACATGTAGTCCTTTGCCCCATGTTTCTTTCTCCCATAGCGGACAGAACTATAAAAAAAATTATTTTGATAGATCTTTAAAACTGACTCTGAGATCTCCTGTAGCCTCAGAGCTTTGATGTAATGCCTGCAACAAAGAAACCCCACAAGTCTTCCTTACTCAACAAGCACTCCCCATTAATTGGTATTATGTTTTTTGAGAGGTCAACAGCTCTCTGTGATTATGTCCATCTCCATGTTGGACGAATAAGGCCATTGAGCCTTACTAATAGAGACACCAAGTGTGGGGGATTGAAGAAGGAATGTGACCACGTTTTGTCTGTGGTAGTCACTCTGATATCCCCAGTGCTTTTAAGACACTTTGAGACAAAATTTCTCAAGCAGGCCTCTTTCACACAGCAGTGCCTCCAAACTGTAGCCCGTGACCAGATGCGGCCCTTTGCCTGCTTTTTTTCGGCCCTTGGGGCACGATCTCATCCACTGACACCAACGATGGGGCTCAGTTTCACCCAATGATGAGGCACAATTCCTCCCAGTGACACCACTGATGGGGCACAGTTCTCTTACCGACATCAAGATGGGAGATGGGGCATTGTTTACTCCCACGGATGCTGAGGCATTTTCTACTTCCGATGACCACAAACCGGCCCCTCCTAAGGTTTGAAGGACAGTAAATTAGCCTTTTGTTTAGAAAATATGGAGACCTTTGACATACACCGATCATCCATATCTTTTTGACAGGTTAAGTGAATAACACTGATTATCTTGTTACAATAGCATCTGAAAGTCGGTGGGATATATTAGGCAGCAAGTAAACATGTGGTCCTCGCAGTTTGTTGTGTATGGGGCTGTGTAGTCATAGACTGGTAAGGGTCTCCATGTTGACCCATGTCCACAGCCAAAAGCGCCTACAAAGAGCACATGAACATCAGAAGTGGACCACGGAGCATTGGAAGGAGGTGGCCTGGTCTGATGAATTCAATAATTGTTTGAGGAACACAACTTTAAAAGTGTTGGCTTGGCCTCCAAACTTTCCATATCTTAGTCCAACTAAACATCTGTGAGATGTGCTGGAAAAACAAGTACGATCCATGGAGGCTGCACCTCCCAACTTACAGGACTTAAAGGATCTGGTACTGATGGCTTGGTGCCAGATATCACAGCATACCTTCAGAGTGGCGTCCACGCCTCAATGGGTCAGGGCTGTTTGGGTGGCAAAAGTGGGACCTACCCAAATTAAACTGGGTGGTCATAAAGTTAGGGCTGATTAGTGTATATCAGTTTGCCTAATCACCTTCATCCATTTTTACAGAGCCATAATTCCCAAGAAGTGCAGTTTGGAGCGCAAACAGAATTTGACAAGAAAGAATGCCCACTTTTTCCACTAAAATAATTTTTTCATCAATATAATGTGCTTTAATTCCAAGGCTCTTCCAACGTACATTGGCAAAAAAAAAACAGGGGTGCCCTTCTCACCTGAAAGGGTTGATCCTGTGTCTAGGGTGGTCCCTCAAACCTCTCAAACCTCAGATCCGATGTATTGTATAATTTCAGATATATCCGGAATCAGTTCTCAAAAGGACATAGAAAAACGACACTCACACCATGCTGTCTTTCGAGAACTAATTGTATTGAGTTATCACAAAGCAATTCATATAGTAAATTACACATCACACAGGATAAGACATGCGCAGTAGATATTAAAGACGGCTACAGCTGGTCAAGACCAGAAGCTTTTGTTCATTGTTCTAAGTTAGCTAAAAGAATGTGAGAAAAAGATAAGGAAATGTGTGAGAAATGTCCATGTAGAAGAATCTCATACTAAGACAGATAATTGTGAAGTTTAAAGGGGTGTTCAAACTGTACATATTGTAGACTGGAAGTTTGTGAATATTAAGATGGCTGACAGAAACAAGATGGATGCTTAACATAACCTTTCATCACCCACTTGTCAGCCCATGTAAATCAACCTAAAAACATAACTATGGATGAAGGACTGCGTTAAAGTTTGAGCAGTTCCAATTGGTGAAAGTATATAAAGCACACAGACTAGATTAATTTATGTGTTTTTATTAACCAGAAATAAGTATAAAAATACATAAAAATACATGAACAAACATTGCCATTATCTACCAAGAGCCAAAGGTTGCAAAGGACCGTACACTTACAATCGATGGAAATGATGTATGCAAGGTAAGCAGAAAGACGGCCATTTTGGCACTTTCTCAAGGCTCAAGACTGGTGGAGAGATCTGTAGATCTGCCACTCTTGGGTCATGTTGACCAACTATAAAAACAGTCAGTGTACCAGCTGATGCTAAACACAGATCCAAATTTTTCATTTTGGCTTTTTAGCTTGGAGGACACCTGACAGATGCCGCCCTGTCAATTGCCTGACCCCCCCCCCCTCCCCCACATGGTTTCACATGTTTTTCATGGTTTTATAAATGTGCAAGGTCAGTTAATTGGACAGCAGTCACCCTTAGGGCTCGTTTACACTTGCTTCCAAACGTGGCATTGGACACACTATTTTAAAAACAATCTAAATGCCAATCAAAGCACCTATCACTAGTTAAAATGGTTACCTTACAGTCCTGTTCACACGTTGTGTTTTCGTTGCTTCACTTCAAAAATGATCCCCCATGTCGCTTTTTTGGTGTTTCAAAGTGTCTCCAAAGCTTCCAAAGAAGTCTATGACAACACTCACAGCACCTGAGGTTTTTGAGAGGCTTTTATTCAGCATTAGCGTTGCTTTGTTTTGGAGGTATTGCAGGTATGAGATATCCCAGGATGCACTGGGAAACCAACAAGCCAACTGGAAAGATGTAATCAGCAAATCACTTTCGGTTCATGTATATATATTCTGGAGGTGTCTGGTGCAGACGTCACATCTGGTGTGCAGCGAGGAGCAGCAAGAAGGTGAGCGGGTCCGGACTGGAGCCGAGCAGCTAGCAGACAGAACATGTGGTGTGCAACATGGAAACGCTATAGCAGAAGGTTAGTGGGGGTACTAATAAGCTGGGGATCTGCTAAGTGGGTGTACTACTGCGGGGTTCTACTGGGCCCCTTTAAAGCAAATAGAAAATCAACACACAGGTACAAGTAATTTTTTAAGGGAACTGTAGGGAGTACAGACATAGGAGTACTGGTTTATAAAGAGTCTGTAATAGCAGCAATCTCTGGCAGTCTCATAAAATGTGTCTCCGGAAGCATATTCCTACAAAGAACTCCTATGGCATATGTAGCCCAAAACAATGAAAACAGTACAACTCTACTGCCCCCAAACCTGTGCCAGTCGGGTCAGGATCGGCTCGTCAGGCTCTAGTAGACTTCAACAAAATGGTGGCCGTCTGCACACAGACACCGGCTCCTTGTTGCATAAATGTGAATTAGATGAGTAAAAGATGGCTTCAGCTCCCGATCTCCACCCGTAGAGAACTCCTCAGACGCTTTTCATCCCTTCCAGGGCGAAACGCATTGGTGGCGTTCTCTACGGGTTGAGAACAGAAGCTGAACCCATCTCCTTCACATTTACGCAACAGAGAGCGGGTGTCCATATGTACGGCCACCATTTTGTTGAACTCCTATGGCATGTCTATGCCTATGGCAGTTTCTGCCTATCTCCAGTAGCGTGCCTGTAGTCTTAGACCATCTCCTATTGCATGTCCAAAGTCTCTGACCATGTTCTGTAGCATTAAATTCACAGATTATTATTTGTGGCCCTTTGATGATATTAAGGCTCCGAACATGAAGCCCTCTGCACATAGAAAGTGGACACTACTAATATAAAGGGTGGTCTCCAAACTTTGGCCTTTGCTTGCTTTTATCTGGCTCTTGGGGCATCAATTCAGCCACTGATGCCAGCAATAGGCCATAATCCCCCCCTCCCCCAGCCAAGATCAATGAAGGGGCACATTTCCTCCCAGTGACCCCAACAATCGGGCACAACTCCTCCCAGTGACACCAACCATTTGGCTCAATGACACCAATGATGGGGCACAATTCCTTCCAATGATGGAGCACTATTCCTCCCACTGGCACCAATAACGGAGCCCAATGAGACACATTTCCCCTTTTTTTTTTTCCCCCACCGATTTCGGGACCCTTTCTACTCCCACAATCTGCCCCACCCCCTATAAGTCTAAAGGACTGTGAACTACCTTTGTGAACTATCTTTGTTTCAAAAAGTTTGTAGACTGATGTTCTAGACCAGTCACTAAGGATTGGGTCACTCTAGGCTCTTGACCTATCTATAACTAGGTTCAGTATCTTTCTAAGTTATTTTTTGGTTCTTCCTCATGTTGCACATTTTCACATTGAGCAGCAACATTTAGCTCTCTCTTGCCATTGGTGAAGTTCCTTGAAGTCCACTGAATTGCGCATTTTACTATCCCTATACATGAATCTTCTGGTGTTTAGCTAAATGTCCTTGCTGTGTAAAGTGCTTGCCACACTCTGAACAGCTAAATGGTTTTTCTCCTGTGTGAATCCGTAGGTGGGTATGCAATGCTGTCTTTTGCAGAAATTTCTTCCCGCAATAAGTGCAGGAAAAGGGCCGCTCACCACTGTGGCTTCTTTCATGGCTGACCAGCGTTGACCTGAAGTTGAAAATTTTACCGCACTCTGCGCACTCGAAGGGCTTCGTTTCTGTATGACTCTCCTGATGCTTGGCCAAAGCCGACGGGTCCCTGAAACACTTTAGACAATCCAAGCACCAAGAAACCTTCTCGCCAGAATGCGTCCTTTGATGACTGGTCAGACCTGCTGAATTTTTGAATCCTTTTCCACACTGACCACACCAAAAAGGCTTCTGGCCTTTGTGTGCTCTCTGGTGTTTGACCAGCCCCACCTTCTGCGCAAATTGTTTCCCGCAGTCGGAGCAGGTGAACGGCTTCTCTCCCGTGTGAACTCGGAGATGCACAATGAGTGTGGACCTATGACTGAAATGCTTGCCACATACATTGCACGACAGCAGCTTTTCCGCCCCAGGGGCTTTCTGATGTTCTGTCAAAGATGACGTATCCGACAAACGTTGCCTGCGTCTTGAGCGCAAATACGGCTCCTCCCTTTTGTGGTGGGTGAGACCCGTTTTGCGGGTGAAGGGTTTTCTGCGATCTGGTTTTCTATGTTTTTTCTGGTGCGCGATTAAAACCGGATGGCTTCTAAAACATTTTTCGCACTGAGTGCATTCATAGGGCTTTTCACCCGTGTGAATTCGCTTGTGGTTTTCAAGAGTAATCTTCTGCGCAAAGCGTTTATTGCAAATCAGACAGGGAAAGGGGCGTTCTCCCGTATGGATCCTCCAATGGGTAACCAGTAGCGACCTGTAGCCAAAACATTTCCCACACTCAGTGCACTGAAATGGCTTCTTAGTGGAATGAAGCTTTTGATCAAATTCTGCCTTCGGAGGAAAACACTTTCCCCATCCAAGGCTAGGCTGTGTAAGGGTATCAGTAAGAGGTTTCTCAACGCTAGAGGCATCTAAGGATTTATTTAACCTAATACGTCCTTGACGGGTATTTGCACTAATGTTTCCTTCTGGAGACCTTCCTGTGATGTCCTCATCTTCTACAGCAAAGTCTGAAAACAAAAAGGAGATGTTTATCTTCTAAAGGGAAAAAAAAATTAATAAATAAAAAAATAAAAAATAAAAGCACAAGGGACCTAGTCAGTAAAGCAAAAAAAAAAAAAAAAAAAATTAAAGTTTATCAAAGGTTACCATTTCCTAAGCAGTACCAATCAGATCGTGACCTCAGTTTTATTGCTTCAACTTAACATATCCTAAGCAGTACCAATCAGATCGTGGCCTCAGTTTTATTGCTTCAACTTAACATATCCTAAGCAGTACCAATCAGATCATGTCCTCCATTGTATTGCTTCACTTTAACGTTTCCTATGCAGTACCAGTCAGATCAGAGGCGTAATGAGAACCCTCAGGGCCCCGATGCAAAAAAAAAAAAAATATATATTAAAAAAAGGGCCCCCAGTTGAATGTCAGCTGCTTAGCTTCACACTTCCCACAGTGCACACACAGGAGGAGAGGGGGGGTGGGAGGAGAAGAAGCAGATTGGCTCTCTCCTCTCCCATCCATGTGAGGGAGGAGGGAGGAGGGAGGTAGAACTACCAGTGCAGGCTCTGGGCTGTATGAGAGAGATGCACTCAGCTCAGAGCGCTGGGGCCTCCTGAGAGTGCGGAGCACCAGGGATGGTCGCAAGTGCAACCTTTGCGACCCTGGTAGTTCCGCCATTGGGGGTGTTTTACTAAAGACTTGCGCCTGTGGTGCAGTGAAGAAATTGGAGCAATTGCACAAAAAAAAAAAAAAAAAAACGGGACTCTTTATCAAAAAGGATGGCGCACACACATGCACCCAAACCATATTTACATAGGAAGTGCTATTGCGCAATCTTATGCCCCTACCATTAGCAAGCGCAGCCAATGTAATCTTCTACATTTTTGTCTGAATACTGTGGATAACATTACTACAGTTTCCCATCTTCTATTGTCAGGCTAAAATGTACATGAAGAACATGTAGATCTGTCTTACAACTAATCAGCCTTTTTACACCTTCTTTCAGCTTACATAACTGCACATGCGCATTGACAAAGCACATTGATAAGGAAAAGCTCATTAACATGATCAGCATTACAATGAGCACATGCCTGATGTATAAGCAGTTGTGCTCTCTGGAGAACGCAGATGCGCCGTGTGCAACACACATATTTAACAAGCTAAAACGTGTGCGCCCTGCGTTCTCCAGAGTGCACAACTGCTTATACATCAGGCATGTGCTCATTAATGCCGATCATGTTAATGAGCTTTTCCTTATCACATGGAGAATATTGCTTCCAGTTTTATTCCATTCATTAACTTATTTTTGAAACAACTCAATATTCATATATCCACTCATTTGTCTGAGCAATTCATTTCCCCATACACTGTGCAATCTGATTGGATGAGGTTGAAATCTAACCATCTTTCTGAGCAGCTAAGTTTCCTAAATGAAGTTAGACAACTTTTTTTATTGCGCATTAATAAGCAGCACGTGAGAACGCTATGGATGGAGCGTGATCCACACACAAGACAGGGAGGTCTATGGGTGGAGCGTGATCCACACACAAGACGGGGAGGTCTATGGGTGGAGCGTGATCCACACAAGACGGGGAGGTCTATGGATGGAGCGTGATCCACACAAGACGGGGAGGTCTATGTGTGGAGCGTAATCCTCACAAGACGGGGAGGTCTATGGGTGGAGCGTGATCCACACAAGACGGGGAGGTCTATGGATAGAGCGTTATCCACACAAGACGGGGAGGTCTATGTGTGGAGCGTAACCCTCACAAGACGGGGAGGTCTATGGGTGGAGCGTGATCCACACAAGACGGGGAGGTCTATGGGTGGAGCGTGATCCACACAAGACGGGGAGGTCTATGGGTGGAGCGTGATCCACACAAGACGGGGAGGTCTATGGATGGAGCGTGATCCACACAAGACGGGGAGGTCTATGGATGGAGCGTGATCCACACAAGACGGGGAGGTCTATGGATGGAGCGTGATCCACACAAGACGGGGAGGTCTATGGGTGGAGCGTGATCCACACAAGACGGGGAGGTCTATGGGTGGAGCGTGATCCACACAAGACGGGGAGGTCTATGTGTGGAGCGTAATCCTCACAAGACGGGGAGGTCTATGGGTGGAGCGTGATCCACACAAGACGGGGATGTCTATGGATAGAGCCTTATCCACACAAGACGGGGAGGTCTATGGGTGGAGCGTGATCCACACAAGACGGGGAGGTCTATGGGTGGAGCGTGATCCACACAAGACGGGGAGGTCTATGTGTGGAGCGTAATCCTCACAAGACGGGGAGGTCTATGGGTGGAGCGTGATCCACACAAGACGGGGATGTCTATGGATAGAGCGTTATCCACACAAGACGGGGAGGTCTATGTGTGGAGCGTAACCCTCACAAGACGGGGAGGTCTATGGGTGGAGCGTGATCCACACAAGACGGGGAGGTCTATGGGTGGAGCGTGATCCACACAAGACGGGGAGGTCTATGTATGGTGCGTGATCCACACAATACAGGGAGGTCTATGGATGTAGTGTGATACATCCATAGACCTCCCTGTCTTGTGTGGAACAGGTCTTCTGTTGCAGAGGAGAACACTAAAATTTAAACCCCTTCTACGTTGAGGACCTCAATATATATGATAGTGGTGTAATGATTTCTCTTCTATAGGCTAAAAAAAAAAAAATTGGGTTTGGCAATGTATAGGTAAGAGATTACTAAAGGGCAACCAAATAAACTTTTCTGTAATGTTTATCACTCACCTGAGCTCATCTCTGAGGGACTTTCTGCCTCCCAAGACGGATCATCGTCATCCAACTCAACTTTATGATAAAATATATAAATATAAATAAATATATATATATATATATTTATAATGATAAGGAAAAGCTCATTAACATGATCAGCAATACAATGAGCACATACCTGATGTATAAGCAGTTGTGCACTCTGGAGAACGCAGGGCGCACACGTTTTAGCTTGTTAAATATGTGTGTTGCACACGGGCGCATCTGCGTTCTCCAGAGAGCACAACTGCTTATACATCAGGCATGTGCTCATTGTAATGCTGATCATGTTAATGAGCTTTTCCTTATCACATGGAGAATATTGCTTCCAGTTTTATTCCATTGATTAACTTATTTTTGAAACAACTCAATATTCATATATCCACTCATTTGTCTGAGCAATTAATTTCCCCATACACTGTGCAATCTGATTGGATGAGGTTGAAATCTAACCATCTTTCTGAGCAGCTAAGTTTCCTAAATTAAGTTAGGCAACTTTTTTTATTGCGCAGGTGCGCATTAATAAGCAGCACGTGAGAACGTTGATTGCGCAGGTGCGCATGTTCGTGCCAAAAACCATGTCCTATGTTATATAAGGGGGTGTGGTTTGTGTAGATTTGCCTAAAGTGAGGCCACCTTGTTGTGTGTATACTTTGTTATGCCGGCATTGATTTTATCATTGCTTAGAGTTTAGATTGTTTTTAGTAACTATTACAAATATATGTTACTCATGGTTACTTCACTAATAAGAATTGTTCACTAAAATGTTTTCAGCTGTTACCTATTTTAACCTTAAATTTTCTTATAAAGTGTAGTGTGATCCACACGCAAGACAGGGAGGTCTATGTATGGAGCGTGATTCCCCACAAGACAGGGAGGTCCATGTATGGGGCGTGATCCACACAAGACAGGGAGGTCCATGTATGGAGCGTGATCCCCACAAGACAGGGAGGTCCATGTATGGGGCGTGATCCACACAAGACAGGGAGGTCCATGGATGGAGCGTGATCCACACAAGACAGGGAGGTCCATGGATGGAGCGTGATCCACACAAGACAGGGAGGTCCATGGATGGAGCGTGATCCACAAAAGCAGGGCTGGACTGGGATAAAAATTTGGCCCTGGACTTCATCCAGACCAGCCCACTTTAATTTTGCAAACAAACACAAAGACAGTATATAATACTATACGCAACTGTGCAAAACAAAACATAAGTAGCATAACATAAGGAGTCCTCACTAACCTCTTTTATTATTTCACTTATTCTCCTCTGTATTTTTCTCATCTTTCTCACATCACTGCGTGAAGTTGAGGGCGAGCCACGCAGCCATTACTTTGTCACTGAGCCATCAGCCCACCGGGAAACTCCCTGTAGTCCTGATGGCCAGTACATGCCTGCACACAAGACAGGGAGGTCTATGGATGGAGCGTGATCCACACAAGACGGGGAGGTCTATGGATCCACACAAGGCAGGGAGGTCTATGGATGGAGCGTGATCCCCACAAGACAGGGAGGTCTATGGATGGAGCGTGATCCCCACAAGACAGGGAGGTCTATGGATGGAGCGTGATCCCCACAAGACAGGGAGGTCTATGGATGGGGCGTGATCCCCACAAGACAGGGAGGTCTATGGATGGAGCGGGACCCACACAAGACAGGGAGGTCTATGGATGGAGCGTGATCCCCACAAGACAGGGAGGTCTATGGATGGAGCGTGATCCCCACAAGACAGGGAGGTCTATGGATGGAGCGTGATCCCCACAAGACAGGGAGGTCTATGGATGGAGCATGATCCACACAAGACAGGGAGGTCTATGTATGGTGTGTGATCCACACAAGCATAACATAAGGAGTCCTCACTAACCTCTTTTATTATTTCACTTATTCTCCTCTGTATTTTTCTCATCTTTCTCACATCACTGCGTGAAGTTGAGGGCGAGCCACGCAGCCATTACTTTGTCACTGAAACCGGCCCACTGAGCCATCAGCCCACCGGGAAACTCCCTGTAGTCCTGAGACAGGGAGGTCCATGTATGTTGTGTGATCCACACAAGACGGGGAGGTCTATGGATGTAGCGTGATCCACACAAGACGGGGAGGTCTATGGATGTAGTGTGATCCACACAAGACGGGGATGTCTATGGATGGAGCGTGATCCAAACAAGACGGGGAGGTCTATGGATGGAGCGTGATCCACACAAGACGGGGAGGTCTATGGATGGAGCGTGATCCACACACAAGACAGGGAGGTCTATGGATGGAGTGTGATCCACACAAGACAGGGAGGTCTATGGATGTAACAGGTCTTCTGTTGCAGAGGAGAACACCAAAAGTCAAACCACTTCTACTTTGAGGACCTCAACATATGATAGTGGTGTAATGATTTCTCTTCTATAGGCTAAAAAAAAAAAATTGGGTTTGGCAATGTATAGGTAAGAGATTACTAAAGGGCAACCAAATAAACTTTTCTGTAATGTTTATCACTCACCTGAGCTCATCTCTGAGGGACTTTCTGCCTCCCAAGACGGATCATCGCCATCCAACTCAACTTTATCAACGGCTTTCTTTCTAATCCAGGTTTTTCCCTAAACAATCCACAAAACAACACCGTAACTAAATTAGCAACCTGACACAAAACCAACATTGTAGAGTCACTTTGGTGTTTGGCAAAATCCTCAGCTTCCACCTACCTGAACCTGGTGAGGGACAGTGTGATCTTCCAGTGTGGAATTCCGGGAATACAGAGGACGGGGACATCTCTTATTACTGGATCCATCTGTAGGAAACACACACACTGACTGAATACATTGTTTCTATGTGTTTATCAGATGATGGGGGATCTAGGTGGACCCTCCGTACTGCTCTCTCCCTTACAATAAAGTCTCCTCTTACCCGGTGATGTGAGGGGCGGCCGGCTCTCCATCATGACGTCCTTGTAGAGATCCTTGTGTCCTTCTATATACTCCCATTCCTCCATGGAGAAATAGACAGTGACATCCTGACACCTTATAGGAACCTGACACACACAATGATACAGTCACCATCCAGACACATCCCTTGTCTGTTACTGGATAATGTCCCAGAATTCCCGGCACCGCTCACCTCTCCTGTCAGCAGCTCAGTGATCTTCTGGGTGACTTTTAAGATTTTGTTGTTTCTTTCGGGTGTCAGGGAAGGAGGTGGAGGCTCCATGATGGGTTCCTGGCTCCTGCTCAATCTTCTTGACACACGGGGACTGCTCCTCCGTGTCACATGATTAAGAGTCTCCTTCAAAGGTCCATAATGCTGCAAAATGACAAGGAAAATACAATGGTAATTATAATCAGGGCTTTTTTCAGCCAGAACATAGAAGAACTGTTTTCCTTCACCTCATTCACTTGTGACAATGCACTTCTCCCGGCGGCTCCACACAGAGTGTGCACTGGGCGGAGAAACAAGCCTCAGCCACAGGAGGTACTAGAGCCAGACCGGCTCCAGAGAGGAGAAATCTAAGCATGTGGAGGATGGTGAAGCTCTGAAGGGGGAGGGGGGGGGGTGAAGATGAGGCCAGTAGAGGGGGTTGTGATCAAAGCTGAGGGATTGGGGGGGGGGGGTGGTGCAGAGGTCAGAGCTAAGGGTGCAAAAAGTGAGATGAGGATGGGGAATGCAGTGATAAAGCTGTGGAAGAGGCCTGAAACCTGCACTCTGTGCATAATGCACTCCTGAACTCGCAATCTGTGCGTAGCATACTCCTGAACCCTGCACTCGGCACTTAATGCACTTCCTGAACCTACAATCTGTGTAGCACACTCCTGTACCCCGCACTCTGTGTGCAAAGCAATTTTGAACACTAGGCTCTGTGCGTAGAGCACTCCTGAACCCCTGCGCTCTGTCCGTAGAGCACTCCTGAACCCCGCGCTCTGTCCGTGGAGCACTCCTGAACCCCGCGCTCTGTCCGTGGAGCACTCCTGAACCCCGCGCTCTGTCCGTGGAGCACTCCTGAACCCCGCGCTCTGTCCGTGGAGCACTCCTGAACCCCGCGCTCTGTCCGTGGAGCACTCCTGAACCCCGCGCTCTGTCCGTAGAGCACTCCTGAACCCCGCGCTCTGTCCGTGGAGCACTCCTGAACTTTGTGTGTAGTGCACTCATAAACCCTACATTCAATGCTTGATGCATTCCTGAATCCTGCACTCCACACATAGCACACTCCTAAACCCTGCCCACTGTGCGTAGAGCACTCCTGAACTCTGCACCCTGTATATAAAAGGCACTCCTGAACCCTGTACATAATGCATTTCTGAACCCTGCACTCCATGTGTAGTGTGCTACTGAATTCTGCATTTTTGGCATGAACTCCAGAACCCTGCACAATACCCTGTTAAGATCCTTGCAAATTTAGTGCAATTTGGCCATACCCACCATTTGACTCGCACAAACAACACTTCACATCGCTACATGCTCCCACAGACAGGGGGCAGGGTCCTGCACCCTAAGATCCTGCACCTATTCTCAGCCAAAAAAGCCCTGAATATAACACAGTAACTTGGATCACTGCTCCATAAAAATCTCCTTCCTCTGCTTAAATTAGGTGTTTTTTAACTAGAGATAAGAGTGATGTCATGTGACCTCCCAGAATCCTCCTCACCTCTCCGGTCAGGTCTGCGTTTTATTAACCGCTTAAGGACCGCCTCCTGCACATTTACGTCGGCAGAATGGCACGGCTGGGCACATCAACGTACAGGTACGTTGCCCTTTAAGAGCCCAGCCGTGGGCGGCGCGCTCGCGACCCGGACCTGAGCTCCGTGCCCGGGAGCAGCGGACCTGATCGCCGCTGGTGTCCCACGATCGGGTCACAGAGCTGAAAAACGGGGAGAGGTCTGTGTAAACAAACCTCTCCCTGTGCTTCCTAGTGACACTGTCACTGATCGTTTGTTCCCTGTCATCGGGAAAGACGATCAGTGATGTCACACGCCAAGCCACGCCCCCAGACAGTTAGAAAACACACACAGGGCTCACTTAACCCCGCCCCCTAGTGTTTAACCCCTTCACTGCCAATGTCATTTACACAGGAATCAGTTCATTTAAATAGCACTGATTGCTGTATAAATGACAATGGTCCCAAAAATGTCCGATGTGTCCGCCATAATGTTGCAGTCACAATAAAAAAATAAAAATAAAAAAAAACGCTGATCGCCGCCATTACTAGTAAAAAAAAAATTTTAAAGTGGAAGTAAACCCTTCCAAAGCACTTTGGCCTACAGGTAAGCCTAGATTAAGGCTTACCTGTAGGTCCAATAAATATCTCCTAAACCTACATGGTTTAGGAGATATTTAGAAAAAAAGGAGGCATCGCTGTCTATGGCGCATGCGCCGTAGACAGCGGCGTGCAGGTGCACTGCGCATGCCGAGTTCACAGCGATATGTGGCTTTCCTGTGCCGCTCCAGCTGGAGCGGCGAGACCCGGAAGTCACTCCAGTATTGATGGCGCCGGAGAATGTCGTGGATGAAGACCGCTTCGGGGGCTTCGTTCTCAGGTAAGTTATTCATAATGAGTTAGTATGCTATGCATACTAGCTCATTATGCCTTTGCTATGCAGGTTCCGTTTTTTTTTTTTTGGTGAGGAGGCTTTACTTCCTCTTTAATAATAATGCTATAAAACTATCCCCTATTTTGTAAACGCTATAACTTTTGCGCAAACCAAATTGCGATTTTTTTTTTACCAAAAATATGTAGAAGAATACGTATCGGCCTAAACTGAGGAAAAAAAAATATATTTTTTTATATATTTTTGGGGGATATTTATTATAGCAAAAAATAAAAATATATTTTTTTCTAAATTGTCACTTTTTTTTTATAGCGCAAAAAATAAAAAACCGCAGAGGTGATCAAATACCACCAAAAGAAAGCTCTAGTTGTGGGGAAAAAAGGACGCCAATTTTGTTTGGGAGCCACGTCGCACGACCGCGCAATTGTCAGTTAAAGCGACGCAGTGCCGAATCGCAAAAAGTGCTCTAGTCAGGAAGGGGGTAAATTCTTCCGGGGCTGAAGTGGTTAATAAAGATAAGAGTGATGTCACGTGACCTCCCAGAATCCTCCTCACCTCTCCGGTCAGGTCTGTGTTTTATTAATAGAGATAAGAGTGAAGTCATGTGACCTCCCAGAATCCTCCTCACCTCTCCGGTCAGGTCTGTGTTTTATTAATAGAGATAAGAGTGAAGTCATGTGTCCTCCCAGAATCCTCCTCACCTCTCCGGTCAGGTCTGTGTTTTATTAATAGAGATAAATGTGAAGTCATGTGACCTCCCAGAATCCTCCTCACCTCTCCGGTCAGGTCTGGGTTTTATTAATAGAGATAAGAGTGATGTCACGTGACCTCCCAGAATCCTCCTCACCTCTCCGGTCAGGTCTGTGTTTTATTAATAGAGATAAGAGTGAAGTCATGTGACCTCCCAGAATCCTCCTCACCTCTCCGGTCAGGTCTGGGTTTTATTAATAGAGATAAGAGTGAAGTCATGTGTCCTCCCAGAATCCTCCTCACCTCTCCGGTCAGGTCTGTGTTTTATTAATAGAGATAAATGTGAAGTCATGTGACCTCCCAGAATCCTCCTCACCTCTCCGGTCAGGTCTGGGTTTTATTAATAGAGATAAGAGTGAAGTCATGTGACCTCCCAGAATCCTCCTCACCTCTCCGGTCAGGTCTGGGTTTTATTAATAGAGATAAGAGTGATGTCATGTGACCTCCCAGAATCCTCCTCACCTCTCCGGTCAGCAGGTAGATGATCTCCAGGGTGAGCTGTATTATCCTCTCTGGCACGTGACTCTGGTCCTCATGCATCCTGGGGTCGGTTATCACATGGGGAGGATCCTGAAGTCAGAAAATAGGAAAAATATTATACACACAGAATTAATGTACACAAAAAAGCAATTATTATGGTATTAAATCGCCATTGACTAATGCACACCCTCTGAAATCATAAATCAGGCTGTAGGTGATCAGAAAAAAGATGATTGGTTGGTCGGATTGAAGCCAACTGTGTAGGAATTGACACTATTTAGCTCTGAAGATCATGGACCATCCATCCAAGGCCACCGCAAACACTGCATGCCCTTATCCCGCATTAGTTCACACCGTGAGGAGCCAGACTTGTCTGGATGATAAACCCACCTATACAATTATGATAATATTTGCATGTAGTATCTCCTGGTCTAATTAGCCGCGCTTCCTTCTCATCAGACTTCTCAATACTCCATGTTACGGTGGATGCAGAGTCGGGTCAGGGATGCCTGGCTGTACCTATAAACAGAACTGGAAGGAAGAAAATGAAATGGAGGATGGGATAGAAGGAATTGTCTGCTGCCAGTACCATCAACGGCTGCCTTGGCTTCTTTCCCTTGACCTCTGACCCGGAACTTCCTTTCCATGTACTTCCTGCCTGTCCCTTTCAGAGAGGGGTCTGTTGTGGAGGCCACATGTTTCCTGTGACAGTGGAGCTCCAGCTGCAGAGATTCACAATAAAGTTCAGGGAAAAGAAGTGGAGTGGAGGTCACGTGCTTCCTGTCATCGGTGGAGCTCCACTCTGCAGCCAGACATCCTTGTCCTTATATGGAGAGCTCTTCCCAGAGGCCAAACCTAAGGGGGAGGGGGTGTGGCCTAGACAGGAAATGGTTGGGTCCGATGAACAGGAAGCGCAGGGTGATTATTTCCAGGTCAGGGGAGGAGCCTGAGGAGAGAGGAGACATTGATGTTCCTGGCAGAAGGTAAGGGCAATATTTTTTAAACCTGTAGTACATCAGGTCATTATAATGCCAGATATAAGATGTGTACAGTGGACTGTTATAGCAGGAGGCAGCTTAGACTATGACATTATCACCCTGAGTATTATCAATAATTATGTTATTATTAATATTATACTTTTATATAGCTCTAACATATACCACAGTGCTGTAAAGAGAACACTGAGCCACAGGAGCTTACACTCTAATGTCCCACCACCTGAACAAATTATTGTTATACATTTATATACAGTAGTTCTGACATATACTGCAGCGCTGTACAGAGATCACTGAGCCAATCACATCAGTCTCTGTACCATGGGAGCTTACACTCTAATGCCCCCACCCCTCCACAGTCACATATTATTATTATTATTATTATTATTATTATTTATTATAAAACATTTATATAGCTCTAACATATACCGCAGTGCTGTAGAGAGAACACTGAGCCAATCACATCAGTCTCAGTACCAGAGGAGCTTACACTCTAATGTCCCCGTCCCCCCCCCCCCCCCACAGTCGCACACAATTTTTATTATTATACATTCATTTAGCTCTCACATATACCATAGTGATGTACAGAGAACACTGAGCCAGTGACCACATTTTCAAACTGCCATTCAGGGACAAAACCCCCAGCCACCCCCCCCCCCCCCCTGCACCCGCCCAAAAAATATGTTTTTTGATACTTTTTTTTGCAAATTTTTGGCAAAAAAAAGCAAACAGTGGTTACCAGTTTAGACCGGTGGTATGGACAGCAGAACGGAGGGGGACACAGTTCTGCTGTCCCCCTCCGTTCTGCTGCCCCCCTCCGTTCTTCCTCCGCGTCCCCCTCTGTTCTGCTGTCCCCCTCCGTTCTTCCTCCGCGTCCCCCTCTGTTCTGCT
Source organism: Lithobates sylvaticus (assembly GCA_028564925.1). NCBI lineage: Eukaryota > Metazoa > Chordata > Amphibia > Anura > Ranidae > Lithobates > Lithobates sylvaticus. Next base: position 613,550,276 of record CM053028.1, on the reverse strand, counting down.
GTCCCCCTCCGTTCTTCCTCCGCGTCCCCCTCTGTTCTGCTGTCCCCCTCCGTTCTTCCTCCGTGTCCCCCTCTGTTCTGCTGCTGTCCCCCTCTGTTCTTCCTCCGTGTCCCCCTCCATTCTTCCTCCGTCGGAGGGGGACAGCAAAGCGGAGGGGGACACAGAGGAAGAACGGAGGGAGACAGCAGAACGGAGGGGGACACGGAGGAAGAACGGAGGGGGACAGCAGAACAGGGGGGGACACGGAGGAAGAACGGAGGGAGACAGCAGAACGGAGGGGGACACAGAGGAAGAACAGAGGGGGACAGCAGAACGGAGGGAGACATGGAGGAAGAACGGAGGGGGACAGCAGAACGGAGGGTGACAGCAGCAGAACAGAGGGGGGCACAGAGGAAGAACGGAGGGGGACAGCAGAACAGAGGGGGACATGGAGGAAGACTGGAGGGGGACAGCAGCAGAATGGAGGGGGACAAAGTGTCAGTGTAACACAGACAGTACACTAATCTGTCTTGGTCCTGGAAGAATGTCTGGCACTGACTGCAGGTGGCACTTGCGGACCTCGTGGGCGGGAGGAGCCTGGAGGAGGACTCAGTCAGACGAGGCTCAAGCTGGCTGGCTGCAGTGCTCAGGAGGAGAGAAGTTTAAACAACTGTGGCATTGGCTCTGTCTGGTGGTGAGTCTGGTCACCATCACTGGCGTCACAGGTCACTGGTGTCACTCTGTGCACTGATAGCTGGCTGCTCTCTCTCTCTGGACTACTGCACAGTGGGCACACGCGCTGCTCACCTCTCAGCCATAGGATGCCGGCGGGTGCACTGCCCACACTGACTGCCAGTGCCGCCCATGTGTCTGTCAGCCTGCCCCTCAGGCCTCAGCTGACATCGCTGGTTTCTAGACGCAGGGCGGCCCCTAGCCTGGCAGCCAGCCAGCCTATGATGTGTTAAACTTTATAAGGTTGGCGGGCTGGCGGCGGAAGGGCGAAGTGAGTCGGCGGAGCGGACTGGTCTGGTCAGTGGCCACTGTGGGTTTTTTTTTCATTCCGGGACACTGTATTGTCCCGGAATGAAGGTGCCTGGGACACGGGACAAAAATCTCAAGTCGGGGACAATCCCGGGCAATCCGGGACACGTGGGCACCCTAAAGTCACATCCGTCTCTGAACCAGAGGAGCTTACATTCTAATATCCGCTCACAGTCACACACTATTATTATACATTTATATAGCTCTGACATATACCGCAGTGCTGTACAGAAAACGCTGATTCACTGCATAACCTATGTTTCTGCCTGCAGAAGAAGTGTTGGTCTCATTTTGAAGACCAAGGCCGGGCACCTATTATAATGGAGAAGACGCGGAGTCACATGACACAGAAAATACTAGACCTCACCCTGGAGATCATCTACCTGCTGACTGGAGAGGTGAGGAGGATTCTGGGAGGTCACATGACATCACTCTTATCTCTATTAATAACACACAGACCTGACCGGAGAGGTGATGGATCCTGAGACTTCTGAACGCTCTATCACATAGTTAAAATTTTGTTGATCACACAATATTTTCAAATACAGGATTATACAATTGTGAAGAAGACATCTGGTAAACATGACAAACCTCAGTCAGAGCCACCACCTTACTCCGTGATCTCCAAAAGAAACATAGATAAGAAGATCCTGGAAGTCACCCAGAAGATCATTGAGCTGCTGACCGGAGAGGTAAGCGGTGCCGGGAATTCTGGGACATTATCCAGTAACAGACAAGGGATGTGTCTGGATGGTGACTGTATCATTGTGTGTGTCAGGTTCCTATAAGATGTCAGGATGTCACTGTCATATTTTTTTCACATAGGAATGGAAAAATTTGAAGGAACAGAAGGAAATCATGATGGTGAACCGACCACCTCTTGTTTTACCGGGTAAGAGGAGACTTTATTGTAAAGGAGAGAGCAGTACGGAGGGTCCACCTAGATCCCCCATCATCTAATAAACACATAGAAACAATGTATTCAGTCAGTGTGTGTGTTTCCTACAGATGGATCCAGTAATGGGAACCCACCAGAGAGATGTCCCCGTCCTCTGTATTCCAGGGATTCCACACAGGAACATCACACCATCCCTCACCATCATCAGGTTGGTGGGAGCTGAGGGTCCCAAAGAAGTAACATCACTGAAAAGCTCTTCAGATCTTCAAAACAAATTCTCTTTTAAAAACTCTGACTTGAATAATTTTTTTCTACCTTGTAGGGTGTAGACCTCATTAATATCAAAGTTGAAGTCATTGACGAAGAGGAGATGTACATGAGGAGTGAAGAACAGTGCAAAGAGGAAGGTTCTGACATGGAGATCGGCGTAGGTGAGCAACAGACACTAAACCCAGAGACAAGTCCCAGATTCTCCTTGTTCAGTCACTACAACAATATCTTCTTCTCCCCCCTCCTCTGTCAGTAGACAGTAATGTGGAGATGGTCTGTGCCCAGTGCGGGAGTCAGGGGAGACGGGCTGTGCCCAGTGCGGGAGTCAGGGGAGACGGTCTGTGCCCAGTGAGGGAGTCAGGGGAGACGGTCTGTGCCCAGTGCGGGAGTCAGGGGAGACGGTCTGTGCCCAGTGCGGGAGTCAGGGGAGACGGTCTGTGCCCAGTGCGGGAGTCAGGGGAGACGGTCTGTGCCCAGTGCGGGAGTCAGGGGAGACGGTCTGCGCCCAGTGCGGGAGTCAGGGGAGACGGTCTGTGCCCAGTGCGGGAGTCAGGGGAGACGGTCTGCGCCCAGTGCGGGAGTCAGGGGAGACGGTCTGTGCCCAGTGCGGGAGTCAGGGGAGACGGTCTGTGCCCAGTGCGGGAGTCAGGGGAGACGGTCTGCGCCCAGTGCGGGGGTCAGGGGAGACGGTCTGCGCCCAGTGCGGGAGTCAGGGGAGACGGTCTGTGCCCAGTGCGGGAGTCAGGGGAGACGGTCTGCGTCCAGTGCGGGAGTCAGGGGAGACGGGCTGCGCCCAGTGCGGGAGTCAGGGGAGACGGTCTGCGCCCAGTGCGGGAGTCAGGGGAGACGGTCTGCGCCCAGTGCGGGAGTCAGGGGAGACGGTCTGCGCCCAGTGCGGGAGTCAGGGGAGACGGTCTGCGCCCAGTGCGGGAGTCAGGGGAGACGGTCTGCGCCCAGTGCGGGAGTCAGGGGAGACGGTCTGCGCCCAGTGCGGGAGTCAGGGGAGACGGTCTGCGCCCAGTGCGGGAGTCAGGGGAGACGGTCTGCGCCCAGTGCGGGAGTCAGGGGAGACGGTCTGCGCCCAGTGCGGGAGTCAGGGGAGACGGTCTGCGCCCAGTGCGGGAGTCAGGGGAGACGGTCTGCGCCCAGTGCGGAGTCAGGGGAGACGGTCTGCGCCCAGTACGGGAGTCAGGGGAGTCGGTCTGCGCCGAGTGCGGGAGTCAGGGGAGACGGTCTGCGCCCAGTGCGGGAGTCAGGGGAGACGGGCTGCGCCCAGTGCGGGAGTCAGGGGAGACGGGCTGCGCCCAGTGCGGGAGTCAGGGGAGACGGGCTGCGCCCAGTGCGGGAGTCAGGGGAGACGGGCTGTGCCCAGTGCGGGAGTCAGGGGAGACGGGCTGCGCCCAGTGCGGGAGTCAGGGGAGACGGTCTGCGCCCAGTGCGGGAGTCAGGGGAGACGGTCTGCGCCCAGTGCGGGAGTCAGGGGAGACGGTCTGCGCCCAGTGCGGGAGTCAGGGGAGACGGTCTGTGCCCAGTGCGGGAGTCAGGGGAGACGGTCTGTGCCCAGTGCGGGAGTCAGGGGAGACGGGCTGTGCCCAGTGCTGGAGTCAGGGGAGACGGGCTGTGCCCAGTGCGGGAGTCAGGGGAGACGGGCTGTGCCCAGTGCGGGAGTCAGGGGAGACAGTGTGTGTCAAGTTGGGGAAGTCAGGGGAGATGGTCTGCCCAGTGAGGGAGTCAGGGGCCATCAGCCACCATAAGACTGGCTCTGCTCAGTTAGTTACTCCTCTGTATTCCTCTGGAGATCTGTATACTCTCCAAGCTCCAACTGAAAGGACTAATGAAGATATACGGTCTACTTAACACACCCCATACAACCCTCTTATCTTCTCTCAGAGTCACCACCATGATTGACTGACCAAGTTTTTATAATTTAAATCAGTGGTAAAAAAAAAAAAAATTACTTAATTTCTACAGTTCTACACCCCCTGTTCGCAGGGAGGTCACAGAGTTGATGTAAAAAGATTAAAAGACAGAGGGCGCCACCATCTAATTGTATACTTTATTACCAACACGTATAAAACTTAAAATTGCACTCAAATATTAATTGACACTCCCCGCTGCTGACATCATTACGTTCCTGGTTCCACGCTCTTTTTCTATTGGCGTGTCTGCTCCCGGCCGTTTCCTGTAACCACTCTGCATTGCCCAATGACGAACTCTGCATAGGTTCCACAGCCGCTTCCAGGTGCTGCTCTGCAATACCTGGTTATTCCCCATGCAAACTCCGCAGGTGCCTGCAGAACTATCCTTTTATCCATTTTATTATGTGAGTGGCATTTTAATTTATATATGTGTTGGTAATAAAGTCTGCACTTAGATGTAAAAAAAAGTCCCAATATATGATTTATAAATCCAATATTCACTCCGGGGTCCCTGCAGCTCCTCTGATCAGAGTATAGGGTATAGGATAATCCCTCTGTACTTGTACACTGCAAAAAGAATAAAAGGGCGGGGGTGCCACCATATACGTGCAGACTTTATTACCAACATATATTAAATATAAAAATCAAAATTGCACTCACATAATAAAATGGGTGGACACCTGATGAAAGGGGCACTCTGATGGGCACATCTGATGCAAGGGGGCACTCTGATTGGGACAACTGATGTAAAGGGGCACTTTGATGGGGACACCTGATGAAAGCGGGCATGCTGATGGACAGACCGGATGAAAGGGGGCACTCTGATGGATACACCTAATGTAAGGGGGCACTTTGGTGCACCTGATGTAAAGGGGCACTCTGATGGCACACTTGATGTAAAGGGGCACTCTGATGGGAGCACCTGATGTAAGGGGGCACTCTGGGGACAACGGATGTAAGGGGGCACTCTGATGTGGGCACTTGATGTAATGGGGCACTCTGATAGGAGCACAAGAAGAAGTAGGGGGAAACCTGATGTAAGGGGACACTCCGATGGGCACACCTGATGTAAAGGGGCACTCTGATGGACACACCTAATGTACAAACGGAGCACCTTATGTACGGGGCCCTCTGATGGGCGCACCTGATATAAGGGGGCACTCTTATGCACACACCGAATGTAAGGGGGCACTCTGATGGGTGGACCTGATGTAAAGGGGCACTCTGGGAACACCTGATGTAAAGGGGCACTCTGATGGACGCACCTAATGTAAGGGGGCACTCTGATGGGAGCACCTGATGTAATGGGGCAATCTGATGGGGGACACCTGATGTAAGGGGGCACTCTGTCGGCACTTGATGTAATGGGCACTCTTATGGGCACACCTGATGTAAAGGGGCACTCTAGTGTGGGGACCTGATGTAAAGTGGCACCTAATGTAAGGGGGCACTCTGATGGGCACACCTGATGAAAGCAGGCACGCTGATGGACAGACCGGATGAAAGGGGACACTCTGATGGACACACCCAATGTAAGGGGGCACTCTGGTGCACCTGATGTAAAGGGGCACTCTGATGGATGCACCTAATGTAAGGGGGCACTCTGATGGGAGCACCTGATTTAATGGGGCACTCTGATGTGGGCACTTGATGTAATGGAGCACTGTAATGGGCACACCTGATGTAAGGGGACACTCTGATTGGGACAACTGATGTAAGGGGGCACTCTGATGGGAGCACTGATGTAAGGGGAAACCTGATGTAAGGGGGCACTCTGATGGGCACACCTGATGTAAAGGGGCACTCTGATGAGCACACCTGATGAAAGCGGGCAGTCTGATGGACAGACCGGATGAAATGGGGCACTCTGATGGACACACCTAATGTACAAAGGGGCACCTTATGTAAGGGGGCACTCTGATGGACAGACCTGATGAAAGGGGGCACTCTGGGTGCACCTGATGTAAAGGGGCACTCTGGGAACACCTGATGTAAGGGGGCACTCTGATGGCACACTTGATGTAAAGGGGCACTCTGATGGGAGCACCTAATGCAAGGGGGCACTCTGATGGGAGCACCTGATGTAATGGGGCACTCTGAAAGGGGAACCTAATATATTTTTGCTAGACATACTATGACTACAATCTTTCGGGGTCATAGCCCAAACTTGAGATTTGGACCTCGGATTGGGGAAAAGTTTAGCGACCGGATCTACTTGAATTTGAACTCATTACCCCTGGTTTAGATGACAATTCGTTACTGGAAATATACCCTTCTGTCCTTAAATGTCTTGGTTGGTATTTGTTCAGCTTTTGCTGACTGTATCTAATCATTTGTATCTTTTATCTCCAACAGGTGGACAGAACTCCAGAAATGACCCCGAGCGAAGCCCTGTTTTATCCACCTTCTGTAAACTAGAAGGTGACCACTCTGGTCAAAGTTCTCCTGAAGATGTCTCCATAACCCAAACAGTACTATCCAGCATGGACCAATCACCCGACCCCTGTAGTCCTCAGGGATCTTCTCCCTCACGTACTGTTGCTGATCGTATTCATCTGGGACTTCATGACGTAGACGGATCACCCGATCACTTGAGCCCTGTACAATCTTCTCTTGATAGATCCCGGACTGTTACCTCCAATTTTCACTTTGGACTTCACGGTGTGCCGAGGTCACCTGATCCGACCAACCCTGGAGAAACTTTTCCGGATAAGCTGAACACCATTTCGCACCGGATGGTTCGGAGATGTGAAAAGTTCTTTCCCTGTCTGGACTGCGGCAGGCACTTTAGCCAGCAATCCAAGCTCCTCATCCATCGCAGGATTCACACGGGAGAGAAGCCCTTCCCCTGCCTGGACTGTGGCAAAGGGTTCACCCACAAGTCCTACCTGGTCCAGCACCAGCGGATCCACTCGGGGGAGAAGCCGTACCTGTGCTCCGAGTGCGGAAAGTGTTTCACCCGCAAGGCGGATCTGGTCACGCACTTCAGGATCCACACCGGCGAGAAGCCCTTCCCCTGCGCCCAGTGTGGCAAGTGCTTCACGCAGAAGTCGGCGTCCGTGCGGCACCAGCGGTTCCACACCGGCGAGAAGCCTTTCCCCTGCGCCGAGTGCGGCAAGTGCTTTACACACAAACCCGCTCTGCTGAAACACCAAAAGATTCACCTCCGGGAAAGATGCACCAAGACCCTGCAATGTATGGACTGTGGAAAGTGCTTGGGCCAGAAGTAAAATACGGGGGGCGCCTGATGGTGGTCGTGCTACAGTGACATTGACTAGCTGACCCGCAATTTGTCATCTCATCTGCCCATAAGGTCCATAACGATGGCAGCAGTAAGAAGCTTGAGAAGCTTGGCTTCGGCTGACTCATTTTGTAGTTTTGCCAGGAGGTGATGAACTACTGTAACACCAGGAGAGAGAATTGGGGGGTGTGGGGTGATATCTAGGTGCAAATTGTTTTTAACCAGTCTACACCATGTGTAGAATCAAGAGGGCACTTCATCTGTAGGGTGAGAATTTGGTTCGATACGCCAAAAAGACCTAAAGGAAACAGCAGAGGGCGCCAACTAAGTGCAGTATATGGGGAATTAACATTAGGATCCCCAAAATGGTGTGTAGGAAATAATTTCCATGTGTAGAATCAATGGAGTTGACAGCTCACGTCACCTGGTAGGATGGGAATATGGCTCAATACACCAAGAGACCTTAAAGAAAACAGCAGAGGGCACCAACTAAGTGCAGTATATAAGAATCAATAAGGAAATTCAGGAAGTTCTCCAAAATGGTGTGCAGGAAATTATTCCCATGTGTAGAATTAAGGGGGTTGACAGCTCGCTTCACCTGTAGGGTGGGAATTTGGTTCGATACGCCAAAAAGACCTAAAGGAAACAGCAGAGGGCGCCAGCTAAGTGCAGTATATGGGAAATTAAACTAAAAATTGGGATCCCCAAAATGGTGCCTAGGAAATCATTTCCATGAGTAGAATCAATGGAGTTGACCGCTCACGTCACCTGTAGGATGGGAATATGGCTCAATACACCAAGAGACCTTAAAGAAAACAGCAGAGGGCACCAACTAAGTGCAGTATATAAGAATCAAGAAGGGAATTCAGGATCTCCAAAATGGTGTGTAGGAAATCGTCTCCATGTGTACAATTAAGAGGGTCAACAGATCACTTGACCTGGAGGGTGGGAATTTGTTTCAATACACCAAGAACACTTAAAGGAAACAGCAAAGGGCACCGACTAAGTGCAGTATATGGGAAATTAAACTTAAAATTAGGATCCTCCAAATGGTGTGTAGGAAATAATTTCCATGTGTAGAATCAATGGAGTTTGGAGTTGACAGCTCACGTCACCTATAGGATGGGAATATGGCTCAATACACCAAGAGACCTTAAAGGAAACAGCAGAGGGCACCAACTAAGTGCAGTATACAAGAATCAATAAGGAAATTCAGGATCTCCAAAATGGTGTGTAGGAAATCGTCTCCATGTGTACAATTAAGAGGGTCAACAGATCACTTGACCTGCAGGGTGGGAATTTGGTTCGATACGCCAAGAAGACTTAACAGAAACACCAGAGGGCGCCAACTAAATGCAGTATATAGGCAATAAAACTTGAAATTTAGGTTTTCCAAAATGGTGTGTTGGAAATCATTCCCATGTGTAGAATTAAGTGGGTTGACAGCTCGCTTCACCTGTAGGGTGGGAATTTGGTTCGATACACCAAAAAGACCTAAAGGAAACAGCAGAGGGCGCCAGCTAAGTGCAGTATATGGGAAATTAAACTTTAAATTGGGATCCACAAAATTGTGTGTAGGAAATCATTTCCATGTGTAGAATCAATGGAGTTGACAGCTCACGTCACCTGTAGGATGGGAATATGGCTCAATACACCAAGAAACCCTTAAAGGAAACAGCAGAGGGCACCAACTAAGTGCAGTATATAGGAAAAGTCTTTACTAAAAAGTGGCAACTCACAAGAGGCACAAGGGTAAAAATACATCCAGTGAGGTTTGCTGTTTCCTTTAAGTCTTCTTGGTGTATTAGACCAAATTCCCACCTTACAAGTGAAGTGAGCTGCCAACCCTCTTGATCCCACACCTCAAAATAGTTTCCTACGCACAGTTTTCGAGATCCTAAATTTAATTTTCATTTCCCATATGCTGCACTTATTTGGCGCCCTCTGCTCTTGCCTTTACATTTTCTTGGTGTATCGAACCAAATTCCCACCCTATAACACCAGGAGAGAATTGGGAGGTGTGGGGTGATATCTAGGCGCAAATTGTTTTTAACCAGTCTGCACCATGTGTAGAATCAAGAGGGTCACTTCACCTGTAGGGTGAGAATTTGGTTCGATACACCAAAAAGACATAAAGGAAACAGCAGAGGGCACCAACTAAGTGCAGTATATGGGAAATTAAAATTAGGATCCCCAAAATGGTGCATAGGAAATCATTTCCATGAGTAGAATCAATGGAGTTGACAGCTCACGTCACCTGTTGGATGGGAATATGGCTCAATACACCAAGAAACCCTTAAAGGAAACAGCAGAGGGCACCAACTAAGTGCAGTATATAGGAAAAGTCTTTACTAAAAAGTGGCAACTCACAAGAGGCACAAGGGTAAAAATACATCCAGTGAGGTTTGCTGTTTCCTTTAAGTCTTCTTGGTGTATTAGACCAAATTCCCACCTTACAAGTGAAGTGAGCTGCCAACCCTCTTGATCCCACACCTCAAAATAGTTTCCTACGCACAGTTTTCGAGATCCTAAATTTAATTTTCATTTCCCATATGCTGCACTTATTTGGCGCCCTCTGCTCTTGCCTTTACATTTTCTTGGTGTATCGAACCAAATTCCCACCCTATAACACCAGGAGAGAATTGGGAGGTGTGGGGTGATATCTAGGCGCAAATTGTTTTTAACCAGTCTGCACCATGTGTAGAATCAAGAGGGTCACTTCACCTGTAGGGTGAGAATTTGGTTCGATACACCAAAAAGACATAAAGGAAACAGCAGAGGGCACCAACTAAGTGCAGTATATGGGAAATTAAAATTAGGATCCCCAAAATGGTGCATAGGAAATCATTTCCATGAGTAGAATCAATGGAGTTGACAGCTCACGTCACCTGTTGGATGGGAATATGGCTCAATACACCAAGAAACCCTTAAAGGAAACAGCAGAGGGCACCAACTAAGTGCAGTATATAAGAATCAAGAAGGGAATTCAGGATCTCCAAAATGGTGTGTAGGAAATCGTCTCCATGTGTACAATTAAGAGGGTCAACAGATCACTTGACCTGAAGGGTGGGAATTTGGTTCGATACACCAAGAAGACTTAACAGAAACAGCAGAGGGCGCCAACTAAGTGGAGTATATAGGCAATGAAACTTAAATTTAGGTTTTCCAAAATGGTGTGTTGGAAATCATTCCCATGTGTAGAATTAAGGGGGTTGACAGCTCGCTTCACCTGTAGGGTGGGAATTTGGTTTGATACACCAAAAAGACCTAAAGGAAACAGCAGAGGGCACCAACTAAGTGAAGTATATGGGAAATTAAACTTAAAATTAGGATCCCCAAAATGGTATATAAGAATCAATGAAGGGAATTCAGGATCTCCAAAATGGTGTGTAGGAAATCATCTCCATGTGTACAATTAAGAGGGTCAACAGATCACTTGACCTGAAGGGTGGGGATTTGGTTCAATACACCAAAAACACTTAAAGGAAACAGCAGAGGGCGCCAACTAAGTGCAGTATATGGGAAATTAAACTTAAAATTGGGATCCCCAAAATGGTGTGTAGGAAATAATTTCCATGTGTAGAATCAATGGAGTTTGGAGTTGACAGCTCACGTCACCTGTAGGATGGGAATATGGCTCAATACACCAAGAGACCTTAAAGGAAACAGCAGAGGGCACCAACTAAGTGCAGTATACAAGAATCAATAAGCAAATTCAGGAAGTTCTCCAAAATGGTGTGTAGGAAATCGTCTCCATGTGTACAGTCAAGAGGGTCAACAGATCACTTGACCTGAAGGGTGGGAATTTGGTTCGATACGCCAAGAAGACTTAACAGCAACAGCAGAGGGCGCCAACTAAGTGCAGTATATAGGCAATGAAACTTGAAATTTAGAATTTCCAAAATGGTGTGTTGGAAATCATTCCCATGTGTAGAATTAAGTGGAATGTCCGCTCGCTTCACCTGTAGGGTGGGAATTTGGTTCAATACACCAAGACGTAAAGGAAACAGAGGGCACCAACTAAGTGCAGTATGTAGGAAACGTCTTTACTAAAAATCACAAGTGGCAACTCACAAGAGGCACAAGGGTAAGAATACATCCGGTGAGGTTTCCTGTTTCCTTCAAGTCTTCTTGGTGTATTAGACCAAATTCCCACCCTACAAGTGAAGTGAGCTGCCAACCCCGTTTTGGAGATCCTAAATTTAATTTTCATTTCCCATATGCTGCACTTATTTGGCGCCCTCTGCTGTTGCCTTTTGAGTTTTCTTGGTGTATCGAACCAAATTCCCACCCTACAAGTGAAGTGAGCTGTCAACCCTCTTGAGTCTACAAATGGAAATGATTTCCTACACACCACTGTGGAGATCCTGAATCTCATTTTAATTTCCTATACACTGCACTTAGTTGGTGCCCTCTGCTGTTGCCTTTAAGTTTTCTTGGTGTATCGAACCAACTTACTACCCTACAGGCAAAGTGAGCTGCCAACCCTCTTGATTCCACACCTCAAACTTTTTTTTCCTACACACCATTTTGGAGATCCTAAATTTAATTTTCATTTCCCATATGCTGCACTTACTTGGCGCCCTCTGCTGTTGCCTTTAGGTTTTTTTGGTGTATCGAACCAACTTCCTACCCTACAGGTGAAGTGAGTTGTCAACCGTCTTGATTCCTCACATTAAAATGATTTCCTACACACCATTTGGGAAATCCTAAATTTCATTTAATTTCCTATACTGCACTTAGTTGGTGCCCTCTACAGTTGCCTTTAGGTTTTCTTGGTGTATCAAACCAACTTCCTACCCTACAGGTGAAGTGAGCTGCCAACCCTCATGATTCCACACCTCAAACTTTTTTCCTACACACCATTTTGGAGATTCTAAATTGAATTTTTTTATTTCCCATATGCTGCACTTATTTGGCGCCCTCTGCTGTTGCCTTTATAATACGCCACTGCTTCTTTCAAGTGCCCAGAGTGAAATCAGTGGGGGGAAAAAAAAGGATATCCAGGAGGCTCTGGGACTTTGATATAAGTTTATATGAAGTAGTGAGAGAGAGAGCAAAAACATTTGAAGAGCCTACTGACTCAAGCAGGTACCAGAGCAGGTTACCAGAAAAAAAAAACGTGCATACATGGAAGGAGCACCAGACCCAAAGATAAGAGTCCGATCATTGGAATTGTGGTAAAAGGCACTCCAACGCGTTTCGGCGGCCAAAGGAACTCCCCCCTTCATCAGGGTTACAACAAAACATAATATAATTGTGACTGATAAAATCACGAGCCTGACATTGTTATCAGTCACAATTATGTTTATATTTTTGTTGCAGCCCTGATGAAGGTCGAGTTCCTCTGACCGCCAAAACACGTTGGAGTTCCTTTTAGCACAATACCAAGAAATTTAATTGGACTCTATGGTCTGGTGCTCCTCCCATGTACCGTATATACCCGAGTATAAGCCGAGTTTTTCAGCACATTTTTTGTGTGCTGAAAAAGCCCCCCCCTCGACTTATACTGGAGTCAAGCACTTTTCTGCAGCAGAGAATGACATATCCCCGTATCTCCGTATACCACTTGGTGCTAGGAACCACAAATTTGGTGTGCAAACCCAGTAGCACTATAACATATCCAAAGCTGGGTTCCTAGCACCAAGTGGCCCCGAAATACGGGGGGCCCCAAATTCGGCTCGGAAAATGTCATTCTCTGCTGCAGAAAAGTGCTTGACTCGAGTATAACCCTGATGAAGGGGGAGTCGCCGAAACGTGTTGGATGCCTTTTACCACAATACCAATAAATGAAATCGGACTCTTATCTTTGGGTCTGGTGCTCCTTCCATGTATGCACGTTTTTTTTTTTCTGGTATGTCATTCTCTGCTGCAGAAAAGTGCTTAACATTTTCCAAATCGACTTTGGGGCCATGTATTTTGGGGGCCACCTGGAGCTTTGGATATGTTATAGTGCTGGTTCCACTGGGTTTGCACATCAAATTTGGGGTTCCTAGCGCCAAGTGGCCCCGAGATACGGGGCCCCAAATTCGGCTCGGAAAATGTAATTGTGTGCTGCAGAAAAGTGCTTGACTCGAGTATAACCCTGATGAAGGTGGAGTTCCTTTGGTCGCCGAAACGCGTTGGATGCTTTTTACCACAATGCCAATGAATGAAATCGGACTCTTATCTTTGGGTCTGGTGCTCCTTCCATGTATGCATGTTTTTTTAATCTGGTATGTCTTTCTTTGCTGCAGAAAAGTGCTTGACATTTTCCGAACCGACTTTGGGGCCCCGTATCTCGGGGCCACCTGGAGCTTTGGATATGTTATAGTGCTAGTAACCCCAAATTTGGTGTGCAAACCCAGTAGCACTATAACATATCCAAAGCTGGGTTCCTAGCACCAAGTGGCCCCGAGATACGGGGCCCCAAATTCGGCTTGGAAAATGTAATTCTCTGCTGCAGAAAAGTGCTTGACTCGAGTATAACCCTGATGAAGGGGGAGTCGCCGAAACCCGTTGGATGCCTTTTACCACAATACCAATAAATGAAATCGGACTCTTATCTTTGGGTCTGGTGCTCCTTCCATGTATGCACGTTTTTTTTTTCTGGTATGTCATTCTCTGCTGCAGAAAAGTGCTTAACATTTTCCGAACCGACTTTGGGGCCATGTATCTCGGGGGGCCACCTGGAGCTTTGGATATGTTATAGTGCTGGTTCCACTGGGTTTGCACATCAAATTTGGGGTTTCCTAGCACCAAGTGGCCCCGAGATACGGGGCCCCAAATTCGGCTCGGAAAATGTAATTGTGTGCTGCAGAAAAGTGCTTGACTCGAGTATAACCCTGATGAGGGTGGAGTTCCCTTGGTCGCCGAAACGCGTTGGATGCCTTTTACCACAATACCAATAAATAAAATCGGACTCTTATCTTTGGGTCTGGTGCTCCTTCCTTGTATGCACGTTTTTTTATCTGGTATGTCACTCTCTGCTGCAGAAAAGTGCTTGACATTTTCCGAACCGAACTTGGGGCCCCGTATCTCGGGCCACTTGGTGCTAGGAACCCCATCTATATGATATGTTATAGTGCTGGTTCCACTGGGTTTGCACACCAAATTTGGGGTTCCTAGCGCCAAGTGGCCCCGAGGTACGGGGCCCCAAAGTCGGTCAACTGTGTCCACCTGCAGCAATGTCATTTCAGGACCCTTTGGCTGCAGCTAGGGGGCATCTAGAAAACCCTTAACTACCGAGTTTGAAGCTCGGGGGACCTATGGCTGCAAATGGGCACAGTGAGGCATGAAAATGGGCACAGTGAGGCTGCAAATGGGCATTGTTGACCCTCTTTTTCCACTTACAGTAGCTGTGCATTTCTAACCCTAGGCTTATTACTCGAGTCGATAAGTTTTCCCAGTTTTTTGTGGTAAAATTAGGTGCCCCGGCTTATATTTGGGTATATACGGTATGAGCAGAGTGGAATCAATGGGTACTTATGGGTAAGGGGCAGTATAAATGCTCCCATGATGCAGTACAGGGTTCCAACGTCCAGGAACAAACACTACCACTTGTGGAGAGGAATAGAGACCATAGCCCTGTGTATGCTCCTACCAGAGTTTAGACAAGGCTTCTTCTCTGTCCTCCTAAAAACATTGCGGGGAGGGTATTTACGTGATCCTTGCATGGGCAAGATTGGCACTAAATGCTAAATCTTATGAGTGGCCTCTCTGGTCCTTTTAAATGTCATGGACAAAACACTTTGAATCGGCACCGATCCCTCGTCAGGAAAAGGCACACCTTGGAGACCTCTTTGGAGAAGAAGTTCTGAACCTGCAAGAATTTCACCACGGTAGCAAAACAATCCACTGTAACCGGTAACGGTTATCCTGTTCAAGTGGTATAATAGTATTAAGTATGAGTAGATGTAGTAAAAACACCAAATAAAACTCTTATTTCACATCATTTCTTCTTTGTTCCTTTTTTACACAACTACCTCCAGTTATCACCCCCTCCCGGTGCCAGAATCTCCTCTAGGGCACCAAAGGCTGTGAATCTTTTGTTCCCTTCCATCAGTAGCCACATCTGTTCTTCTGGTTAAACGACTAGTTAATTAGGTCATGTTAATTTATGTTTCTGGTTACAGTTTGTGTTGTTAGGGTAATAGGATCAGAAGGGGGGGACCTCCTTACCAAGTGTATAAAAAGCCTGTATTCCTGTCCAATAAAACATTCCATGTTTCAGTTTGTAACTGAGCTAGTCTCGCCTGGTTCTTGGTTACAGTATTCGGCTGTAATATCTGAAGGTCCTGATTGGAGGAAGTAGTGTACTGACGGAAGCAGAGTGTGATGGGTTCCATTACAGAGTGCTGCGGAGATGGTTGTTCTTCTGGAAGGTTCTGCTGCCCCCTATGGAGTGCGTTTTAACCGTTGTTTTGCCGACCCGCTTCAGTACATACAGTGCATCCGGAAAGTATTTACAGCGTTTGACTTTTTCCACATTTTGTTATTGTTATGCCGCGTACACACAATCGGAAATCTGCAGACAGGAGGGTTGTTACCCAAGGGACCGCCCCCCTGGGCGGAACTAAGAGTTCTGAGTGTTGTATTACAACTATGCCTAGTATTCTCCTAGTGATAAGGCTAACAACCCATTTGTTACAGAGAGGAGCTGTGTCGGTCGGTGAATATAAGAGAAATGTGACCGTGTGTATGCTCCGGACATTTGCTGGCCGAATTCCAGACAGCAAAAGATTCAGAGCATGTTCTCAATTTTTCGGTCGGAAAAAAGTTCCGAATCGGAAATTCCGATCGTCTGTAGCAACTCCGCCGCGCATAATTCCTACGCATGCTCGGAAACAATTTGACGCATGCTCGGAAGCATTGAACTTCATTTTCTCGGCTCGTCGTAGTGTTGTACGTCACCGCGTTCTTGACGGTCGAAAGTTCAGAGAACTTTTGTATGACCGTGTGTATGCAAGCCAAGCTTGAGCGGAATTCCCGGGGAAAAACCATCCAAGATTTTTCTGAGGGAAAATCCGCTCGTGTGTACGCCGCATTACAGCCTTATTCCAAAATTGATGAAATTTGTTATTTTACTCAAAAATTCTACAAATAATACCCCACAAACGACAACGTGAAAGAAGTTTGTTTGAAATCTTTGCAAATTTATTAAAAATAGAAACCAAGCAAAATCCTATGTACATAAATATCACAGCCTTTGCTCAATACTTTGTTGAAGCACCTTTGGCACCAATTACAGCCTCTAGTCTTTTGGAGTATGATGCTACAAGCTTGGCACATCTATTTTTGGGCAGTTTCTCGCGATTCTTCTTTGCAGGACCTCTCAAGCTCCATCTAGTTGGATGGGGAGCGTCGGTGCACAGCCATTTTCAGATCTCTCCAGAGATGTTTAATCGGGTTCAAGTGAGATGTCCCATAGCCACTCTTTTGTTATCTTGGCTGTGTGCTTAGGGTCGTTGTCTTGTTGGAAGACGAACCTTCACCCCAGTTTGAGGTCCAGAGCGCTTTGGAGCAGGTTTACATCAAGAATGTTTCTGTAGATTGCTACATTCATCTTTCCCTCAATCCTGACTAATCTCCCACTTCCTGTCTGTCACGTACCTGGTGGTGCGAGCCCGAGATTGCAGGGAGAGGCCTCCCTTGCGTCTCCCACTCCTGGTCCCCTGGTGTGGGAACAGGAGAACCAGGAGTGAGGAGGAGCACGGGTGCCTGGCAGGATCTACAGACCGGTGGGAAGGAAGCAGGTTAGCTGAGCTGGCAGGATCTTGGTAAGCAGGCTCACAGGTAAACTGGATAGCAGAGCTGGCAGGATCTCTGGAAAGCAGGCTCACAGGTAAACTGGATAGCAGAGCTGACAGAGTCTCTGGAAAGCAGGCTCACAGGTAAACGGGATAGCAGAGCTGGCAGGATCTCTGGAAAGCAGGCTCACAGGCAAAGTGGATAGCAGAGCTGGCAGGTGTTGTAATGTGTTGCAGCAGGATCTTGGGAAAGCAGGCTCACAGGTAAACTGGATAGCAGAGCTGGCAGGATCTTGGGAAAGCAGGCTCACAGGTAAACGGGATAGCAGAGCTGGCAGGATCTCTGAAAAGCAGGCTCACAGGTAAACGGGATAGCAGAGCTGGCAGGATCTCTGAAAAGCAGGCTCACAGGTAAACGGGATAGCAGAGCTGGCAGGATCTCTGGAAAGCAGGCTCACAGGTAAACTGGATAGCAGAGCTGGCAGGATCTCTGGAAAGCAGGCTCACAGGTAAACGGGATAGCAGAGCTGGCAGGATCTCTGGAAAGCAGGCTCACAGGTAAACTGGATAGCAGAGCTGGCAGGATCTCTGGAAAGCAGGCTCACAGATAAACGGGATAGCAGAGCTGGCAGGATCTCTGGAAAGCAGGCTCACAGGTAAACTGGATAGCAGAGCTGGCAGGAACTGAACAACGGCTTGGCAAGCAGGTTCACAGGTAAGCTTGGATAGCAGAGCTGACAGGAACTGAACACAGGAAACTGAACCACTGAATGGACTGGAAGCCAACAGGTGATCAGGCTTGTACAGGGGTCAGACTGCAGACTGGATAGAGACTTAGCAAGGAACCAAAGTTCATCAAAGAAGCCAGGTAGAGGATCTGAACTAGAAGCAAGGTACAATGGATCAGGCAGGAGGATGGTCAAAGGAAGCCGGGGTCGGGTACAGGCAGAAAGCTGGATGGTCTATGGCAAGCCGGGTCAAAGGAACAGGTATAACAGGATCAGGTTTCTTTTACTACACCACAACGCTGTAGAGCAGACAGCAAAGACCGTCTGCACTGGTCAGGCTTAAATAGGCCGGCTGGTGCTAACTAGGGCGCGCGCCCGTCTCCCTGTGCGCGGTTGTGCACGTGCCCGCGCCCGGGCGCGCATGCGCAATGGAATCTGAGAGCCGGGACGGCCCGGGTTTAGATTTCTGGCAGGATCTTCATGACACTGTCGCTGATAAAAATCCCCACAACATGCTGCTGCCACCACCATGCTTCACTGTAGGGCTGGTATTGGCCAGGTGATGAGCAGTGCCTAGTTTCCTCCAGACATGATGCTTGCCATTCAGGCCAATCTTTGTTTCCTCAGACCAGAGAATTTTGTTTCTCATGGTCTGAGAGTCCTTCAGGTGCCTTTTGGCAAATTCCAAGTGGGCTGTCATGTGCCTTTTACTGAGGAATGGCTTCCGTCTGGCCACTCCACCATACAGGCCTGGTTGGTGGAGTGTGTAACAGACTCAACAATGACAGAGGATTTTGGAGGGGACTGAATACAAGCCTCTTGCCTACCAACTATGGGCCCTGGTTTGTTAAGGGAAACCTTTGTTTCAGATCCCCATGCCCTCTTATGTCTAAGTCACCCTGTGTCTATTAAAGGCACAGGGTGACTGAGAAAATGATGGACAGCTTGTGTATGGAACAGAAATATATATCCACAATATCTCCCAGGAAATATACAAAGACAATTCCTGGTTTATTTGATTCTGAACTATACATGTTAATTGAAAGAGCTGATCACATTGGCCTCTGTACAATGTAGGAGACGGTTAGTCTGCTACTGGTGGTCTCCTGCTATTGTGTGAAGGTGTCCTGTGTTTATACTTATGATAATGTGTATTGTAGTTTGTAAGCTTGGAGACGACCTCTGAGTCACCTAGGCTGGTTAAATGACTAGTTAATTAGCTCATGTTAATTTATGTTTCTGGTTAGTTTGTGTTAGGGTAATATGATCAGAAGGGGGGAACCTCCTTACCAAGTGTATAAAAGCCTGTATTCCTGTCCAATAAAACATTCCATGTTTCAGTTTGTAACTGAGCTAGTCTCACCTGGTTGTTGGTTACAATATTCGGCTGTAATATCTGAACGTCCAGATTGGAGGAAATAGTGTACTGACGGAAGCACTCAAGCAGAGTGTGACGGGTTCCATTACAGAGTTCTGGTTGTTCTTCTGGAAGGTTCTCCTCTCTCCACAGAGAAACGCTTGAGCTCTGTCAAAGTGACCAAGAGGTTCACCTCCCAGACTAAGGCCCTTCTCCCTCGATTGTTCAGTTTAGCCGGGCGGCCCGCTCTAGGAAGAGTCCTGGTGGTTCCAAACTTTATGGATGATGGAGGCCACTGTGCTCATTGGGACCTTCAATGCTGCAGAAATTTTTCTGTACCCTTCCCCAGATCTGTGCCTCGATACAAACCTGTCTCGGAGGTCTACAGACAATTCCTTGGACTTCATGGCTTGGTTTGTGCTCTGACATGCACTGTTAACTGTGGGACCTTATATAGACAGGTGTGTGCCTTTCCAAATCATGTCCAATCAACTGAATTTACCACAGGTGGACTCCAATCAAGTTGCAGAAACATCTAAAGCAGGGGTCTCAAACTGGTGGCCCTCCAGCTGTTGCAGAACTACAATTCCCATGAGGCATTGCAAGGCTGACAGTTACAAGCATGACTCCCATAGGCAGAGGCATGATGGGACTTGTAGTTCCGCAACAGCTGGAGGGCCGCTAGTTTGAGACCCCTGATCTAAAGGATGATCAGTGGAAACATGATGCACCTGAGCTCAATTCTGAGTGTCATGGCAAAGGCTGAGAATACTTATGTACAACATTATTTTGGTTTTTATTTTTAATAAATTTGCAAAGATTTCAAACAAACTTCTTTCACGTTGTCATTATGGTGTATTGTTTGTAGAATTTTGATGAAAATAATGAATTGAATCCATTTTGGAATAAAGCTGTAACATAACAAAATGTGGAAAAAGTGAAGCACTGTGAATACTTTCCGGATGCACTGTATACTGCGAAAGGGCACTACCTACAAGGCACAGTGAAGTGCCCATATGTTGCCTATTTTCGTGTTTCAGGCGCGCGTGCGCAGATTCTAGACTGATTGTTACACTGTTTACTTCCTTAAGGAGGAGCTCCATTCATTTTTGTGTCTATTAAAAGTCAGCAGCTACAAAAACTGTAGCTGCTGACTGTTAATAAACTGACACTCACCTGTCCCAGGATCCAGCGATGTCCTCACCCAAGCCATCCCTTCCTTCCATCTTCTGTCCCCGGCGCCGTCCTCTCAACTGTGGGCACCTGCCTGTGACAGCTTGCGGCTTCTCAGCCAGGTGCCCACTGCGCATGCGCAAGCCCGCAGTCTTCTGAGACCCAGAGGTCCCACATTTGACACTTATCAGGGGGAGGGAGGAGCAGGTATCTGTTTTTCACAGGTACCCGTCCCCACTCACGGGGGGCTCTCGCTGCTGCAAGATCATTTGGAAGTTTGGCCCCCCTCCTCTGGGTAATTCAGCGCAGCGCGTCTCGCGCATGCACAGTAGGGAACCGGCTGTGAAGCCGCAGGTCTTCACTGCCTGTTTCCCTTACAGGCAATGGTGGCAGCAGCACCCGGGAGCTGATGGAAACATTGGCTGGGGGTGCCAACATCGCTGGATTCCAGGACAGGTAAGTGTCCTAATATTAAAAGTCAGTATATGTTGCTGCTGCCTTTTAATTTTGTCGTGGGGGGGCTGGAGCTTCTCTTTAAAGTGGTTGTAAACCGCATGCATGAAATATGATGAGTCAGTTTCCTGACACCAGGAGAAAAATGGTGTCAGGGGAGGGACCTACAGCAGATTGACAGCCTCAGCTCTGCTCCTGTGAGCGGTGTGAAGGGGGGGGGGGGGGTGCGTCCCTTTCTCTAATCAGCTCTCTGAGCTCTCCTCACTGAGCTCTGCCGAGTGTAATTTCAGATCTCCACCCCCTTTTTTCTGAACTCTCAGGCAAGCTTTATAAATGAATCACTTTGAACAGATGTAGCGAATAGAAGACTGCAGATAAAACGGTATAACTTATGTAGGAGGGTTGGTTTAATCTCTGTGTTTCACCTAAGGCCAGTTACTGGGTATATGGAAGAGTTTACAACCACTTTAAGCCATTTTTTTTATTTGTGGTCTTTACCTTTCCTCTAGAGAACTTTGTATCGTTGTTGGGTAGGTGAGGAAGGAAACTCATGTGCCCAGTGGGGCGGTTGGAAGCCATTAGTTGCTATTAGATGAACTCTTTTCCTCTAACCATGAGATGTGACCACATTGGCCCATCATATATTCTCAGGTACTTCTCATACAGCTACAAAGGGGCTTTACTGTCAAGGAAGAACTTGGAACCAAAAAAGGGTGCAACATGTTGGACCGTTTTTTAAAATGGACCCGTCGTAGAGAAGTATTTTTTTATCATGACCTGAAAAAATCCCCACACAACAAGTTGAGTATTTTTATACAGGTAAAAAATATCAGCACTACATACACACATACACTTAAAGTTACCAACGCTATCATCTTTCATATGCGTTGTTTTGTTTAAATGTGGTCCCTTCTAATGAGGTGCCACCAAGCTCTTCTCCTAGGCTCTGGTCAAGACGTGGACCTTCCATCTTGGTGACTTCTCAGGTGTTGGACGAGGCTCTGCTTCTGCGTATAACCTTTCCCACACTCGGTACAGAAAAAGGGTCTCTCTCCCGTATGGAGTCTCAGATGGCGGACAAGCTTGGTTTTTTCGGCAAATCGCCGGTCGCACTCCGGGCATGGGTAAGGCTTGTCGCCGGTGTGGATTCTCCGGTGCCGGACGAGATACGACTTATATGGAAAGCATTTGCCGCAGTCCGGGCAGGGGTAGGGCCTCTCCCGCGTGTGAAAGACCTGATGTTGGACAAGCCTGGCCTTGCATGGAAATGTCTTTTCGCACTCGGTGCAAGGGTAGGACTGGTCGTCGGAGCGAGGTCTGGGCTGTTTTTGAAAAAGTTTTCCGCCCTTGGGCCCAGAAGGTGGCTTTTCTTCCAGGTGGTCCTTCTCATGTACGGCAAGCATTGACTCGTCCGTGAAGCATTTCCCGCACTCTGAACAGGAGAAAGGCTTCTCGATGGTGTGAAGCCTCCAGTGGCGGAGGAGCTTGGATTTTTGGGCAAAGCACCGATCGCATTCCGGGCACGGGAAAGGCTTCTCGCCCGTGTGGCTTCGCAAGTGGATGACCAGGTCGGTTTTCTGTACGAAGCGTTTCTCGCACTCGGGACAGGGGAAGGGCCTGTCTCCGGAGTGAAGCTTTTGATGGCGGACCAGCCGTGGTTTGTGGGAAAACCGTCGTCCGCACTCAGAGCACTGAAACGGTTTCTCTCCCGTGTGGATCCTCCGATGGACCGTCAGGTCCTTTTTGTCTCTGAAGCTGCGATCGCAGTCCTGACAGGCGAACGGTTTTTCACCCGTGTGAAACCTCTCGTGTCGGGTGAGTTGGGATTTTTGGGAAAAGCTTTGACCGCATTCCGAGCACTGGAAAGGCTTTTCTCCCGTGTGGACCCTCTGGTGCACCAGAAGGTCAGCCTTCTGTATGAAGCTCCTCCCGCATTCCTGGCAGGCGAAGGGCTTTTCGGCCTGGTGCAAAAGCTGATGATGTAGGAGGGTCGATTTGTACAAGAACTGTTTGCCGCACTCCTGGCACTGGAAAGGCTTGTTGGGAGTGTGAAGTTTCTTATGTCTGTTAAGAGCCACTTGGTTCGAGAAGCATTTATGGCATTCGGGGCACTGAAACGTTTTTTCACCCAAGTGGAGTTTCTCGTGGAGAACGCGCTCTGCGCTCTGGGTGAAACATTTACCGCATTTGGAGCAGGGGAAAACCTGACCCATGCTGTGTATAAGTTCATCTGCAGAAGCTTCCTCCTTGGAGGGATCAGTTGATCTGCTCTCACAGCAGCTTACTGGATGGACATTTGAGTAGAGGAGGCATTCTTCTGGGGCCTCTCGTCTGTTGTCCCTATATTCTGATTTATAATAAAGATCTTCTTCTGAAGTTCTCCTGATGTAGTGTCCATCTGCCAGGGAGTAAAATAAATGTTACTAGCAAAAAAATAAAGTTTTATGGAAATAAGCAGTGTAAAGTTCAGCCTGTAACCTTCACCATCTGCTGGTTATTACCAGCACTGCAGCTGAGATCTCTGTGGTGCACACCTGTCTTCATTAAAGAGGAAGTAAAGCCTATTTAAAAAAAAAAAAAAAAAAACGGAACCTGTAAGGCAAAGGCATAATGAGCTAGTATGCATATAGCATACTAGCTCATTATGAATAACTTTCCTGAGAATGAAGCCCCCGAAGCGACCCTCATCCACGACCTTTGCCGCCGCCTTTAAACCCGGAGTGACTTCCAGGTCTCACCGCTCCAGCGCTGTCATTGGCTGGAGCGGCGATGACGTCACTCCCGCGCATGCGCACGAGCGGCATATCGCCGTGATTTCGGCATGCTCAGTGCGCCTGGGCGCCGCTGTCTATGGCACATGCGCCGTAGATAGTGGTGCCTTTTTTTTTTTTAAATATCTCCTAAACCATGTAGGTTAAGGAGATATTTATTAGACCTACAGGTAAGCCTTAATCTAGGCTTACATGTAGGTCAAAGTGGTTTGTAATGGTTTACAACCACTTTAATGGACAATAAAGTAAGGGTCCTTTCACACGGGTGCCTCCGTGTTATGGATTCTGCTTGCTCAGCGGGGGGATCGCTCTGCTGATCCCCGCTGAGCAGGCGGATGACAGGTCCGTTTCTGCTCACTGTGCAGAGCAGACATGGACACAGTCCCGCTCTCCTCTATGGAGAAATCAGATGAAAAGGACCACCTGTCCGTTTCCATCCGATCTGCCAGATGGATGAAAAATAGGACCACCATCCATCTGGTTTTTGCGGGCAGCATCGAATCGGATGGCGGATCCGCCACTCCACAGAGGAGACTGGAGGGTCCGAGCGGGTCCGCCTGAAAAACTGACAGGCGGACCTGATCGGACAGCCCGTGTGAAAGGACCCTAAGGCAACACCTTCAAGCAAGTTTGTTTGCTCATGTCTTAGAACAGGGTTTCTCAACTAGGGTTCCTCCAGGGGTTGCTTCTTTAAGCAAAAGAGCAACTTATGCTTCTCAGGTAAGTTCCCAATGACCACAAGAAAGATGGTCGGCACTCGGGATGAGATCCAAAAATAGTCTTTATAGTAAAACAGAAAGCGCGTTTCGGCCGTTAGGCCTTAATCATGGCTCGTGTTTTAAGGCCTGATTAAGGCCTGACAGCCAAAACACGTTGGCTGTTTTACAGCTATTGTACATGCTTTTTCAATAAAGGAAGGTTATTTTTGGATGCTATCCCGAGTGTCGGCCATCTTTCCTGTGATCCATGTGTTATAGAGGTGTCGGCAGCCTCAAAGTCGGAGCATGGCTGGAGCTGTTACGCATGAAGGTGGAAGTGTCCATACACCTGTTTCCATTTCAAGTTTCCACTGACACCATTAATCTTTGTAGCTATTAGTAAGGGGGTAATTCTTCCCAATGGCCACAAGTGTAAGGAGCATTCTTCCCAATGACCATCGCACTAATGCATCATGAGTTGTAGATACAGTAATTTTCAGGAGGGGTTCCCTGAGACTGGAAAGCTATTTCAAGGGTTGCTCTGTGTTGAAAAGGTTGAGAAAGGATGCCCTAGATGGAAAGTCTGTATGTTTCTGACTTCTGTCTGGCAGCCCATGCCTTAAATTATCCCTCCTTATTGTCTTGATCGATTTTGTACTCAGCTTGTCTTTGCTTATCCTGGTCGTAGACCTATTACCTCTAATAGTGTCAGTAATTTCTCCATTTACGTGTCTGGAATCTGGACTCTGTTTGCCTGTGCTTGACCAAGCCATCAGCCAAAGAATAGGAGGAGAGCCAGGCGCCACTAGCTGCTGGTAGGTTCTGAGGCCTTCCCCCCACTTCCTCACAGATATGTGGGACGGGAGAATGTTATCTGCATGTTTATTGCTCACCTGCGCTGATTTCTGTTGGGAATTCCTCCTCCTTCACCATCACAGGTGTGATCTTCCCATCTTCTGCTTCCTCTTTCATCTCAACTTTGATATTGATCAGGTTTTCTTCCTGCACGGTGGACAGGACATTTCTTAACACAATATTCAAAAAGGAGAATCAGATTATGAGATCCAAAAGCCTTCTCTCCAGATCATACAGTGCACTTCACTGGAGACCCTCAGTGCCACCTACCTGATGGTGGTGAGGGGTGGTGTGACCTTCCTGTGTGGAATCCTGGGAATACAGAGGACGGGGACATCTCTCTGGTGGGTTCTCATTACTGGATCCATCTGTAGGAAACACACACACTGGCTGAATACATTGTATTTATCAGATGATGGGGGATCTAGATGGATCTTCTATACTCTTCTCTCCTTTACAAGAAATTAAAGTTTCCTCTTACCCGGTGAGGTGAGGGGTGGCTGGTTCTCCATCATGGCGTCCGTCTGTTCCTCCAAATTCTTCCATTCCTATGTGCAAAATAGACAGTGACATCCTGACACCTTATAGGAACCTGACACACACAATGATACAGTCACCATCCAGACACATCCCTTGTCTGTTA
Source organism: Lithobates sylvaticus (assembly GCA_028564925.1). Classification (NCBI taxonomy): domain Eukaryota; kingdom Metazoa; phylum Chordata; class Amphibia; order Anura; family Ranidae; genus Lithobates; species Lithobates sylvaticus. The sequence continues at coordinate 613,524,522 of CM053028.1, read as the reverse complement.
CTGGATAATGTCCCAGAATTCCCGGGAAACACTCACCTCCTCTGTCAGCAGCTTAGTGATTATGTTAATAACTTCTAGAATCTTCTTGTTATTCCCAAGTAATATGGATGGAGATGGCGGTTCCATAATGTGGTTCTGGCTCTGTCTCCATCTTCCTGACACACAAGGATGGTGGCTCTGTGACATGTACTCATCAGATGTCTCCCTCACCAGTCTGTAGACCTTTTTTGAAAACAGATAAGAGTGATATGACCTCCCAGAATCCTCCTCACCTCTCCGGTCAGGTCTGCGTTTTATTAATAGAAATAAGAGTGATGTCATGTGACCTCCCAGAATCCTCCTCACCTCTCCGGTCAGGTCTGCGTTTTATTAATAGAGATAAGAGTGATGTCATGTGACCTCCCAGAATCCTCCTCACCTCTCCGGTCAGGCCTGTGTTTTATTATTAAAGATAAGAGTGATGTCATGTGACCTCCCAGAATCCTCCTCACCTCTCCAGTCAGAAGGTAGATGATCTCCAGAGTCAGGTTTAATATCTTCTCAGTCACGTGACTCTGATCCTCATCCATCACGAGCACCATGAACGCTCAGTCCGTTTCCAAAGGACTCTACAAAGAGAAACATACATACGCTTTCACATTCATACCATGCATGGTGTAAAACGGTCTCAAAGGCATCGATAGAGGAGTTCCTGACTAGGACCAAAGTTTGGAGCCTGAAGATGTAAAATGCTCGCAGTTTCAAAAGGGCAAACTCAGCGCACAAATACTTCTTGGGCAAAAGACAACTTTTCTAGGTATTTACAGACACCGATCAACGGACACCGTCATGTTAAAACCTATCTCTCTGCTCCTCTGCTCAACCCCTTTTCCCTCACTAATTTACTAACTGACCTATCAGTATGGATGTCACACCACTTCCATGAACTCAATATTTCCTAACTTTCTAAAGCCGAGCTCATAATTTTGCCCCCTCCCCTGATCTCTCCATCAACATCAATAGCACAACTATAAGTCCCTCTGTCCCACCCTTTCGAGGGTGCTAAGTATAATCCCGGACTTTTACCTCTATGTCCTATTGCAACACCCTCGTTGGCCTACATTATTATTATTATAATAATACAGGATTTTTATAGCGCCAACAATTTACGCAGCGCTTTACAACTTGAGGGTAGACAGTTCAAATACAATACACTTTAATACAGTAGGAATCGGAGGGCCCTCTACACAGGCTATCCCTTCTTCAGTCTGATATGAATTCAGCTGACAGACTCTTCAACCTTATCAACCACATAGTGTCTGCCACCCTTCTCTGCCAATCTCTCCATTGGCTTCTGCTCGCCCAACTAATAAAACTCAAACTCAAAACTCAAAATACAAACAACGACATACAAAGCCATCCACAACTCTTCCTTTAGCTATATCACTAACCTTGTCTCAAAATACCTATCAAACTGTCCTCTGCATTCCTCCCAAGACCTTCTTCTCTCTAGCTCCCTCATCACCTCCTCACAAGCTTGCCTCCAGGACTTCTTTAGAGACTCTCGTGTCCTCTAGAGCTCTCTACCCAACCAAATTTCTGCCCCAAGCTACATCCCTAACCTCATCTCAAAACATCACCCAAACTCTCTGCTCAACACTTTCTCCTCTCTAGCTCCCTCATTGCTTCCTCATTGCCTCCTCTGAAGGACTTGTTCAGAGTCTCTTCATCCTCTGGGATAGTCTAACCCATCCACAACTCTGTCCTGGGCAACATCATCAACCTCATCTCAAAATATGACCCAAACCATCCTCTCCGCTCCTTCCCAAGACCTCCTCCTCTCTAGCTCCCTCATCACCTCCTCTCATACTCATTTCCAGGACTTCTCCAGAGCCTCTCCCATACTCTGGAACTCCTTACCCCAATATGTCTGTTTGCCTTCTACTCTTTCCGCCCCAAAAACTCATCTCTTCAGAAGGACCTATTCCGCCTCCACCCAACTTCTACATTCTCCATCAACTTATCCCTCAGTCATCCATCCCTCACCGAGAGGATTTGGAACCTTCCCAGGTGATTTCGATTTCCAAATTGCCTACCTACGCATACAAGTGGCTGATTTTCAGGAAGCGCTGGGGAATGGAGGTTTATAAATTTTGTCCATCGCTTATTGGTTCAGAAATCTACCACGACAGAATCCTCCACCTTACCAACCACTTAGTGTCCACCGCCAACGACATTCCCGACCTCCTCTCTAAACATCACCCAAACTGTACTCTCTACTCCTCTCAAGACTTTCTCCTCTCTAGATCCCTAATTACCTCCTTTGAAGCTTACCTCTAGAACTTCTCCAGAGCCTCTTTCATCCTTTGGAATTCTCTAACTCATCCACAGCTCTGTCCCAAGTCACATCCTCAACTTCACCTCAAAATATGACCCAAACCCTCCTCTCCTTCCCCATACCTCCTCCTCCCTAACTCATTCATCACCTCCTCCCATAGTCATTTCCAGGACTTCTCTAGAGCCTCTGCCATCATTTGGAGCACCCTACTCCCAGCTGTCTGGCTTTCTTCCACTCTGTCCACCTTTAGACAATCCCAAAAAGCTCATCTCTTCAGGGTGACCTATCCCGCCTCCACCCAATAAACTGAAATTCTACTTTCTCCATCAGGTCATCCCTCTCTCACCGAGAGGACTTGGAACCTTCTCAGGTCACCTCCAGGACTTCTCCAGAGCCTCTTACATCCTCTGGAATTCTGTAACCAATCCACAACTCTACCCTGGGCTACATCCCCAACCTCACTTTAAAATATCACCCAAACCGTTCTCTCTACTCCTTCCCAAGACTGTCTCCTTTTTTAACTCGTTCATCACCTCCTCCCGTGCTCACATCCAGGACTTATTTCCGGAGCCTCTCCTATCTTCTGGAACACCCTACTCGAACCTGTCTGGCTTTCTTATACTATTTTCGGCCTTTAGACTATTCCCAGAAGCTCATCTCTTCAGGAGGACCTATCCTGTCTCCACCCAATAAACTGAACTTATACTTTCTTCATCAGCTCATCCCTCACAGTCATCCATCCCTCACCGAGAGGACTTGGAACCTTCCTGGGTGATTTATAATTTCAAAATCGCCTACCTATGCATATCTGTGGCCTATTTTCAGGAAGCACTGGGGCTTGGAGATTTATAAGTTGTTCTGTCCATCGCTTATTGGGTCAGAAATCTACCATAACATCTACATCCCTGACCTCTCTAAACATTACCCAAACTGTCCTCTCTGCTCCTCTCAAGACTTTCTCCTCTCTAGCTCCCTCATTACTTCCTCCTATGATCACCACCAGGACTTCTCCAGAGCCTCTTCCATCCCCTGGAATTCTGTAACCCATCCACAACTCTGCCCCGAACTACATCCCCAACCTCACCTCAAAATATGACCCAAACCGTCCTCTCCACTCCTTCTCAAGACCTCCTCCTCTCTAGCTCCCTCATCACCTTCTCCCATACTCATTTTTAGGACTTCTCCAGAGCCTCTCCCATTCTCTGGAACTCCCTACTCCAACCTGTCTTACACTCTGTCCGCCTTTAGACAATCCCCAAAAGCTCATCTCGTCAGGAAGACCTATCCCCGCCTCCACCCAAAAAACTGAACTTCTACTTTCTTCATCAGCATATTCCTCACAGTCATCCATCTCTAACCAAGAGGTCTTGGAACCTTCCCGGGTGATTTAGAATTTTCAAATTGCCTACCCCAAGCAAATCTGTGGTCTATTTTCAGGAAGCACTGGGGCTTGGAGATTTATAAGTTGTTCTGTCCATTGCTCATTGGTTCTGAAATCTACATCCCGACCTCTCTAAACAACATCACCAAAACTGTCCTCTCTGCTCCTCTCAAGACCTCCTCCTCTCTAGCTCCCTCATCACCTCCTCCCATACTAATTTTTAGGACTTCTCCAGAGCCTCTCCCATTCTCTGGAACTCCCTACTCGAACCTGTCTTACACTCTGTCCGCTTTCAGACAATCCCCAAAAGCTTATCTCTTCAGAGGACCTATCCCCGCCTCCACCTAAAAAAACTGAACTTCTAATTTCTTCATCAGCTCATCCCTTACTGTCATCCATCTCTCACCAAGAGGACTTGGAACCTTCCCAGGCGATTCGGAATTTCCAAAATCGCCTACCTACGCATATATGTGACCGATTTTCAGTAAGCGCTGGGGCTTGGAGGTTTATAGGTTGTTCTGTCCATCGCCTGGCAGCCCTCCAGCTGTTGCGGAACTACAAGTCCCATGAGGCATTGCAAGGTTAGCAGTTACAAGCACGACTCCCACAGGCATGATGGAACTTGTAGTTCCACAACAGCCGAAGGGCCGCCAGTTTGATACCCCCCGACTTATTGAGTCAGAAAGCGTGAAAACGATCAGACCTGTTTCATCGGTCGAACTGCATATCTGTCCACCTGCCTCTGACAACAAACCCCAGTGGCAAAGGTCAACTTTTAAAGTTTTATCATAGCAATCATATAAAAGAAGTACATTACCTCTTCCAGGATTGGCAGAGCACAAAGGCAGCACATCAGTCCTTTAAATAAAAATACATCTTTGACTGCATCAGAGGAGGGGATACTGGAGGTGCAGGGGATTCTGGGAAGGACAAGAAGGCAATGTTAGGGAACTCTGGGAGCTGTAGTCCTGCATCCAGGTAAAACAGCATCTTTTCACAACTACCAGTTGGACTACAACAAAATGGCTGCCATAGTCGTACAGCCTACAAATAATATGAATATTCTGATAATAATTACGCATATACCGTTCTAAAGTAACTAATTTTATGTGAGAATATCTTTAAATTACGTGAAATGTTGTGAGCTACAACAAAATGGCCGCAGCGCTGGGTTACCTCTGCTGTGCGAGGGCTCTATTGCCAAGAGTGGGCAAGGTGGTTGCTATTGGGTGGAACGCAAAGGGAGGAACTAGGTATGTTCCGTCAGATTAGGCGACCCGTCGGAATTGGTAACGGAAGTGACGTTACGCCACCGCCATCTTGCTACACCCCGCACACCTCCACAGTAAGGATACACCGAGAAGGGTGACAGCGGACATCTTGTTACACCCACAGGAGTTTTTGCATTTGACACTTATTTATAATAGTAAACTGAGTTTACATGGTGAAATTCAGTATGTAGAAATCCGTTGGACTGTTTACATGTTGAATTATAAAAGCAGCAGTGTTCTGTCAGATTAGCAAACCTCTGAGATCAGCGGGTTTGGCGCTGCTTTTAAAATGAAACATCTAAACAGTCCGTCGGATTTCTAAATACTATATTTCACCTTATGAACTCAGTTTACTGTTAAAAATAAGTCTGAAATGAAAAACTCCCTTTTCACTGTATCCTTCCTGTGGAGGAGTGTGGGGTGAAGCAAGATGGCGGCGACTTCATGTCAGGTGGAACGCACAACCAGGAAGTAGCGTGCAGAGTCTTCCGGCTAGGTGGAACGCACACCACGGAAGTAGCGTGCGGAATATTTCAGCCAGGTGGAACGCACAACCAGGAAGTGGTGTGAGGATAAAGCGAAGTTCCTGGCACTGCACTTTTTGGAGTGGGGACTGGGGACATAGTTACATCTTTTAGGGCATAGCCAAGTTTACTAATGAATTATAATATTGTTATGTTTAATTTTCATTAAAAATACTATTACCTAAGAAGACATTACTCTTAAAGGGAAAGCAGACCCAGCTAGAGTTTGAATTATTGCAGTGCTTACCTTGAAGTTTTTTTTAGGTCATTGCTGTTCCATGTTTCTTTCTTTTAAATTGCATATATGGAATTCTAGAGCCGACCTCTAGTGGCCCCCACACCGACAACAAAATAACACTATCGGCTGTGTCCTCTGCAGAGCTTCCGTCGCTGGAGACATCAATCAGCTTCAAAAAAGGTATGCATTGCGATTTCTTCTTTACAGGGCTAGTATAGGTTAGTGTTAGATCCTGGGTGTCTGTAGATGTAGCGATTTTAGTGTTAGGGTGAACTTCCACTTTAATTCTTCTAGCACACAAGGATGGAAGCCATCTAGGTCAGTTGCTTTATCTATTGTAAATCCCAACTGGGGAAAAGGTAAAACCCTGCAGTGGGGCCCAAGGCACTGCAGGGGTTAAGTGTTTGTTAGGTTAAGGGAGAGGAGGGTGTATTACTTACCTTGCACATGGCTCCGGCACTAACCTCTGCGTTCCTCCACTCATGGCTGTGGTCCCTTGGCATCATCACTTACAATGCAGGGCTTTGTTATAACCCTTTATTAGATGTGGACTTAATTCTTTTAGAACACAAGGATGGAAGCAATCTGGGCCAGGTGCTTCATCTATCATAAAGCCAAACTCAGGGAAAGAGAAAACATAACACTTTGCAGTGGAGCCCAAGGCACTGCAAGGGTTAAATGCTCGCTGGATCTAGGGGAAACTGAGGAGGATGAATTAATTACCTTACACCCCGCTCTGGTTAACCGCTGCTCTGAGCAGTTGGTGGTATCATCATTTACAAAGCAGGGCAAATAACCCTTCATTATATGTGGACTTAATTCTTCTAGTGCACAAGGATGGAAGCAAATAACCCTTCATTATATGTGGACTTAATTCTTCTAGCACACAAGGATGGAAGCAAATAACCCTTCCTTATATGTGGACTTAATTATTCTAGCACACAAGGGTGGAAGCAAACAACCCTTCAGTTTATGTGGACTTAATTCTTGTAGCACACAAGGATGGAAGCAAATAAACCTTCATTATATGTGGACTTAATTCTTGTAGCATACAAGGATGGAAGCAAATAACCCTTCATTATATGTGGACCAAATTCTTGTAGCATACAAGGATGGAAGCAAATAACCCTTCATTATATGTGGACTTAATTCTTGTAGCATACAAGGATGGAAGCAAATAAGCCTTCATTATACTGTATGGAGACTTAATTCTTCTAGTACACAAGGATGGAAGAAACTAACCCTTCATTATATGTGGACTTAATTCTTCTAGCACACAAGGATGGAAGCAAATAACCCTTCATTATACTGTATGGAGACTTAATTCTTCTAGTACACAAGGATGGAAGAAAATAACCCTTCATTATATGTGGACTTAATTCTTCTAGCACACAAGGATGGAAGCAAACAACCCTTCATTATATGTGGACTTAATTCTTCTAGTAAACAACCCTTCAGTTTATGTGGACTTAATTCTTCTAGTACACAAAAATGGAAGCAAACACCCCTGCAGTTTATGTGGACTTAATTCTTCTAGTACACAAGGATGGAAGCAAACAACCCTTCATTATATGTGGACTTAATTCTTCTAGTACACAAGGATGGAAGCAAACAACCCTTCATTATATGTGGACTTAATTCTTCTAGTACACAATGATGGAAGCAAACAACCCTTCAGTTTATGTGGACTTAATTCTTCTAGTACACAAGGATGGAAGCAAACAACCATTCAGTTTATGTGGACTTAATTCTTCTAGTACACAAGGATGGAAGCAAACAACCCTTCATTATATGTGGACCAAATTCTTGTAGCACACAGGGATGGAAACAAATAACCCTTCATTATATGTGGACTTAATTCTTGTAGAATACAAGGATGGAAGCAAATAAGCCTTCATTATACTGTATGGAGACTAAATTCTTCTAGTACACAAGGATGGAAGCAAACAACCCTTGATTATATGTGGACCAAATTCTTGTAGCACACAGGGATGGAAACAAATAACCCTTCATTATATGTGGAATTAAAGTGGAAGTAAACCCATCGATTTAACAGTTTAAAAAAAAAAGGCTTGCCGGGAATGCTAACTGCACATTGGCTGTGCTCTCAACCAAACAGTCAAACCATCCAATGGCTAGTGTCATAACGGATCACATGTGCAGCACCGTGGCAGTTAAAGATTAAACAGAGGCAAAGATGGCAGCTTCCTTGGCTAAAAACGATAGGGGGGTTTACTTCCACTTTAATTCTTCTAGCACACAAGGATGGAAGCAAATAACCCTTCATTGTAAGTGGAGGAGTTAGGCGTGTGACTGCGGCCAGGAGCACCTTAGAGAGAAAGCTTCATGGGAGCAGTTGTATGGACAGAGGGAGCCTATAGGAGCTCGGACTACGGTAGGTATTATTTCTTATCCCTGTACCCTAAGACTTAATGAGCATTTAACTCTTGCGGTGTGTGTGTTTACGGGGACAGAACATAAATAAGTCTTCCTGCATAACAGTTTTTTTTTTTATTAAATAAGAATAAATACATTAATTGTGTATGTTTTTAATGAAATACTCAGATGTGTCATATACAGCATTATTGATGTAACTCCCCAGCGGAACAACGTTCTCACAAATAGGAGGACACCTAAAATGTGATTTCTCTTCGTCTTCTTCGGGATCAACAGTCTCTTTATAAGTCTACTGTGATGAATTTTGTTATGTGATATGGGATTTGGTTCATTGCCCGTGCAAGTCCCTCACTTGATGAACGAGGTCTCTAATAAGTGGGCTTTCTGGTGTACATGGAGGTGGGTGCTGCGGGAAAAGCATTTCCCACATTCGGAACAAGAAAAGGGTCGTTCTCCGGTGTGGGTCCTCTGGTGGCTGATCAGCACCGACTTCTGGTTGAAGGATCTCCCGCACTGTGAACATGAAAAAGGCTTCTCCCCAGAATGGATTCTCTGGTGAACGGTGAGGTGCGTGCTGCGGGCAAAGCTCTTCCCGCACTCGCAGCACATGTAGGGCTTCTCCCCAGAATGAATCCGCCGGTGTTTGCCCAGGGAAGTCTTCTGGGCGAAGCATTTCCCGCATTCCGCACAAAGGAACGGTTTCTCTCCCGTGTGGACGCGCTGGTGCTTGACGAGCAGCGAATTCTGGTTGAAGCACTTCCCGCATTCCGGGCAAGAGAAAGGCTTCTCGCCCGTGTGAATGCGCTGGTGCCGGACGAAGGGGGACTTGCTGGTGAAATACTTGCTGCAGACGGGGCAGGAATAAGGCTTCTCCCCCGTGTGGGACCTCTGATGGATGACGAGGAGCGACTTCTGCCCAAAGCCCTTCCCGCAGTCCTGGCACACGAAGGGCTTTTCTCCCGTGTGCGTACGGTGGTGTAGAATGAGGTTGGTACTGCTGGTGAAGCTCTTCCCGCAAGTATAGCAGCTGTACGGCTTCTCCCCCGAGTGAGTCCTCACGTGTTTGATGAGCGACGACTGCTGGGCAAAACATTTGCCGCAGTCCGGGCACGAGTAGGGTTTCTCCCCTGTGTGAACGCGCTGGTGCGTTATCAGAAGTGACTTCAGAGGGAAGGACTTCTTGCACTCGGGGCACGTGAAGGGCTTGGGCCTGGTGTGGATACGCTGATGTTTCACCAGCTGCGCTTTTTTGGCGAAACACTTGCCACACTCCAAACAGATCAGAGAGTGAGGCCCTTTGTACACCAGCTGGTGTTTGAGGAGGTCGGAGCTACTGCCGAAGCTTTTCTGGCACCCGTCACAGTTGAAGGTCTTTGTCTCCTGGGCCGCGGAGGAACTTTTAGCTCCTTCCCATACACTCCCTTCTTCAGCACCAGCGGACCATGTCACTGTTTGTACATTGAGTTGTAAAGGATCCCCCTCATCTTCCGAAAATGATTCCTTCTTAATACAGATAGATAAATAGTCTGTCTCATGACCATCCTCATCAGACTCATCCTTAATATGACCAAACAACTTAGGGCCCTCGGCCTCTGGGTCCTTAACATTGCCAGGCAAGTCACTATCCGACAGGTCCTCTTCAGAGCCGGACTCTCTCTTGATTTTGACCATTGTGTAGTCTTCATTGAGGTCCCCATCTAAGGGGTCGTCTTCCTGCTTAACATCACTGGATGATTGCTGTTTCTGCTCGCCTTTGTCCACATCTGTTGGAAATAAATATATAAGGGTTAGAATCACACTATAGCCACTTGCCGACCACAATACGACTCACAAAAGTGAGTACACCCCTCACATTTTTGTAAATATTTTCTTCTATCTTTTCATGTGACAACACAGAAGAAATGACACTTGTCTACAATGTAAAGTAGTGAGTGTACAGCTTGTATAACAGTGTAAATTTGCTGTCCCCTCAAAATAACTCAACACACAGCCATTAATGTCTAAACCGCTGGAAACAAAAGTGAGTACACCCCTAAGAAAAAATGTCCAAATTGGGCCCAAAGTGTCAATTTTTTGTGTGGCCACCATTATTTTCCAGCACTGCCTTAACCCTCTTGGGCATGGAGTTCACCAGAGCTTCACAGGTTACCACTGGAGTCCTCTTCCCCTCCTCCATGATGACATCACAGAGCTGGTGGATGTTAGAGACCTTGGGGTTCTCCACCTTCCGTTTGAGGATGTCCCACAGATGCGCAATAGGGTTTAGGTCTGGAGACATGCTTGGCCAGTCCATCACCTTTACCCTCAGCTTCTTTAGCAAGGCAGTGGTCATCTTGGAGGTGTGTTTGGGGTCGTTATGTTGGAATATGGCCCTGCGGCCCAGTCTCTGAAGGGAGGGGATCATGCTCTGCTTCAGTATGTCACAGTAAATGTTGGCATTCATGGTTCCCTCAATGATCTGTAGCCCCCCAGTGCCGGCAGCACTTATGCAGCCCCAAACCATGACACTCCCACCACCATGCTTGACTCTAGGCAAGACAAACTTGTCTTTGTACTTCTCACCTGGTTGCCGCCACACACGCTTGTCACCATCTGACACCAAATAAGTTTATTTTGGTCTCATCAGACCACAGGACATGGTTCCAGTAATCCATGTCCTTAGTCTGCTTGTCTTCAGCAAACTGTTTGCAGGCTTTCTTGTGCATCATCTTTAGAAGAGGCTTCCTTCTGGGATGACAGCCATGCAGACCAATTGGATGCAGTGTGCGGCGTATGGTCTGAGCACTGATAGGCTGACCCCCCACCCCTTCAACCTCTGCAGCAATGTTGGCAGCACTCATACGTCTATTTCCGAAAGACAACCTCTGGATATGACGCTGAGCACGTGCACTCAACTTCTTTGTCAACCATGGCGAGGCCTGTTCTGAGTGGAACCTGTCCTGTTATACTTCTGTATGGTCTTGGCCACCGTGCTGCAGCTCAGTTTCAGGGTCTTGGCAATCTTCTTATAGCCGAGGCCATCTTTATGTAGAGCAACAATTCTTTTTTTCAGATCCTCAGAGAGTTCTTTGCCATGAGATGCCATGGTGAACTTCCAGTGACCAGTATTAGAGAGTGAGAGCGATAACACCAAATTTAACACACCTGCTCCCCATTCACACCTGAGACCTTGTAACACTAACGAGTCACATGACACCGGGGAGGGACAATGGCTAATTGGGCCCCAATTTGGACATTTTCACTTAGGGGTGTACTCACTTTTGTTACCAGCGGTTTAGACATTAATGGCTGCGTGTTGAGTTATTTTGAGGGGACAGCAAATTTACACTTACAGGTGTACACTCACTACTTTACATTGGAGCAAAGTGTAATTTCTTCAGTGTTGTCACATGAAAAGATATAATAAAATATTTACAAAAATGTGAGGGGTGTACTTACTTTTGTGAGATACTGTATATATATATATATATATATATATATATATATATATATATATATGCATGCTACGGTTTGCAAGTGGTTTTCGACTGAAGCTATCGGCCATTACCCCAGTATTTTTTTTTTCAGCCAGAGATTGTCTTTCTCATGAAATTGGTCCAAGTGGCTAATTAGCCGCTGGATCACTTTCAGAAGCAGTGGCCGTACCCCCCTTCCACCCCCCCCCCCCCCCACCCCTCCCACTCATTCTTACCAGAGAGCCCAGGAAAATGGTTTGCGTGGCTTCTCATAGAGGTGAGCAGAGACCAGATAGTCTCTGATTACCTCTCTGATCTTGGAGTACCAGTGCGACGTCATCACGTCACTTCCGGTCTAGGGCTATATTTTTTTTTTTGATCTTTTGCTTTTAAAAAGGTAGAGATTTGGGGTTTTATTGACCTCAGATCTCTCCATAAAAGAGGACCTGTCATTCCTTAATTCTATTACAAGGGATGTTTACAATATTTGTAATAGGAATAAAAGTGATTAAAAAAAAAAAAAAATGAAAGGCACAGTGTAAAAAAAAAAAAAATTTTTTTAAAGGCCCCCCATCCCATAGGGTCTCTGCTAAATTAAAAAATATGTAATGCTTGGGGGTTTTAAGTGATTTTCTAGCAGAAAATACAGATTTTTACTTACATAGTCGTGGAAAAAAAGACAAAAGTCCATCCAGTTCAACCAAAAAGTGCCAGAAAAGGCCTGGGCTTCATGTGGATAGTTAAAGGAAAAATGAAGGAGAGAAAAAAAAGGTATCTTGGTCGGCCGCACATCTGGAATTATCTTTATTGTAGAATTTTCTGTATTTTCACCACAAAAAGAGAAGGGGAGAACAGCATGTAACCACTAACACGTTTCGTGCCTATTCAAAGCTGACCCAGTTATGAATAGATACGAAACGTGTTAGTCTGAATTAAAAAAGTAAAGATCTGCTAAAAGTATTGGGACGCCTGCTTTTACACGCACATGAACTTTAATGGCATCCCAGTCTTAGTCCGTAGGGTTCAATATTGAGTTGGCCCGCCCTTTGCAGCTATAACAGCTTCAACTCTTCTGGGAAGGCTGTCCACAAGGTTTAGGAGGGTGTCTATGGGGATGTTTGACCATTATTCCAGAAGCGCCTTTGTGAGGTCAGGCACTGATGTTGGACGGGAAGGCCTGGCTCGCAGTCTGCGTTCTAATTCATTCCAAAGGTGTTCTATTGGGTTGAGGGCAGGACTCCGTGCAGGCCAGTGAATTTCCTCCACCCCAAACTTGCTCATCCATGTCTTTATGGACCTTGCTTTGGTCACTGGTCCAAATCATTTGGTGGAGGGGGGATTATGGTGTGGGGGGGTTGCTTTTCAGGGGTTGGGCTTGGCCCCTTAGTTCCAGTGAAGGGAACTCTTAAGGCGTCAGCATACCAAGACATTTTGGACAATTTCATGCTCCCAACGTTGTGGGAACAGTTGGGGGATGGCCCCTTCCTGTTCCAACATGACTGCACACCAGTGCACAAAGCAAGGTCCATAAAGACCTGGATGAGCGAGTTTGGGGTGGAGGAACTTGACTGACCTGCACAGATGTCCTGACCCCAACCCAATAGAACAACTTTGGGATGAATTAGAGCGGAGACTGCGAGCCAGGCTTTCTCGTCCAACATCAGTGCCTGACCTCACAAATGTGCTTCTGGAAGAATGGTCAAACATTCCCATAGACACACTCCTAAACCTTGTGGACGGCCTTCCCAGAAGAGTTGAAGCTGTTATAGCTGCAAAGGGTGGGCCAACTCAATATTGAACCCTACGGACTAAGACTGGGATGCCATTAAAGTTCATGTGTGTGTAAAGGCAGGCGTCCCAATACATTTGACAATATAGTGTATGTTACTGTAATTAATGCCTAAGCTGCACCTTAAATAATATACATTATGTCTCCAATTCTGCCTGATAAACAGCGGCGCCCTTCCTCAGATGTGAGGGTGCCTGCCTCAAAGCTGTACATCTCTACCAAGATGGCGGCCTCCATACGTAGGCACATTGAAGAATAAGGCTCGGTAATTGGGGACAGATAAGCTGATCAAAGGCAATACTGGGGACTAGTTCTTTGTTCTCTACTTGCCTATTTTAAGCACAGTCTTCGGTTTCTTTTTTCTTTCAAGTCCTAATTTGCATACAGAGGGATTCATTTACTTGCTTAGAGGTCTTTGGTCCAGGCCCACCCTGTAGGTGATCTGGTCCAATCCATTTCCTAATTCAACACAACTATATTTCCGATCCTTCCCACGTAGTGTGTTATAGGGGTCCACCAAGCCACAGATGATGTTATGGTCTGCACTCCAGTTGGCTTATATATTCACTTTATTTACAGCTCCTGTCCCCCAGCTAAGGTCCTGCCTACCCGTCCACTGATCGAGGCTCCTAGGCCCCAAGAGGAGGTGTAGCCTAAGTTGCAAAATACAACCTTCTAGGTGAAGACCACACACCAGACATCTCCAAGAGCTTGAGAGCTAGAAAGCAGCCTCAGTCCCAGCTCCTCCCAATAGGCTATGCCCCCCCTGATGCATTTCGGCCTGCCCTCTGGGCTTAATCATATAGGACTAAGCCCAAGTGGTGGAGGCCACGCCGTCTGACGCGTTTTACCCTGCCACCTACCTGGTATATGCTTAGTTGCGCATTGCTCCAAGAAGCGCCGATGGCGTGGCTCCAGAAATCCCACAAAAAATATGAGGTAGGCATGTATGCTAATCGAATGCAGTATGACAGATTCTAGGTGAACACTGCGGACACAGCTCCAAGTGCTTGAGAGATAGAAAGTGGCCTCAGCCCGGACTCCTTCCAATAGGCCACACTCGCTCGTTTTGCCCTGCCCTCGAGGATTAGTCATAAGGGTCTATGACCAAGCCCCAGGAGCGGGGGCCACGCCCCCTGATGTGTTTTGCCCTGCCCTCAAGGATTAGTCATAAAGGTCTATGACTAAGCCCCAGGAACGGGGGCCACGCCCCCTGATGTGTTTTGCCCTGCCCTCGAGGATTAGTCATGAAGGTCTATGACTAAGCCCCAGGAGCGGGGGCCACGCCCCCTGATGTGTTTTGCCCTGCCCTCGAGGATTAGTCATAAAGGTCTATGACTAAGCCCCAGGAGCGGGGGCCACGCCCCCTGATGTGTTTTGCCCTGCCCTTTGAGGATTAGTCATAAAGGTCTATGACTAAGCCCCAGGAGCGGGGGGCCACGCCCCTGATGCGTTTTGCCCTACCCTCGAGGATTAGTCATAAAGGTCTACGACTAAGCCCCAGGAACGGGGGCCACGCCCCCTGATGTGTTTTGCCCTGCCCTCGAGGATTAGTCATAAAGGTCTATGACTAAGCCCCTGGAACGGGGGCCACGCCCCCTGATGTGTTTTGCCCTGCCCTCGAGGATTAGTCATAAAGGTCTATGACTAAGCCCCAGGAGTGGGGGGCCACGCCCCCTGATGCGTTTTGCCCTGCCCTCGAGGATTAGTCATAAAGGTCTATGACTAAGCCCCAGGAACGGGGGCCACGCCCCCTGATGTGTTTTGCCCTGCCCTCGAGGATTAGTCATAAAGGTCTATGACTAAGCCCCAGGAGCGGGGGCCACGCCCCCTGATGTGTTTTGCCCTGCCCCCTACCTGGTATATGCTTAGAACGCCTCTCCAAGAAGCGTAGATGGTGCTTCCACATCAAATATGGGGCAGGCATGTATGCTAATTCACTGCAGTATGACAGATTCTAGGTGAACACCGCACCACCAGACAGTTCCAAGTGCTTGAGCGATAGAAAGTGGCCTCAGCACCATCTCCTCTCTGTAGGCCATGCCACTGACACGTTTTGCCCTGCCTTCGGGGCTTAGTCATAGAGGTCCAAGACCAAGCCCCATGGGCTGGGGCCATGCCCCCTGATGCGTTTTACTCTGTCCTCAGGGCTTAGTCATAAAAGGCCCCAGGGTGGGGCGAAACGCATTGGGGGAGTGGCTCATTTGGAGAAGTCAGGGTTGAGGCCGCTTTCTGTCACTCAAGCACTTGGAGCTGTCTGGTGTTCACCTAGAATCTGTGATACTGCATTGGTTTAGCAGACATGCCTGCACCCTATTTTGATGTGGGATTATCAGAGTCACACCATTGGCGAGTGGAGCGGCGCTCCATTAAGCATATAACAGGTTGCAAAATACAATCTGTTGACTTGTCTGTGAAGGTTCTCATGTATCCAGGTCAGGATATATCTAGTAGTAGTTGGTCACGTTCAGATGGTCCTCAGAGCTGAAGAAGTGGTTTTGAGAAGCTTCAAAAGGTCTTCAACATTACAGAACAAGTCCAGCTGAATGTGACCAACTACTACTAGATATCCTCTTGACTTCACCCCTCGTGCCAATGATCTTCCACCACTGCCATGTATTACCTTCCAGTGTACAGAAAATCAAAACTAAACCTTGACCTACCCATTGGTGTGAGAGGAAGCTGGTTCTTCGTCCCGATGCCTTTCTGGAACGCCTTCTGTTCTTCTAATATATTCTGTATTCAGAGAGGAGGCACCATGACTTCCTGACACACACAATGATACAGTCACCATCCAGACACATCCCTTGTCTGTTACTGGATAATGTCCCAGAATTCCCGGCACCGCTCACCTCTCCTGTCAGCAGATCAATGGTCTTCTAGGTAACGTCAAGGATCTTCTGATTCTTTCTGTCAGGAGTCAAGGAATAAAGAGGAACTGTCATGGGAATCTGTCCACCACCAGATGTTTTCCTCCCTACTACATAATCGTAAATTGCTTGAGTATCAATTGCTATATACAACAGCCAAAAGGTTTTGCTAGAAGAGAATGAGGGTGTCATGTGACCTCCCAGAATCCTCCTCACCTCTCCAGTCAGGTCTGTGTTTTCTTAATAGAGATGAGTGATGTCATGTGACCTCCCAGAATCCTCCTCACCTCTCCGGTCAGGTCTGAGTTTTATTAATAGAGATAAGAGTGATGTCATGTGACCTCCCAGAATCCTCCTCACTTCTCCAGTCAGGTCTGAGTTTTATTAATAGAGATAATAGTGATGTCATGTGACCTCCCAGAATCCTCCTCACCTCTCCGGTCAGGTCTGTGTTTTATTAATAGAGATGAGTGATGTCATGTGACCTCCCAGAATCCTCCTCACCTCTCCGGTCAGGTCTGAGTTTTATTAATAGAGATGAGTGATGTCATGTGACCTCCCAGAATCCTCCTCACCTCCCAGAATCCTCCTCACCTCTCCGGTCAGGTCCGTGTTTTATTAATAGAGATAAGAGTGATGTCATGTGACCTCCCAGAATCCTCCTCACCTCTCCGGTCAGGTCTGTGTTTTATTAACTGCTTACTGACCAGCGCACGACGATGTACGTCAGCACAATGGCACGGCTGCGCAAATGGGTGTACCTATACGTCCCCTTTAAGATGCGGCTTAGTGGGCGCGCACCCGCCGCGTACTCCGTGAGCGTACCCGCGGACTCGATGTCTGCCAGGGGCGCACAATCTTGACACAGAGAGGCAGAACAGGGAGATGCCTATGTAAACAAGGCATTTTCCTGTTCTGCCTAGCAACATGACAGGGATCTACTGCTCCCTGTCATCGGGAGCAGTGATCTCTGTCATGTTGTAGTGAGCCCATCCCCCCCACAGTCATGCCTTGTACACACGGTCAGAATTTAAGACAACAAATGTTCAATGGGAGCTTGTTGTCGGAAATTCCCACCGTGTGTAGGCTCCATCGGACATTTTACATCGGAATTTCCGACAAACAAAATTTGAGATCTGGATCTCAAATTTTCCCACAACAAAATCCATTGTCGGAAATTCCAATCGTGTGTACACAATTCCGACGCACAAAGTGCCACGCATGCTCGGAATCAAGCAGAAGAGTCGCACTTCATTTTTCTCGGCTCGTCGTATGTGTTGTACGTCATGGCGTTCTTGGTGATCGTAATTTCCGACAAGATTTGTGTGACCGTGTGTATGCAAGACAAGTTTGAGCCAACATCCGTCTGGGAAAAAAAAAACATGGGATTTTGTTGTCGGAATGTGCGATCGCGTGTACGGGGCATTAGAATCACTCCCCAGGACACACTTAACTCCTTGATCGCCCCCCTAGTGTTAACCCCTTCCCTGCCAGTGATATTTATATAGTAATCAGTGCATTTTTACAGCACTGATCGCTGTATAAATGTCACTGGTCCCAAAATAGGGCCAAAAGTGTCCGTTGTGTCCGCCGCAATGTCGCAGATCACCGCCATTACTAGTAAGAAAATTTTTTTTAAATAAAAATGCCATAAAACTATCCCCTATTTTTTTAAAACGCTATAACTTTTGCGCAAACCAATCAATATGAGCTTATTGCGATTTTTTTAACCAAAAATATGTAGAATACATATCGGCCTTAACTGAGAAAGAAATTCGTTTTTTATATATTTTTGGGGGATTTTCATTATAGCAAAAAGTAAAAAATATTGCTTTTTTTTCAAAATTGTCGCTCTTTTTTTTGTTTATAGGGCAAAAAATAAAAACCGCAGGGGCGATCAAATACCATCAAAAGAAATCTCTATTTGTGGGGAATTGCGTTGCACGACCGCGCAATTGTCATTTAAAATGACGCAGTGCCGTATCACAAAAGGAAGGAAGGGGGTAAAATCTTCCGGGGCTGAAGTGGTTAATAGAGATAAGTGTGATGTCACGTGATCACCCAGAATCCTCCTCACCTCTCCGGTCAGCAGGTAGATGATCTCCAGGGCGAGGTGTATAATATTCTTCTCTGTCATGTGACTCCATTCTGTCTCCATGCTCAGTCGCTGATCCTTGCGCTCCCTGTTGGAGTGTCGCCATTGAACGAAGCCCCCATTCTACACCAGAATGTACAGATCACAAAGAGGTCTATAAATGGAGGATACAGCAAAGAGACATATACAGCAAAAGTAAGAATATATTATACAAGGAAAAGACAAAGCTTCATAGTATAATATCTCATAGCTGTCCTATGGAAACACCATAATCATGTTCAGTGAATTATAACAAAATAACACCAGACTGTGCAACATATAACAGAAAAATGATAAATAGCACCCTCCCTCCTTCTCCTACTTGCAGCTCACAACAACACTCTCCCCACTTTCCCAGCTCCACCCAGCTATAACAGGCACTTCCGGGTTCTTGCGTTCCACCAGCCTGCCTCCTCTTCCTGCTTCCAGTCCTGCGCTCAGCAGCCCCATCTAGCGGCCTCTTTTGCTAAATGCACCACTTTTCCTTTTGTGGTTCTCAGTGAGGACTCGTGCGCCCCTGGTGGGCGGTAGTGGTAGCGCCCAGCAATAACACACACAGGGAAAGGGAGAGGACTGGAACGCAGAACCAGGAAGTCTAGTGAAACGCAAAAAGACAGGAAATGACAATGTGAAAGCAGGAAGTGGATGTGGTTGAGAGAAATGTAGGAGCATTGTTGTTGGGTGTAGGGATGTTGTTTTTTTTTTAAAGGCAGAAGGGTATTTTAGAGTGTTTTTGTGTAATTTTTTGTATTTGGTAGCCTTGTATTACTGATATTTAATGTAATAATTATGTCACTTATATAGTATGATACTATACATACAAGTTTCATCCTCAGATATATTGTCTCATTTTAATGGTCATTTTTTGTATTTTTCTTCCTGAGGTGAAGTTTTCCCAGCTCAGGCCATGGGGAAACGCCGGGTGGCGGTGAGACAAGATTCGCCCAGGTCACCCGCTGGTCTGTTGAAGATGGAGACGGGTGACAGTAGCGAACTGGCTGAGAGGGTACTAAACCTGACCATGAAGATCATCCACCTGCTGACCGGAGAGGTGAGGAGGATTCTGGGAGGTCACATGACATCACTTTTATCTCTATTAATAAAACAGACCTGACCGGAGAGGGGAGGAGGATTCTGGGAGGTCACGTGACATCACTCTTATCTCTATTAATAAAACAGACCTGACCGGAGAGGTGAGGAGGATTCTGGGAGGTCACATGACATCACTCTTATCTCTATTAATAAAACTCAGACCTGACCGGAGAGGTGAATTCTGGGAAGTCACATGACATCACTCTTATCTCTATTAATAAAATACAGACCTGACCAGAGAGGTGAGGAGGATTCTGGGAGGTCACATGACATCACTCTTATCTATAATAATAAAACACAGACCTGACCGGAGAGGTGAGGAGGATTCTGGGAGGTCACATGACATCACTCTTATCTAGAATAATAAAACACAGAACTGACCGGAGAGGTGAGGAGGATTCTGGGAGGATCATATGAGTATGACATCCCTCTTGTTGTTTCAACAGATAATCAACAAGTCTGGTGACCATCTAACAATCAAAGTGCCTCCACCTCACCTCTTGATACCCAAGAAAAAGGAGAAGATCCTAGAAGTCACCCAGAAGATCATTGAGCTGCTGACAGGAGAGGTGAGCGGTGCCGGGAATTCTGGGACATTATCCAGTAACAGACAAGGGATGTGTCTGGATGGTGACTGTATCATTGTGTGTGTCAGGTTCCTATAAGGTGTCAGGATGTCACTGTCTATTTCTCCATGGAGGAGTGGGAGTATATAGAAGGACACAAGGATCTCTACAAGGACGTCATGATGGAGAATCAGCCGCCCCTCACATCACCGGGTATGTTGTCATTTTTTTTGTATTGACAGGGAAATGAGAGGGAAGCAGTTATGAGATTCCCCTTGACAGTGTAGACATGGTCTCACCCAAGGCGCAGTGTCCACGTTACACCTTGATTTTCACCAGAGCATCACGGAAGTAGTGACGGAACAGTGACCCTAGTGGCCTACAGCCTACTTTGCTGCAAGTTTTCACAAGTCACATTCCTCAGGATTGCATCACCAAGGAGATTGCAGTAACAGAATGGCTACTAGACGGAGACTGGTCTGTGGCATTAAATCTGATCAAATTAGAGGCTGAGGTCAAGGTAGGTGGCAGGCAAGAATTAAAGCAGAGGTCAAGGCAGATGGCAGGCAGGGGAGCCTCCAGGACATCTGAGATCATACACCCGAAGAGCCTCCAGGACATCTGAGATCATACACCCGAAGAGCCTCCAGGACATCTGAGATCATACACCCGAAGAGCCTCCAGGACATCTGAGATCCTACACCCGAAGAGCCTCCAGGACATCTGAGATCATACACCCGAAGAGCCTCCAGGACATCTGAGATCCTACACCCGAAGAGCCTCCAGGACATCTGAGATCATACACCCGAAGAGCCTCCAGGACATCTGAGATCATACACCCGAAGAGCCTTCAGGACATCTGAGATCCTACACCCGAAGAGCCTTCAGGACATCTGAGATCATACACCCGAAGAGCCTTCAGGACATCTGAGATCATACACCCGAAGAGCCTTCAGGACATCTGAGATCATACACCCAAAGAGCCGAGACAAGGAAGAGCATCAGCAACAAGGGCAGAAGATACAGGCAGACTTAGTCTGGGTCAGTAACAAGCAAGGCAATGAAATGTCAGTTGCAGGAACAAGGTAGTTAACAAGAAGTTACAGCATCAACCACCATAAGAGAAGGATTCTAAATGCCCTCCTCACCATGTGTGCACGCCCAGCATCAGGGATGCAAGCCAATGCATGCATGTGCACCGATATGCTCACATGTACGCTCGCAGTCAGCCATAGTCAGAAGGCCACAACCAGGTGCAATAACCTGCACATGGACCCCCCACCAAGGGCAGCTTCTGGCTTCTCGGGGTGTGTATGATGGAAGGCCTTAACCAACCTGGTTGAGTGGACGTTACTTGAAGGTTCCCCCAAATTCTCCTCCAAACTGAACCTGACTACTTGATAAGGTACTAAAGAAGCCTTGAAGACTTTTAGGAATCTACAATCACCTCAACTTCGAATTCCTCACTGCCATCTACAAGGATGGGAGGAGGCAGAGGAGGTGACCTCCCAGGAAATAGATCTGGAGATACTGGCTACAAGCATGGAACACAGGGTGGACATATGATGGGTCTGGATTGATGACCCTTTGGATCGGAAACAGGCAATTAAATCCAGGACCCAACTTCTTAGAGGGGCACCGCAGTTTCAGTTTGGTTGGTGGAAACCAAATAGAATATACCTGAGATATTACTCCAGAATTTTGTTTGTCCTCTCCTTTGGTTTCAAGATGGTACCCCAAAAATAAAGAAAATTTAATCTGCAACTTCCTACAGAATGCTTGCCAGAACTTTGTGGTGAACTGCACTCCTATGTGAAAAACAATGTCGTCAGGAACACCATGGAGCCTAATGAGTTATTTAATGAAGACCTCCATTGTGGCTGTGGCAGAAGATATTCCCTTTACAGGTACGAAGTAAGCCATCTTGATAAGTATATCAACAACCACATAAATGGAATTACATCCTCCAGACATGGCGATGTCCACGATAAAAACGATATACTCCAGAGACGGGTTGTAATTGGTAAGGGCCTAAGTAAACCTCAGGGTTTAGCTCTATTGCTGTTGTACCAGGTGCAAGTTGAACAGAAAG
Source organism: Lithobates sylvaticus (assembly GCA_028564925.1). Taxonomy (NCBI): domain Eukaryota; kingdom Metazoa; phylum Chordata; class Amphibia; order Anura; family Ranidae; genus Lithobates; species Lithobates sylvaticus. The sequence continues at coordinate 613,502,396 of CM053028.1, read as the reverse complement.
AGACAACCAACTTGCAATGCTTGACATAATTAGGGCACCAGAAGGTCTTCTGTACTAGTTCCTGAATCCTGCAGACCAGGAAGTGGCCAGATTGGGGCGGATATGAGGTCAGACATCCGAAGAACCTTCAGGACATCTGAGGTCATACACCCGAAAAGCCTTCAAGACATCTGCGGTCATATACCCAAAGAGCCTTCAGGACATCTGAGGTCATACACCCGAAGAGCCTCCAGGACATCTGAGGTCATACACCCGAAGAGCCTTTAAGACATCTGAGGTCATACACCCGAAGAGCCTTTAAGACATCTGAGGTCATACACCCGAAGAGCCTCCAGGACATCTGAGGTCATACACCCGAAGAGCCTCCAGGACATCTGAGATCATACACCCAAAGAGCCTTCAGGACATCTGAGGTCATACACCCAAAGAGCCTCCAGGACATCTGAGGTCATACACCCGAAGAGCCTTTAAGACATCTGAGGTCATACACCCGAAGAGCCTCCAGGACATCTGAGGTCATACACCCGAAGAGCCTCCAGGACATCTGAGGTCATACACCCGAAGAGCCTTCAAGACATCTGAGGTCATACACCCAAAGAGCCTTCAGGACATCTGAGGTCATACACCCGAAGAGCCTCCAGGACATCTGCGGTCATACACCCAAAGAGCCTTCAGGACATCTGAGGTCATACACCCGAAGAGCCTCCAGGACATCTGAGGTCATACACCCGAAGAGCCTTTAAGACATCTGAGGTCATACACCCGAAGAGCCTCCAGGACATCTGAGGTCATACACCCGAAGAGCCTCCAGGACATCTGAGGTCATACACCCGAAGAGCCTTTAAGACATCTGAGGTCATACACCCGAAGAGCCTCCAGGACATCTGAGGTCATACACCCGAAGAGCCTCCAGGACATCTGAGATCATACACCCAAAGAGCCTTCAGGACATCTGAGGTCATACACCCGAAGAGCCTCCAGGAAATCTGAGGTCATACACCCGAAGAGCCTCCAGGACATCTGAGGTCATACACCCAAAAAGCCTTCAGGACATCTGAGGTCACACACCTGAAGTGCCTTCGGGACATTTGAGGTCACACACCTGAAGAGCCTCAGGACATTTGAGGTCACACACCTGAAGAGCCTTCAGGACGTTAGTCTTGCTTTCCTACATCAACAAGCGATTAGACAGATGGAGGTATATTTTAGGATCAAGTATGACTTTAGGACCTCCTTCACCTGAGCCATGAGATTGGGCTGCATCATCAGGTGGTTCTTTGCATACAGAATGGTGTCAGAAGAGGCAGGAGCAGAATCATCTAAAATAGTCGGAAACTATCTAGCAGGCAGCAACTGTTGAGACAATCAATACTTTGGTCAAAAGTTATCTTGATCAGTGCAGAAAGTGCAGAGGTCAAAAATATGTAACACATAGTGCAGAGGTCAGGAGTACTGTATGTAACACACAGTGCAGAGGTCAGGAATATGTTACACATAGTACAGAGGTTAGGAGTATGTAACACAGTGCAGGAATATGTTATACATAGTGCAGAGATCAGGAATATGTTAAACATAGTCCAGAGGTCAGGAATATGTTACACATAATGCAGAGGTCAGGATTATGTAACACACAGTGCCGAGATTGGGAATATGTTACACACAGTTCAGAGGTCAGGAGTATGTAACACACAGTAAAGAGTTCAGGCGTATGTAACACATAATGCAGAGGTCAGGATTATGTTACACATAGTGCAGCAGTCAGGAGTATGTAACATGGCGTCCAGAGGTCAGGAGTATGTAACACACAGCGCAGAGGTCTGGAGAATGTAACACATAATGCAGAGGTCAGGAATATGTTACACACACAGTGCAGAGGTCAGGAGTATGTAACACACAGTTCAGAGATTGGGAATATGTTATGCACAGTGAAGAGGTCAGGAGTATGTAACACACAGTACAGAGTTCAGGCGTATGTAACACATAATGCAGCGGTCAGGAGTATGTAACATGCAGTACAGAGGTCTGGAGAATGTAACACACAGTGCAGAGTTCTTGAGAATGTAACACACAGTACAGAGGTCTTGAGAATGTAACACGTAATGCAGAGGTCAGGAATATGTTACACATAGTGCAGAGGTCAGGAATATGTTACACATAGTGCAGAGGTCAGGAAAAGTTACTCATAGTGCAGAGGTCAGAAGTATGTAACACGCAGTGCAGAGGTCTTGAGAATGTAACACATAATGCAGAGGTCAGGAATATGTTACACATAGTGCAGAGGTCAGGAATATGTTACACATAGTGCAGAGGTCGGGAATATGTTACTCATAGTGCAGAGGTCAGAAGTATGTAACACGCAGTGCAGAGGTCAGGCATATGCAACACACTGTACATAGGTCAGGAATTTGTAACACACAGTGCAGAGGTCAAGAGCTTGTAACACACAGTGCAAAGATCAGGAGTATTTAACAACACACAGTGCAAAGGTCAGGCATATGTAACACACTGTACAGAGGTCAGGAATATGTAGCATGCAGCGCAGAGGTCAGGAATATGTAGCACGCAGCGCAGAGGTCAGGAGTATGTAACACACAGTACAGAGATGGGTTGTTTCTGACATCCTAGGGGACCTAGTTAGAAATCCACCTTGTTTGCAGAGTTGAACTCAACCTCCTGCACCTTGATATAACCTGATAGATCAGCAGAGCCAATCTTGGAAGTTTATTTACGGTTCTCCATTAACTGAGGACATGCTTTGCTGTAGGTGGTTGCATCAATCTTCTAAAGTCTGAGAAGGACCTTAGTTTTTGCCACCTGCCTTAGTGAGTTGGTAAATATATCCTTTAGATGCAGAAAAAAATATATAGAGACTACATCAACTTTATTTGACCAATGTACAGTACTGTGCAAAAGTTTTAGGTAGGTTTGAAGAAATGCTGCAAAGAATGCTTTCAAAAATTATATATTTTAATTATTTCTTTATATCAATTTACAAAATGCAAATTGAGCGAAGAGAAGAAAAATCGAAGTCAAATCAATATTTGGTGTCACCACCCTTTGGCTTCAAACCAGCATCAATTCTTACACTTGCACAAAGTTTTGTAGGATTAAAGTCAGGTGTATGATGAACCAATTATATCAAGCAGGTGCTAATGGTCATCAATTTCATAGGTAGGTTGAAACACAGTCATTAACTGAAACAGAAACCGTGTAAGAGACTTAAAGCTGGGTGAGGAACAGCCAAACTCTGCTACTAAGGTGAGGGTGTGGAAGACGGTTTCATGTCACAGGTCAAACACCATGACAAGACTAGCACAGCAACAAGACACAAGGTAGGTATACTGCACCAGCAAGGTCTCTCCTAGGCAAAGATTTCAAAGCAGACTGGGGTTTCCATATGTGCCGTTCAAGCTCTTTTGAAGAAGCACAAAGAAATGGGCAACGCTGAGGACTGTAAACGCAGTGGTCGGCCAAGGAAACTTAATGCAGCAGATGAAAGACACATCATGCTCACTTCCCTTTGACATCGGAAGATGTCCAGTAGTGCCATCAGCACAGAACTGGCAGAGACCAGTGGGACCCAGGTATACCCATCTACTGTCTGGAGAAGTCTGGCCAAAAAGCCAAACCTCCGACATGGAAACAAGGCTCTGAAAGAAATGTGGAAATAGGGAAAAAAATCTCTATCTCGTCATTCTACTTAAGCCCCATACACACGCGCGGATTATCCGAGGACCAGGTCCGTCAGACCAGGTCCGTCATACTTTGTCTGATGTTGGTTTTGCGTACACACGGTCGGACAAAGTTGTCGGAAAATCCGATCATTCTGAACGTGGTGACGTTTGTTGCGTACGACGGGACTACGTAGAGGCTAGTAGCCAATAGCTTTGGTCTTGTAATGTGATCTGAGCATGCGTAGCACTTTGTCCGGTCGGAATTCGCTACACACGATCGGATTTGGTGTGATCGGACTTTGTTGTCAAAAAATCTATCCAGCAGGAGATAGGACTTTGTCCGTCAGACAATCTGATGGAAACTGTCCGATGGTGCGTACACACGGTCTGATTTTCCGACAACATTGTCAGATAGGACAGAATCCATCGGAAAATCCGACCGTGTGTATGGGGCTTTACAGGAGCGTTTTCAAGATGAATTAGCAAAGTCTGTTTCAATGTGTCAGTCAATATCCTCTTCTCCTATAGGATGTGTGTAGAGGAGAATTGTATGTATTGTTCCAAGGCAGCATTCTGATACTGTTAAGAATCAGTTTCTCATCCAAAATACTTGAAAGGTAGTTTATTCATCAGCGAGAATAAGCAAAGACTAGACTTCGTGGTTACGGCTTCAGAGTTCAGGTAGAGTTCTGATGTTACATCTTAACCCGTCTCCTCCTCCTCTCCTTCATCCACCATCTTGCTCTCTGCACCTCCCCTTCCTCCTACATTCTTCCTCCTTCTCCTATAACCCTATTCCATTCTTATACTGTTTCATACTGTCATGTCAGCACTTCCCTGGTGACACCCAAATTTGCATATATACCCAATCATGGTTTTGTCTAAAGATAAATAGCATAACTCCACCCATAGGCCTGTGTCCTGACTAGTAATGCCGAAATAGAATTAACCTTTACAGTAAAAAAACATATCTGTCTATGCCCTCTGTCGCTATGTCCTATGACCTTAAAAACTATCACAAATTACATATATTTCTGTGTGTTTATCAGAAACCCTTATCACTTAAAATATAATGAACTCAAAAACTTCTAACAGGCTCAGTGACTCAACTATGCAGCAAAACATAGGAACTAGGGTGCAGAAAAATGGCAGCAGGTGCTCTGGACTGATGGGTCAAAATATAATACATTTTGCTGTCGCAAGAGGCAGTTTGTTGGCGAGGGGCCTGGGAGGTGTACAATAATGAGTGTCTTCAGCCAACTGTGAAGCATGGTGGAGGTTCTGTGCACGTTTTGGGCTGCATTTCTGCAAATGGAGTTGGAGATTTGGTCAGAAAACAATGGTGTCCTCAATGGTGAGAAATAAAGACAGATACTTATCCTTCATGCCCTACGATCAGGGAGATGCGTGATTGGCCCCAAATTTATTCTGCAACAGGACAAGGACCCCAAACATACAGCCAGTGTCATTAAGAACTATCTTCAGCGTAAAAAAGAACAAGGAGTCCTGGACGTGATGGTTTGGCCCCCACAGAGCCCTGATCTCAACATCATGGAGTCTGTCTGGGATGACATGAAGAGAAGGATGGATTTAAGGCAGCCGACATCCACAGAAGATCTGTGGTTAGTTCTCCAAGATGTTTGGAACAACCTACCTGCCGAGTTCCTTCAAAAACTGTGTGCAAGTTTACCTTGAATTATTGATGCTGGTTGGAGGGCAAAGGGTGGCCACATCAAACTATTAACACTTCAATTTCTGAAAGCATTCCTAAATTTACAGCATTTTTTTCACATCTGCCTAAAACTTGCAATAACGGCACTTCTACCAATAAGAAGACATCACAAACAAACTGGTAACCTACATGCATTTATATTTGACAGATTTACACGAAGGGTCTGAGACACTACAGACACGCTGCACTCTAAAGGCGAGATTGCAATTGGAAGCAGATGGAGATCGTTGGCCATGTAGAACTCAAAACCATTCACCAATTACCGAGGATTTTCCTAACAGTGTCCCCGTTACAGAGCAACGCGTTTCGTCTCCTCATATTGAAAAAGAGATGGGCAAAAAGAATCTGGCCGACCGCATGTCCTTACTCAAAGAGAAATCATCTTCTGATGTCAAAGGAAACTTTTTGGAACAAACTATACAGCTGGACACTACATCTTTTCAGGACGGAGGCAGGAGAGTACCAGAAGTCAATGAAAGCTCTGTCTCAAGTAAACAAATTACTGAGCCAGCCCATCCTTCGAAACCACCATCAGAGAAAGCAAAAGTCAAAAAGCCAAATAGACGAAATGGGTGATGGGTGCAAAAACACCTTGACCAGCAGCTCTAACGTCCTTCAACACCAAGTCCATAAAAGTCTGAAACTGTACTCGTGCCCCGAGTGTGGGAAGACTTTTCGAGTAAGGTCAAAGCTTAACAACCACCAAAAGGTTCACACCGGGGAAAAGCCATTTTCGTGCAAAGAGTGCGGGAAGTGTTTCGCAGAGAGAGGGAACCTAAAGAGCCACTTGAGAACCCACTCTGGGGAGAGGCCGTTTTTCTTGCAAGGAGTGCGGGAAGTGTTATACGGCGGGATCCACGCTTAAAGCGGTGTTCCGGCCGAAATTATACTTTTTAAATAAAAATACCCCTATAATACACAAGCTTAATGTATTCTAGTAAAGTTAGTCTGTAAACTAAGGTCTGTTTTTTGTTAGTTTTTAGCAGTAGTTTGTTATTTTATAAACTTGCAGCAGGCCGTGGCCATCTTAAGTGTGGGCATCTGAAGCCAGACTGTATTTCTTCCTGGATCTCATCCTTGCAGATCTCGTACATGCTCAGTGCAGCATAAGCAGTGTAATAGGTTTCAGGTCAGGTTTCCATAGCAACGGCAGTTTGAGAGGAAGTTGCTGCCCCTTCCCAGGAGGCATTGCAAACAGGAAATGATGCGATGGGCCGCGGCCAGGGAGGAGGAAGTGAAAAATGAATACAGCAGATATACAGTCTTTGCTGAAAAAAAAATAAAAAAAATATCCAATTTGTTTACAGTGCACAGTTTAGTGAGGGATGCTGAAGAGTTGTAAAAGTGGGTGGAACTTCACTTTAAGGTCCACTTGCGGTCTCACTCCAAGGAGAGGCCGTACTCTTGTCCTACTTGCGGGAAGAATCTCGTCAGCAGAAGAAGTCTTACCTTACACCTTCGGAATCACACAGGGGCAAAGCCCTACGTGTGCTCGGAATGTGGGAAGGACTTCAACTGGAAATATGACCTGAAAAGGCATCTTATGAATCACCTGGGAGAGAAACCATTTTCCTGCGAGGAATGCGGCAAGCGCTTTTCGAAGAAGCAGTCGCTGGTCCTACACAAACAGGTTCACACCGCCGAGAAGCCCTACGTGTGCACTATGTGTGGAATGCGTTTTTCTAATAATATGCTCCTCCTTGTTCACAAGACGACTCACTCTCGTGAGAAATCTTATCCGTGCTCCGAGTGCGGAAAGAATTTCTCCACTAATATGAGTCTTCAGACTCATAAGAGGATTCATTCCGCTGTCAAGTCCTATTCCTGTTCGGAATGCGGCAAATCCTTTGTCCAGAAGTCACTCCTGATCAAGCACCAGGTGACTCATACCGGGGAACGACCTTTTTTGTGCTCCGATTGCGGGAAGTGTTTTCCCCGTAAGGATGCGCTGACTGTTCACCAGAGAAGGCATCTGGTAGAAAAGCCATATTTGTGTTCCTCGTGTGGAAAATCCTTTCACATGAACTCCGCGCTGGTTGTCCACCAACGAATCCACACGGGGGAACGGCCTTATACTTGCTCCGAGTGCAGGAAGTGTTTTACCCATAGTTCAGCACTGGCTGTTCACCAGAGGAGACACACCGGAGAAAAGCCGTATACGTGTTCTGAGTGTGGGAGATCCTTTACCCAGAAGGTGGGACTGAACACCCACAAGCGAACCCACACTGACAAACGGTCATAAGCCCCATACACACGCGCGGATTATCCGAGGACCAGTTCCGTCGGATCATGTCCGTCGTACTTTGTCCGATGTTGGTTTTGCGTACACACGGTCGGACAAAGTTGTCGGAAAATCCGATCATTCTGAACGTGGTGACGTTTGTTGCCTACGATGGGACTACGTAGAGGCTAGTAGCCAATAGCTTTGGTCTTGTAATGTGATCTGAGCATGCGTAGCACTTTGTCCGTCGGACTACCGTACACACGATCGGATTTGGTGTGATCGGACCTTGTTGTCCAAAAATCTATCCAGCAGGAGATAGGACTTTGTCCGTCGGACAATCCGACGTACACTGTCCGATGGTGCCTACACACGGTCGGATTTTTCGACAACATTGTCCGATCGGACAGAATCCATGCGAAAATCCGACCGTGTGTATGGGGCTTTATACTTGTTCAGACTGTGGGAAGTCCTTTAGGTGCCGTTCCTACCACACTCAACATCAAAAGGTCCACTCGTCAGAGAGTTCCCTTCCCAAATAACATACTGTATGTGCTAGATCGCCAGCATTATTGGCAGCATGCAGTATTATATTTTTTTAATTTGAAACTTTTTATTGTGGCTTATTATATCTGACCCAAGTCCACTCACCTCTCAGACATATAACAAAATCAGTCATAAACCCTACTGAAGCAAAGAGCTAAATAGAAACCTGTCAGGGCCGGGATTTGAACCCACAACCTTTGCTGCGCACGGTATTGGCCCTTCTTGCTAAGCCATCTGAGATGCTGGACAGCTTCCTGTCTGATCCTTTAGACTTTTTTGCCTTATCTCTTGTTTCTTAAGAACCTTGAACTCTTTGCTCCTCCCCTGATTTAGGTCAGGTCAGGTCTCTGTACTTCCTGTTTGCCAGATTATTGTCCTGTTTCACCAGTCAATATCTTGCTCCATTGTGTACCTGCATCTGTCCTTATTTCCACTACCACTTCTTTGGCTTGTTCCTTGACTATGCTTCTGCTTGATCCCAACCTGCAACCACTTGCCACCGACCTTTGGCTTGTTTACTGACAATGCTTTTTCTTGATTTCAACCTGAAACGACTTGCTACCGACCTTTGGCTTGTTTACTGACTACACTTCTGCTTGATTCCAACCTATAACCACTTGTTACCGACCTATGGCTTGTTTACTGACTACAATTCTGCTTGATTCCAACCTGCAACCACTTGTTACAGATCTTTGTCTTGTTTACTGACTATGCTTCCACTTAATCCCAACCTGGAACCACTTGTTACCGATATTTGGCTTGTTTACTGACTACGCTTCTACTTGTTCCCAACCTATAACCATTTGTTACCAACCTTTGGCTTGTTTAATGACTATGCTTCTTAATAAACCCAACCTACAACCACTTGTTACCAACCTTTGGCTTGTTTACTGACTATGCTTCTACTTGATGCCAGCCTGCAACCGATTGTTACCAATCTTTGGCTTGTTTACTGACTACGCTTCTACTTGTTCCCAACCTGCAACCACTTGTTACCGACCTATGGCTTGTTTAATGACTACAATTCTGCTTGATTCCAACCTGCAACCACTTGTTACAGACCTTTGGCTTGTTTACTGACTACGCTTCCACTTAATCCCAACCTGGAACCACTTGTTACCGATATTTGGCTTGTTTACTGACTACGCTTCTACTTGTTCCCAACCTGCAACCACTTGTTACCCACCTATGGCTTGTTTAATGACTACAATTCTGCTTGATTCCAACCTGCAACCACTTGTCACAGATCTTTGGCTTGTTTACTGACTACGCTTCGACTTAATCCCAACCTGGAACCACTTGTTACCGATATTTGGCTTTTTTACTGACTACGCTTCTACTTGATCCCAACCTGGAACCACTTGTTACTGACCTTTGGCTTGTTTACTGATTACGCTTCTGCTTGATCCTTACCTGCTATATTTGCTACATGACCCCGGCTTGTTCACCTCCTTGTGGGGCGATCCTGAGAATGGCGACCTGGTACTAATATGCAGCAAAACCCATCCACACCATCAGGAACCCTGATAACAGAACACATAGTGTTTTAGATTCCAGCTAGAAGGGTCAGCTCTGATGACCTTGTTCAAGCCTATAGCATGCTTGGGTGACAGGCCCAGGTGTATACAGGTAAAAGCGGCTTCATCCTGTCTCCATCCAAGCCATGCCCTTGACACGTTTCACCCTGCCCACAGGGCTTAGTCATGCTTAAACCCTGTAGGCGGAGTGAAATGCATCGGGGGCAGATTTTAACTAGAAGGGACAGCTTGGTCTGATGACCTTGTTCAAGCGTATAGCATACTTGGGTGAAACACGTTAGAGGGTGGTCCTAGGGTTGGTTATTGACATGCTTGTAGAAGATTTATACAATAAATTAAGACATTTATGATACGTCAGGTGAGCAACAGCTTTTATCTTTAAAAAAAAAAAAAGAAGAATTTGTACCTTTTGTGATTTATTATTAGTTTTTCTTTGACTTTTTCTGTGAAGTAAATTATGTACATTCAATTCCACCAAAAATTGTAACATTTGCAATCTCTGAACCAAAGAATGGAAAAATCTTTATAAAGCCGACTCTAGTTTCCTTTAAAGGGTAACTCCACTTTTGTAGGAAAAAATATCAAATAAAAAAATATATAGTGCATACAATTTCTACACAAGTCATGTTGTAATAGAATGTTATTAAAAAAATGACCTTTCCTTTTCAACCTGTAGTCATTTTCTGTAAAATGCAATATGGCCACCTGGAGGTGTTCTATACACAGATGGTATACAGAACACCCCCCAGAAAAGTCAATTCCTGCTTGTGTGATTGGCTCACTGATTTTCCCAGAAGTCTGTACTAAGATACAAGTCAGGTTTTTGGACATCCCCTCCAACAAAAATGTCATTTTTGGTGAGATACTCCCAAAGGGAAATCACGTCTAAAGGGGTGCAGACCCCGCCACTTTCCTCAGAGCCCTGCAAGGCCAGCAGCTGATTGGTAATTATAAAATCACTCCCATTCCCAATCACTGAGCTCATGGACACAGAGAAACAAACAGCTATTTCTTCAGAATAACAAAAGGTGGGAATCTGCAACAAAGTGTGTTACCTTCCCTGCAATGTACATAGATCACCCAGAGGGGAATGTTTTTCTTCCTCAACAAAAGTGGAGTTACTCTGTAAGTTTATGTCCTACTCTCTTCGTTACCTGTGAGGGAGGAGACTTATAGTTTGCAGAAGATGTCTTGGAAGGCAGATAAAATTGAGATTGCTGTTAAATTCACATGAAGTTACATGTACTCCCCATTTCCAAGTTACCCCTTGTCTCCGCCCTCTATCACCTTTGAGTACCATCACTTGGTTTCACCCCCCCTACCCACCTCTGAGCACCATCCCTTGGTTCCACCTTTGAGTCACATCATTTGGTTTGACCCCCTACCCACCCCTGAATCCTTTCCCTTGGTTCCACCCCCTACCCATCTCCCAGTACTATCCCTTGGTTCCACCCCCTACCCACCTCCCAGTACCATGCCTTGGTTCCACCCCCTACCCACCTCCCAGTACCATCCTTTGGTTCCACCCCCTACGCACCTCCCATTACCATCCTTTGGTTCCTCCCCCTATCTACCTCTAAGTACCATCCCTTGGTTTCACCCCTTACCCACCTCCAAGTTCCATTACTTGGTTCCACCCTCTACCCACCTCCCAGTCCCATCCCTTGATTCCACCCTTGGTTCCACCCTCTGCCCACCTCCCAGTCCCATCATTCGGTTCCACCCTCTTCCCACCGCCCAGTCCCATCCCTTGGTTCCACCCTCTGCCCACCGCCCAGTCCCATCCCTTGGTTCCACCCTCTGCCCACCTCCCAGTCCCATCCCTTGGTTCCACCTCCCAGTTCCATCGCTCGGTTCCACCCTCTGCCCACCGCCCAGTCCCATCCCTTGGTTCCACCCTCTGCCCACCTCCCAGTCCCATCCCTTGGTTCCACCCTCTGCCCACCTCCCAGTACCATCCCTTGGTTCCACCCTCTACCCACCTCCCATTCCCATTCCTTGGTTCCACCTCCGAGTCCCATCACTTGGTTCCACCCTCTACCCACCTCCCAGTCCCACCCCCTGGTTCCCTTCTCTACCTACCTCCCAGTCCCATCCCTTGATTCCACCTTCTGCCCACCTCCCAGTCCCATCCCTTGGTTTCACTCCCTACCCACCTTCGAGTCCCATCCCTTGGTTCCATCCCCTACCCACCTCCCAGTCCCATCCCTTGGTTCCACCCTCTGCCCACCTCCCAGTCCCATCCCTTGGTTCCACCCTCTACCCACCTCCCATTCCCATCCCTTGGTTCCACCTCTGAGTCCCATCCCTTGGTTTCACTCCCTACCCACCTCCGAGTCACATCCCTTGGTTCCACCCCTTACCCAATCCTCCAGTGCCATCCCTTGGTTCCACCCCTACCCACCTCCCAGTCCCATCTCTTGTTTTCACCCCTTACCCACCTCCCAGTCCCATTCCTTGGTTCCACCCTCTACCCACCTCCAGTACCACCCATATATATATATATATATATATATAAATAAATAAATCCAAAACTGGTTTAGAGACACTCACGAGGCTTTCGGAGGAGAAAGATATATGAGTAACAGCACCTCTATAAATAAGGAGACACCATGAATAAACTTGTAATCCACGTGCCTTTATATTTAACAGATCTGTCCGAACGGTCTGAGACACTACTGCCACCACACGGTAAAAAGGAGAAATTGAATTTTAAAGAAGAAGGAGGTTGTTGGCCCCATAGAACTCAAAACCCATCACCAATTACCAAGGATTCTAACAATGCCAATGTCCCAGTCACTGAGCGATGCGTTTCGTCTCCTGATATTGAAAAGGAGGTAGACAAAACAGATCTGGAAGCGGACTTACGTAAAAAGGAATCATTTTCTGGCATCAAAAGAGACTTTTTGGAACAAAATATACAGCTGGACTCGACATCTTATCAGGATGGAGACCGGAGAGCAGGGCAAGCCTGTTCATCGAAACCAACATCAGAGTGGGCAGAAACAAAGACCCAAACTGACAAACGGTGCGAAAACACCTTCCCCAGCAGCTCAGACTTTCTCCAACACCAGCCCATACACAAAGGGCCTCCTTCTCAGCCTTGTTTGGACAAAATAGAGCAGCTGGAGAAACATAAGAAAGTCCCTTCGAGCGCGAAACTGTACCCGTGCCCCGAGTGCGGGAAGACCTTTGGGGTGAGGTCACAGCTTAAAAGGCACCTAAAGGTTCACACTGGGGAAAAGCCGTTTTCCTGCAAGGATTGCGGTAAGTGTTTTGCGGAGAGATCGACGCTCAAGATCCACTCACGGACTCATTCCGGGGAGAGGCCGTTTCCGTGTAAGGACTGCGGGAAGTGTTTTAAAGAGAAATCGCTGCTTAAGTTACACTTGCGGTCTCACTCGGGGGAGAAGCCGTACTCTTGTCCTACGTGCAGGAAGAGTTTCATCAGCAGACGTCGTCTCGTTTTACACTTACGGAATCACACGGGGGAAAAGCCGTATGCGTGCTCAGAGTGCGGGAGGGGCTTCAATTGGGAGTATGACCTAAAAAGACACCAGATGACTCACACGGGAGAGAAACCATTTTCCTGCGAGGAATGCGGCAAATGCTTCTCGCAGAAGCGGTCGCTGGTCCTACACAAAGAGATTCACACCGGGGAGAAGCCCCACGTGTGCTCTGTGTGTGGAATGAGTTTTGCCCAACGTTTGCTCCTCGTCGTTCACAAGACGTCTCATTCTGGTGAGAAACCTTATAAGTGTCCCGAGTGCGGGAGTTGTTTTTCCCGGAAGTCACACCTCGTCAGTCACCAAAAGCTCCATGCTGAGGAACAGCCCTTTGCCTGCTCTGAGTGCGGGAAAAGCTTCTCCAGCAATATACGTCTTCAAACCCACAAGAGAATTCATTCTGCTGACCACTCCTATTCGTGTTCAGAGTGCGACAAATCCTTTCTCCACAAATCGGTGCTGATCAAGCACCAGGTGACTCATACCGGGGAACGGCCTTTTTCATGCTCAGAGTGCGGGAAGTGTTTTCCTCGTAAGGGGGATCTGACTGTTCACCAGAGGAGGCATCTGGTAGTAAAGCCATATTCATGTTCCTGGTGTGGAAAATCCTTTCACTTGCACAACGCACTGGTCAACCACCAACGAATCCACACTGGGGAACGGCCTTATACTTGCCCTGAGTGCAGGAAGTGTTTTACTCAACGTGGCGCGCTGACGGCCCACCAGAGGACACACACTGGAGAAAAGCCATATATGTGTCCGGAGTGTGGGAAACCCTTTACCACAAAGTCAGGACTGAACAACCACAAGCGAACCCACACTGGCGAACGGCCTTACGCTTGTTCAGACTGTGGGAAGACCTTTACGTGCCGTTCCTACCTCACTCAACACCAGAAGGCCCACTTTTTGGAGAGTTCACTTCCCAATTAGCATACCTGTTAGTTGGCAGAATTATTGGCAGCATCATTTGTTTTCTGATTTGAACCCCTCAAACATATAACAAAAAATAATTCATAAACCTTACTGAAGCAAAGAACTAAACCACTAGGTCAGGGTTTCTCAACCAGGGTTCCATGGAACCATAGGGTTCTGTGACAGTAGGAGGCCCTGCCCCTACTGTATAAATGTAGGAGAAAATGATTCAGGATTTGCATTAAGGGTTAATCCGAAGTTCCAGACTATCCTTTCTGAGTGGAGAAAGCTGTGTTTTTGTTTTTCTCCGGATTCTGTAGTCTCAGATTGGGGCCTGGAGCTTGACGGTTCCAAAGTGTAATGGGTGGGACGGAACCTTCAATCCTGTGTCTGGATTTTACCAGGTTCCTAAAGCCTGTGTGAGTACACCGTTGTGCAGGGTCATTGTATACTCAAGCCTGAGAATAGTTTAGGGCTCCCAGTTTGGAGACAGCTCCCATATTGGAGACGGGAAGTCTCACCCAGGGGTCGGAGATGCTGCAGCCCGGAGTCAAGAGACAGAAGGCGTAAACCAGGGGTCCGAGGTGCTCCAGCCAGGAGACAGGAGGTCTCACCTTGGGGTAGAAGATACCCCAGCCAGGGGACAGAAGTTCTCACCCAGGGGTCAGAGGTGCTCCAGCCAGGAGACAGGAGGCCTTAACCAGGGATCTGAGGTTTCCCAGCCAGAAGACAGAAGTCTCACCCAGGGGTCAGAGGCCAGCCATGAAACAAGAGGTCCTACCTGTTACGGAACCGCTTCCCACACTCCGCTTGAGTGCTTCCGTCATATACCACTGCCTCCAGTCTGAATATAGATATTAGCTATTATAGCCGCATATTATAACCAAGAACTAGGCTGGACTCGTTTGGCTGCAAAGCTGGAACTGTTTATTTGAACAAGAATGCAGGCTTTTATACACTTGAGAAGGAGGTTCCCCCCTTCTGATCATATTACCCTAACAATACAAACTGTAACCAGAAACATAAATTAACATGAGCTAATTAACTAGTCATTTAACCAGCCTAGGTGACTCAGATGTCTGACCTTTCAGGTCAGACTTGTCGTCTCCTAGCTCACAAACTATATATAAATATATAAATACACATTGTCATAAGTATAAACACAGAACTCCTTCACACAACACATTAGGGCAGGGGGCCCCAAACAGGTGACTTGCTGATGACATCAGCATCTGCTATGAGTCCCAAACTGGCAGAGACCATCATGGCCTTTTTAATAATGTCCTTTTGCATTACATAACAGAACATTTTCCTAAATGCTTGTAGCTCCCTCAAATGTCATTGCCCATAGTCGGTAGGCAAGAGGCTAGCATTCGGTCCCCTCCAAAAGCCCCTGTCCCGGGTGAGTCTATCACACCACCTAGGGGTCAGAGATACCTCAGCCAGGAGACAGGATGCCTTAACCAGGGGTCAGAGGTGCCCCAGCCAAAAGACATAAGCTCTCACCCAGGTGTCAGGGGTGCCCCAGCCATGAGACAGGGGGTCTTGTTCCAGGAATTACATGGGCTCCTTTCGGAGTGTCAGGGGAACCCCAATCCAGAGGCCAGGATTGGGCCATGCAGCAGGGTGCTGCGACTAAAGGCTAAGCAAGCCAAGTAAACCAGGATATCTGGGCAACACAGTCAGAGGGACTGGTATAAAGAACAACGCTGCTGCTGACAAGGGAGCCAGGTGGCTCTGCATTTTCAATTGACTGTTGATGGTGGAAACCCCTGTGTGGGCAACTGATGTTTATATGAACTTTCCATTTTGTTGAATAAAAGTGGGCGGCTACGCCCTAAAATACAGTTTGGACTGGCGCAACTTATTGGAAAAGCACCTACCACATGAGTATAATTACCCCAATACCATAGAGGTTGCTAGGGGTTCCTTGAGCAATGAGCAATTTCCCTCTGACAACATTTATCTTTTTAGCTATCTGAATTCTTTCCAATGACCACGAAAGGACTATTCTTCCCACTGATCATCACACTAATGTATCATGAGTTGTAGATATAGTCATTTTTTGGCAGGGGTTCCCCAAGACCAGAAAGTTGATGGCTGCACACTTCAGTGGGATGCAGGAGAGCTGTTGACGTGTTTCACACCACAAGGCGCTTACTCATAACCTAACCCAACCCATAAGATTATGAGTAACTCCTTGTGGTGTGAAACGCGTCAACAGCTCTCCTGTGTCCTTGTGCTGTAAGTTATTTTATTGATTCTTCGTTGGTATAGTCTTTTAAAGTGTCCCACTGAAGTGTGCAGCCTTCAGCTTTTTCTGTTTCTGCGGCTGCAAGCCGAGCGATCACCTGCATGTGAGGACCATGGAAGGGATATTGCAGACCTACCTGGAGCGGTGCTTTGTTTGTTTAAACTCAAAAGGCCAATTTTCAGATAACTAGTGATGAGCTAAACCAGGGGTCTCCAAACTTTCTAAACAAAGTGCCAGTTTACTATCCTTCAAACTTTAAGGGGGGCCGGACTGTGGCCAGTGGTAGTAGAACATATCCTGAAGTCAGTGGGAAAAAATAATGCCCCGTCAGTGGGAGGAATTGTACCCCATCATTGGTGTCATTGGGAGGAATTATACCCCATTGTTGGTGTCATTGGAAGGAATCGTGCCCCATCATTAGTGTCAGTGGTATAATTGTGCCCCATTGATGGCATCAGTGGATGAAATAGTGAAAAGTAAATAAATTGCCACACTATAGGTGATGCTGTAAAAACTTGTGTTAGAAACAAGAAAATATCAAACAAATAACACAGAAGTCCAAAAGCTATAAAAAAATGTTGAAATGGTGTAGCCGCCCCAGTCGAAATGGTTTAGCAGCCCCAGTTATTTGCAAAACCATTACTGTGCTGTTGAAAATATTATGTTGAGCCAATACTTGTGATCACCAAGTGCACCGTCACCTTGGTTAAAAATGGACTCTTACCGGAACAGATAGACCCTATTACAGAGTCTAATTAACCTGTAAGTTGTAATCGAATCATAAAGGAGTTCAAGAGACACCATGTAGTAGAAATCCTATGGTATCTCACAATCTCCAGTGTGTGTTGAATCAATGCCATCCAGGTTTTTCCACAAGATTCACCATAAAATTCGAATAGGGAGACCCACATAGTGTAAAACTGTACGAAAGTTTTAATAGAATCCAAAGATACGTAGAACTACTCACAATGTTAAAACCGACATGCACTTATATGAAAAGTACATTCCGAGGCAATCTTGTAAGCAATCCAAATGTTTACTAGTACAAACAAGCGTAGTGATGTCACGTGTGTTAGCTCCGCCCTTTGCGTTTAGTCTTAACTGATGTTATCGGGGCCCACGGGCAATAGTTTGAAGACCACTGAGCTAAACCATTATATGGCCATATTTGGGTCAAATATAGCCATGTTAGGTCAATGATGCCAGCAGCATCACCCGCTTATTTGGCGCAGCTGCAGGGCAGGGAATACCTTGGCTGCTGCAGATTGGGCCAGGCCCATGTGATGGAAGGTTCACAGTGTGCTCCAATGGCTGAACAGACCCTTTTTAAAGCTGAACTCAAACAATCCTGGGAAGGGTGAACTACTTACTATATTCCTACCTTCCCTTTCAGTGGGGGCTCTTCTCCGCTCTTTGATACTTCCAGAATGTAGATGGGCCCTTGGTGTTCTCCAGTACAATGCAGAACCATGGGTCCTCCATTATGTGTGATGACATTTGAGAGCTACGCCCACTTGATCATTGAAGAAGAGTGGCATTGGCAAATACAACAGAAAGAATGCGGAATAAGGTTTTTTACTTTTTTCCTCACCCTCTACACCAGCAATTCTCCCAACTAGGGTTCCACCAGAGGTTGCCAGGGGTTCCCTGAGCGGAGGCTCATTAACCTCTCATTTGGTAAAGCCAGTAACATGACACCAGTTATCTTATAAGCTGTCTGTAAGGGTGGTATTCTGGCTACCACTGTAAAGCCCCATACACACGGTCGGACAATCCGCGGACCAGGTCCGTCGGACCATGTCCATCATACTTTGTCCGATGTTGGTTTTGCGTACACACGGTCGGACAAAGTTGTCGGAAAATCCGATCATTCAGAACGTGGTGATGTTTGTTGCCTACGACGGGACTACGTAGAGGCTAGTAGCCAATAGCTTTGGTCTTGTAATGTGATCTGAGCATGCGTAGCACTTTGTCTGGTCGGACAACCGTACACACAATCGGATTTGGTGTGATCGGACCGTGTTGACGGCAAATCTTTCCAGCAGGAGATAAGACTTTGTCCGTCGGACAAACCGACGTACACTGTCCGATGGTGCATACACACGGTCTGATTTTTCAACAACATTGTCCGATTGGACAGAATCCATGAAAAAGTCTGACCGTGTGTATGGGGCTTAAGGGTTGCATTCTCTCTACTGACCACCATAACAAAGGGCATTTTTGCCATTGATCGCAGATAGTTGGTTTAGGTAAGGGCTCCCAGAGACTTGAAAATTATTTTAGGTGTTCCTCTGGGTTATAAAGGTTGAGAAATGTTGTCTACAGGTTAATGGCTGGGGACCATGAAGTAACTTCAACATAGGTAAGGGTAGACTGGAACAGTCTACGGGTTCACGGCTAGGAACCATGAATTGGCTCTATTCACAGTATCCTGGCACTAGATCAGTCCATAGGTGCAACCTTTTGTAGAGTAGTCCAGCACCCAGTCCATAGGGCTCTGGAGGCAAGCAGCCCCCCTCTTCTCACCCCATATATTCATTTCCTCAGGAGGGAAAAAGACAATTTCTCAGGGCTCCAGACTGTTTACTAGCATCCCAGTCACCAACAGGGATTGGCTAGGCCCTGCTTAATTTTCAGCTTGGTCATTTAAATTCTCCCACCCTAAGCTTCTTCTCCTAGAAGCAGGGTAAAGCAATAAAACTCACAGCCTGTGAAGCCCTGAACAGACCAGACCAAACTACCAAACTGCCCCCCTGGTTACAGAAGAAGCCAAAAACTAAATTTACCTGGCAGCCTAACTAGGAGGGTGCTACACAGAGATTCTACACAGTGTGATTCTTCAGCTATTCCTGGTCATTTGACAAAGGGGTCACGCTTCAGAAGGACTGGAAGCGTTGGTTGAAGGAGAAGGTGGTAAGGTATCTTCAGGGGTGGACTGGCAACGTTTGGCCCAGGGGGGAAATACAACCCAGAGGCCCATGGTCCAGTGACTCGGCCCCCCTCCCGCTCTCCCTATTCCCTGCCTCTTCCCGACCCCCATCCCAGGTTGAAGCTCTGCTCCGGGTACTGGTCGGGGGCTACAGTGGGGAGCTGGGGTGGCTCAGTCAGGGCAGAGAGCCTCCGGTGGGGCACGGAGCTGGCCTCTGCTCGGACACGGTGTACACCATCCATGCCGGTGGGGGGGTCCACATCCTGTGCTCGGTAGGACACCGGCAGGGACTTTTTACTCCTCTTTACCAGGAAGCCTTTAGGCATGTCTGTGGCGGAGGCAGTGCAGCCTTTTTACGGGACATCAGAGAGGCCCGGGGGGCAATTGCCCCCATGTCCAGTCCGCCCCAGTTGTGTCTTTCTGCACCACAGTAACTATATATCATATATATTGACCTATATTCCCTGAATAATAGAGGCTTTGACATATCTGGAATGAAACAAGAAAAGCCGCTCTAGGTGAGGGATACTCTGGTTAATCCCCACACACACTAGTCAGGTGCTAGCCCAGCGCGCATGCTGTGTAACATAAGGAAATAAATCCGGATGGCTGCACTTCCAAAAATCCTTTTATTGAAGCTTCATATGACAAGTGGTTGACAGATGGAGCAGGGGACAAAGAGGTAGATGTGGTAGACGTAGATGGTAATGACTAAGTACAATGTGAAAAGATAGTGCCAAAAATTGCCGCCCTTTGGGACTATCACTCCGCGCTCCTGGATTCAGCTCACTTAAGCCCAGATGACCAATAAATAAGTATAGGTATCAAATAATGACTATTGATCTTATAAAAGCAGCTACTATATAATACAATGAAATCGGTGATAAGACAATATTAAATCTAGGTGAACACAACCCTTTCTAAGAGTCGGGTACTGTCCCTTTTAAATATTGCAGCAGCGCTAAACACAGTCCTTTTAAATTAAATTAAAAAGAGTTCATAAAAGACCATCATGGTAACCCGGAATAAAGTCTGTATTGGTGCAGTGAAAAAACTTCTTGTGATACAGTGACACAACTTCCACCGAATAATCGCTTTTTTCACCACGTGCAGCTCACACTCCCCTTTGGGGATGCACTCACCAGAATTACGATCAATATAAGCATTTCAATCAAATCCCCTGTTCACTGCCATCTCCTCAGCACGTCCACCTCTCCACCGCCTGCAGGTACCAGAGCAGATCCACTCCAACCCTCCTCTCTGCCTCCTGGTTCTGTCAGTACACGTTGATGGGGGGTGGTGTTTGAGTCAGAGGTCACACTCAGAGTGCAGGAGAGTGAGGGGGGATGATACAGAAAGGAGCTTCAGAAATTCCCAATACAAACACGGCAGCACAGCAGTGGTAAGCTTGCCTGTGAAAGAGGGACACACCTGGACTGGACTGACAGAACCAGGAGGCAGAGAGGAGGGTTGGAGTGGATCTGCTCTGGTACCTGCAGGCGGTGGAGAGGTGGACGTGCTGAGGAGATGGCAGTGAACAGGGGATTTGATTGAAATGCTTATATTGATCGTAATTCTGGTGAGTGCATCCCAAAAGGGGAGTGTGAGCTGCACGTGGTGAAAAAAGCGATTATCCGGTGGAAGTTGTGTCACTGTATCACAAGAAGTTTTTTCACTGCGCCAATACAGACTTTATTCCGGGTTACCATGATGGTCTTTTATGAACTCTTTTTAATTTAATTTAAAAGGACTGTGTTTAGCGCTGCTGCAATATTTAAAGGGACAGTACCGACTCTTAGAAAGGGTTGTGTTCACCTAGATTTAATATTGTCTTATCACCGGTAATGACTAAGTGCTAACATTTGGCGAAATGCATCTACCTCTTTGTCCCCTGCTCCATCTGTCAACCACTTGTCATATGCAGCTTCAATAAAAGGATTTTTGGAAGTGCAGCCATCCGGAATCATTTCCTTATATTGACATATCTGGACTCGTCTTCATGTGAACAGGTGACTTCCGCGAAGCAGGAAAAGCATAACGTCTTTCGTTCGCCGGAGACATGCATGTGCCCAATAGAACATTTCCTTAGGGCAAACTTAAAAATATTTTTAAAAAATTTAATTTTTATCTTATTTTTTTGTATACATCCACTTTATCGTTGGTCATCCCCTTCTTTTTTTTCCCTATAATTTTGCCAAGCT
Source organism: Lithobates sylvaticus (assembly GCA_028564925.1). NCBI lineage: Eukaryota > Metazoa > Chordata > Amphibia > Anura > Ranidae > Lithobates > Lithobates sylvaticus. The sequence goes on along the minus strand of CM053028.1, from coordinate 613,480,883 downwards.
TAACTATCTTTTTTCAGTCGGTTGGTCCTTCTAATAAAGGGGTAGGCAACTCCCGGCACTTGTGCTGCAAGCGGAATGCAAAGCCTCTTTTGCCGGCACTCGACTCCCTCCCCATCAGCAGAGCAGCGCAGGGAAGTGTCAGTGAGACACTAATGCATTCCAATTTCATTATTCCCCACACCGCACCTGCACTGAGGGGGAGGCACTGCGCCCCCCCCCCCCTACATTGTACAAGATGGGAAACATTGTTTGATTCTCTAACTTTGGTGTAGCTGCGATCGTCAGCTTTTGTGATGGGGAAGAGATTGGGTGCAGTTCTTCTGGGGGGGCACTTCTAAAGCCAATCACAGTCCTGATAGGCCCGTCCACCATCCGGAGGAAGGTGACTCGCTTGGTTGCCACTACCAATCTCAGAAAGAAGGGATTTCACTGTGATTGAGAAAACAGTTTGTGGAATTATTGTTGAGCTTCTGGGAATTTTGTTGAAATTATTCCTGGACCTTTGTGTCACTTACTACTGAACCCCGGCACTCTGTGTCCCTTTAAGCCACAGCCAGTATTCAGCACAATGAAAAATCACACCCAACTTTTGCTGCAACGCACTTTTTCTCAGCTGGGGGGGCCCAACTTATGATCCTGCACACAGGCCCACTGCTTTCAGAAAATTCCCCTGACCTGAGCTCATCATTGCGCTTCTATTCCAGATGCTTGTATGTGACATCACATACATCACATACATCCCATACATCACATACATGCACGTGGGCTGGATAGGAGAGGTGGATCAGCAGGGTGAGCGTGCCAGGACAGGTAGATGTGTCTCATCTCTGCTTCCTTCACCACTCTGCATATCACACATTATAGATAAGAAGAGGGTATAGCAGTGGAGCAGATGAGCAAGAGGGTACAGCGGTGGGGAAAATGAGCAGAAGGGGTTCAGAAGTGGCACAGAAGAGCAGGAGGGTACACCGGTGGGGCAGATGTGCAGGGAGGTACAGTGGTGGAAGAGATAAGAAGGGGGTTCAGCAGTGAGACAGAAGAGCAGGGGGCTAAAGTGATGGGGCAGATGAGCAGGGGGGTACAGTGTTGGGCCAGATGAGAAGGGGGTTTAGTGGTGGGACAGAAAAGCAGGGGGGTTGAGCAGTGGGGCAGATGTGAAAGGAGGTGTATTGGTGGGACATATGAGCAGGGGGTTACAGTGGTGGGGCAGGGGGAACAGAGGTGTGACAGATGTCCAGGAGGTACATTGGTGGGGCAGATGAGAAAGCGGGTTGCAGTGGTGGGGCAGATGAGCAGATGGGTTGTGTTAGGACAGATGAGAAGGTGATTCAGTAATGAGACAGAAGAGCATGGAGGTACGGCGGTGGAGCAGATGAGAAAAGTGGCGTGAGGGATGAGAAGGGGGTTCAGCAGTAGGACAGAAAAGCAGGGGGGTATAGTGATGGGAAAGATGAGCAGGGGGGTTCACTGTTGGGACAGATGAGAAGGGGGTTTGGCGGTGGGACAGAAGAGCAAGGGGGTACAGCAGTGGGGCAGATGTGAAAGGAAGTACATTGTTGGGACAGATGAGCGGGGGTTAAGCCCCATACACACGGTCGGACTTTTTCATGGATTCTGTCCGATCGGACAATGTTGTTGAAAAATCAGACCGTGTGTATGCACCATCGGACAGTGTTCGTCGGTTTGTCCGACGGACAAAGTCTTATCTCCTGCTGGAAAGATTTGCCGTCAACCCGGTCCGATCACACCAAACCCGATCGTGTGTACGGTTGTCCGACCGGACAAAGTGCTACGCATGCTCAGATCACATTACAAGACCAAAGCTATTGGCTACTAGCCTCTACGTAGTCCCGTCGTAGGCAACAAACGTCACCACGTTCAGAATGATCGGATTTTCCGACAACTTTGTCCGACCGTGTGTACGCAAAACCAACATCAGACAAAGTATGACGGACATGGTCCGACGGACCTGGTCCGCGGATTGTCCGACCGTGTGTATGGGGCTTAACAATGGTTGGGCAGAAGAGCAGGGGGTACAGAGGTGGGGCAGATGTGCAGGGGGGTACAGTGGTGGGGAAGAGGAGAAAAGAGGGACATTGGTGGGGCAGATGTGCAGGGGGGGGTACAGTGGTGGGACAGAGCAGGTGAATTGGGGCTAATCTGCGGTGTGGAGTTGCAGGAATTGGGGCTGATCAGAGGCGTGAGACTACAGGATATTCATTTCTCACTACTAAAGTAGTTTACAGCATTTACTTTATAAAAAATCCTTTTGATGATTGAGAGTGTGAAGTTGAAATTTTTTTGTTAGAAAATCGGCACACTCAATTTCTCATCTGCTGGACTACATAGCAATTCCTCTAATCGGCCGCTAGATGGGAGTGCTGAGCAGCACTTATAGTATAGCGTCTATTGATTGAGCGTTGTTGCTCAACACTCCCATCTAGCGGCCGACTTTGCTAAACGCACCGTTTTGCTCTTAGTGAATACTTGCGCTCCCTCTGGTGGCCTTTAAAGGAAGCTAAATAACACATACACGTGGGAGGACACCGGACCGGAAGTCAGAGGGGTGGAACGCAGAAACAGAAGGCTGGAACGCAAAAGACAGGATGTCAAATTACAAAGAGGAAGTGGGTGGAGATAATTCGAGGTTTGGAGCTGTTTGTGTCTCTTTGGATATATTTTATGATTTTTTTGGAACCCAGAAGGTAATATAAGATTTCAGTGTATTTTTGTTGATGGCTTTGTCCTATTTTATTACATTACTGATATAAAGTGTTGTATCATTTATGCCCTAATATATATTATACACTTTGTTATCCCCGTCATGTTTAGTTCTCAGAAGGTGGGGAAGCCAAAAGGTGTTGGCAGCGAGATATAACCGAGTTCCTCCGCTAATGATGGACGGGGATGACTCCGCCCATATTACTGAGAGGATATTAAACCTGACCCTGGAAATAATCTACCTGCTGACCGGAGAGGTGAGGAGGATTCTGGGAGGACACATGACATCACTCTTATCTCTATTAATAAAACACAGACCTGACCTGACAGGTGACGAGGATTCTGGGAGGTCACATGACATCACTCTCATCTCTATTTATTATGCACAGACCTGAACGGAGAGGTGAGGAGGATTCTGGGAGATCACATGACATCACTCTTATCTCTATTAATAAAACACAGACCTGACCTGACAGGTGACGAGGATTCTGGGAGGTCACTTGACATCACTCTTATCTCTATTTATTACGCACAGACCTGAACGGAGAGGTGAAGATCATATATTTGTAATGCTTAATGTCTCATTATGTAGGATTATGGACCCCTAAAGAAGTCCAAGGATCCCTGGTCCTCCTCTCTGACAATGAATAACAACAACGAGAAGAAGATTCTAGAAGTTACCCAGAAGATCCTTGAGCTGCTGACAGGAGAGGTGAGCGGTGCCGGGAATTCTGGGGCATTATCCAGTAACAGACAAGGGATGTGTCTGGATGGTGACTGTATCATTGTGTGTGTCAGGTTCCTATAAGGTGTCAGGATGTCACTGTCTATTTCTCCATGGAGGAGTGGGAGTATATAGAAGGACATAAGGATCTCTACAAGGACGTCATGGTGGAGAATCAGCCGCCCCTCACATCACCGGGTATGTTGTAATTTATTTTTCTCTATAGTCCGCCCCCAAAATCTACTAAGCTCCAGCTTTAACAGATACAGCAATGAGTCACAGTATAAATAAAATAACACGGAATATAAAAATGGAAACAGAGGCTACCAGAGACCAGACCATCTTTGATCACCTCTATGGCCTTTAGGTCTGGAGCATCACATCTGGTCCAGGGTGGAAGTAAACAGTTGTTTTTTGTTTTTTTTTAAAGCAAAAGATCAAGTATTACAATATAATACTGACATAAAAGCACACAAACAGGTTGAACTTGGTGTCTTTTTTCAACCTCACCAACTATGTAACTATGTGTAACTATCAAATTTTTTTTTTTTTAGATCTTTTGCCTTTAACTCACTTCCCATCTAATTCTGGCACTTCGCTCCTACATGTAAAAATCATATTTTTTTCCCCCTAGAAAATTACTCAGAACCCCCCAAACATTATATATGTTTTTTAAAGCAGAGACCCTAGGGAATAAAATGGCGGTTGTTGCATCTTTTTAGGTCACACGGTACGTGTGCCGCGATTTTTCAAACGCTTTTTTTTTTGGGGGGGGGGGGGAAACGTTTCATGAATTAGGAAAAAACAAAACAGTAAAGTTAAGTGAAAGATGATTTTACGCCGAGTAAATAGATACCAAACATGTCATGCTTTAAAATTGCGCACACTCGTGAAATGGCGCCAAACTTCGGTACTTAAAAATATCCATAGGGGACACTTTAAATGTATTTACAAGTTACCTGTTTAGGGTTACAGAGGAGGTCTTGGGCTAGAATGGTGATGTACCGCTCTAACGCATGCGGCGATACCTCACGTGTGATTTGAACAGCGTTTACATATGTGGGCATGACTTACGTATGCGTTCGCTTCTGTGCGCGAGCATGCAGGGACATCACATGACGTCCAGCAGGATAAGCCGCGCAGCGATCAGTGGTGTGGTGTGTCAGTCTTACACACCGCATCACCGATCTCGGTAAAGAGCCTATGACTTAGGCTCTTTACCATGTGATCAGCTGTGTCCAATCACAGCTGATCACATCGTAACCAGGAAGGGTCATTTATTGTGTTTTCCTCTATTCATGCTGACAAGGCATGGGTAGAGAAGATCGCTGCACTCCTGACGGGCGGGGGGGGGGGTCTGCGTTGTCAGTGCAGACCCACCAGGGATGCCCACCCATGACCAAAAGGGATGCCAATCAGTGCCCATTAGTAATGCCTGCCAGTGCCTCCTCATCAGCGCCGCCTACCAGTGCCCATCAGTGTCGCATATCAGTGGCCATTAGTGGCACCTATAAGTGCCCATCAGCGCCACCTATAAGTGCCCATCAGTGTCCGCCTATCAGTGCTGCATATTAGTGCCTCATCATCAATGCCCATCAGTGCAGCCTCATCAGTGCCCATCAGTGAAGAAAACGTACTTATTCACAAAATTGAAATCTGGCCTGGGCAGGAACGGGGGAAAGTGCCCGGTATTGAAGTGGTTAAAAAATTTCTTTTTAGTCTCTCTTTGCCCTTCTAATATTTCATTTTTAGAGATCAATCATTTAGGACAGTGGTGGTCAACATTCTCGGGGGGGGGGGGGGGGGTTGGGGGGGGGGGGGCTTAAGTGCCAAAGGACCGCACATATTAATCAGTGTCGCAGACAGGAGACACACAACAGTAGATGGTCAAAAACTATGAGCATGATGCAAGAGAATGTCAGAGAATGTGGAAATACTATAGGAGATGTTAGAGACTGGGGACATACTTCAGGAGACATAGACATTACATGAGACTAGAGATAAAGGAAACAGCAGAGGGCGCCAACTAAGTGCAGTATATAAGACAATACTTTATTAAAAAGTGGCAACTCACAAGATGCATAAGGACAAGAGAATATAATCCACCCAGTGTGGTTTGCTGTTGAGCCTCAGTGTGTCTTCAGGAGCCAGGAAGAAGATGCCGTTGTCAGGAGCAGTGTAGGACACTGGGAACTAAACCGGAAATGCTGGAGCTCATGGACTGCGCAGGACCAGAAGTAACGTCACACCTGGGAAGGGCCACAACGTGGGAAGCGTGGCTACATGTTTCCGAGCATAACTGCTCCTTATGCTCCAAAACATGTAGCCATGTTGCTCCCCATGTTGGGGCCCTTCCAGGTGTGAAGCCACTTCCGGTCCTATGCAGTCGATGCACTCCAGGGTGGCTTCTGGTGTCCTAGGCTCAACAGAAAACCACACCAGGTGGATTAAATGCTTTTATCCTTATGCATCTTGTGAGTTGCCACTTGCGATTTTCAGTCTTTTCCCATATACGTCACTTAGGTGTCTATGTCTCCTGAAGAATGCCCCCAGTCTCTAACATCCCCTATAGCACATCCACACGTTCTGACATTCTCTGGCATCATAGACTTTGACTATCTCCTGTTGTGTGCTGGAACAGGTGTATCCGAGCTACTACCTCCTGTGCAATGCCTGGTGAGCCTCAAGAACACAGAACTCAGCCTGTTAAGTCTCTGTAAACCACCATATAGTCCATGCAAAAATGGAGAAAGGCTGGTGCTAGGAAAGTCAGCTAAAACATTGTTTCATTATTGCATGTGAACAGCTGTCAAAGAGAAAGCCAACGTGTTTCGGCTGTCAGGCCTTAATCATGGCTCCTGATGGCCGAAACCCGTTTGGCTCTTGTTTTTGACTGCTGTTCACATGCAATAATAAAAATATGTTTTAGCTGACTTTCAAAGCACCAGCTTTTCTCCTTTTTTGCATCTCCTGTTGTGTGTCTGCTGTCTGCAACACCAAATTTTATGTGCGGCCCTTTGGCAATGTCAGGGGGCACAAAAAGTGCCAAAGGGCTGCATGTGGTCGCCTGGGCTGCAGTTTGGGGCACCAGTTGTTTAGGACATTTCACCCACATTCATATAGGTAAATAACCTCACTTCTACCAATGAGGAGGACACCATAAGCAAACAAGTAACGCAAATGTATTTCTATTGAACAGGTTTACCTGAAAGACTTGAGGTGGCACAGTCATGCCGTGCTGTAAAGGAGGAATCAGAATCTATCAAATTTGTCGGGGGAGTCAATACAGAGACAGAGAACTCAACAGTTGCAATAAATCAGAAAACGGAGCACAAAGAAGATCTTGTGGAAGGAGATGGAACATTAGTAGACCAAGACCAGGCTGAGGAACATCAACAAGTCCATCAGGACTCAGACCACAAAGAAGATCTTGTGGAAGGAGATGGAACATTAGTAGACCAAGACCCGGCTGAGGAACATCAACAAGTCCATCAGGGCTCAGACCACAAAAAAGATCTTGTGGAAGGAGATGGAACATTAGTAGACAAAGACCAGGCTGAGGAACATCAGCAAGTCCACGAGGAACATCAACAAGTCCATACAAGTCCAAAACTGTACTCATGCTCCGAGTGCAAGAAGACTTTTCAGGAAAAGACAAAGCTTAAAAGGCACCTAAAGGTCCACACCGGGGAAAAGCCGTTTCCATGCAAAGAGTGCGGGAAGTGTTTTGCGGAAAAGTCGACACTTCAGAGACACTCGCGGTCACACTCCAAGGAACGGCCGTACCCTTGCCCAACATGCGGGAAGGACTTCATCAGGAGGAGCACTCTCATCATCCACCTCCGGATCCACACGGGGGAAAAGCCCTACGTGTGCAGGGAATGCGGGAGGGGCTTCAACCAAAAATTCGACCTTAAAAAACACGAGATGGCCCACACGGGAGAGAAACTGTTTTTCTGCGAGGAATGCGGCAAACGCTTTGCGCAGAAGCGGTCGCTGGCCCAACACAAGCAGGTTCACACTGGGGAGAAGCCCTACGTGTGCGCCGTGTGTGGGATGAGCTTCACCCATCGCTTGCTCCTCGTCGTTCACAAGACAACTCATTCCGGCGAGAAACCTTATAAGTGCCCCGAGTGCGGGAGTTGCTTTTCCCGAAGGACGCACCTCATCGTTCACCAGAAACTTCACGCTGGGGAGAAGCCCTTTGCCTGCTCTGAGTGCGGGAAGAGCTTCTCCAGTAACTTGCGTCTTCAAACTCACAAGAGGATTCATTCCGCCAACCACTCCTATTCATGTTCAGAATGCGACAAATCCTTTCTCCACAAATCAAAGCTGATCCTGCACCAGGTGATTCATACCGGGGAGCGGCCCTTTTCATGCCCCGATTGCGGGAAGTGTTTTCCCCGTAAGGGAGAACTGACTGTTCACCAGAGGAGGCATCTGGTCGAGAAGCCGTATTCGTGTTCCTGGTGTGGAAAATCCTTCCACTTGAACTCGGCGCTGGTCAACCACCAACGAATCCACACGGGGGAACGGCCTTATACTTGTTCCGAATGTGAGAAGTGTTTCACCCGGCGTGGAGCACTGACGGCCCACCAGAGGACACACACTGGAGAGAAGCCATATAAGTGTTCCGAGTGCGGGAAATCCTTTACCCAGAAGACGGGACTCAACACGCATCGGCGAATCCACACTGGTGAACGGCCTTATGTTTGTCCAGACTGTGGGAAGTCCTTTACACGCCGTTCCTACCTCACTCAACACCAGAAGGCCCACTCGTCAGAGAGTTCACTTCCCAATTAGCATACTTGTTAGTTGGCGGCATAATACGAGGGTTCTGCACTTTTTTTAAACTCTATTTCTATGGGAATGTTTGGCCATTCTTTCAGAAGCCCATTTGTGAGGTCAGGCACTGATGTTGGAGAGAAGACCTGGCTCGCAGTCTCCTCTTTTATTCATCCCAAAGGTGTTCTATTGGGTTGAGGTCAGGACAGTCAAGTTCCTCCACCCCAAACTCGCTCATCCATGTCTTTTATGGACCTTGCTTTGTGGAAGAAAGGTCAAACATTCCCATAGACACACTCCTAAACCTTGTCGACAGCCTTTGAAGAGTTGAAGCTGTTACAGCTGCAAAGGGTGGGCCAACTCAATATTGAACCCTACGGACTAAGACTGGGATGCCATTAAAGTTCATGTACGTGTAAGGCAGGTGTCCCAATACTTTTGGTAATATGGTGTATATAGAAGAAGTTCAGAAACTTTTTGAAGACCCCTTGTATTATGCTGCCAATTCTCCAAAAAGTTTCTGTACTTTTTTTTAACTCTATTTAACATTGTAGCACTGACCCCCGAAGGAGCTGCTGGTTTGAATTGGGCCTGCACTGAGAAACGCCACTAACTTAACTCAATCCCCTTGGCACAGCTGTGATGCAATGTAATACAGTACAATATAAAACAATGCAAAGTACCTGTATAATACCCTCAGGATCCACTGGCTCCACCTGGTGGGGAAGAAACAGTACGCCACACAACTGGATACTTAACCAGAAATATTTTTTACTGGTAAATGTTTAAACAGGGGATTGCAGAAATTGTGCTGTCATCCCAACATAGGACGACAGCCCAATATATTTCAGTATAAAACAATATAAAATGTATATTTATATATATAAACCTGGGAGCTCCCCCTACTTTAAAGCTATACGTGAGATCTCACTTAAAGTACTTGGTCCAGATCTTCTTCTTCGCTAGCTAAAGTCACTCCTTTGTTATTTGTAATTCAAAGTCTGTAGAGGGTTAAGCTAAAGTGCTCCTGGTGTAACCTCAATAACTTTTTTACAGCGCTTGAGGCGCCAAGGTAGTTAGGCCTCAAGCCTGCTCAGTGTCAGTTGCTCTGCTACTCCTCCGTGGAACTACAGATTCCAGTGAGGCCTGTTTGTGAGTCTAACTGCGTGCAAAAGTTAACAAGCGGTGGGCTTGCGTCTAAGTCAGCTGGGCCAGACGCTCTGTACCGCTCCGCTGGATGGATCCAGTCCTCCGATACTCCGAGGAGTGTCTCTGGGCCTATGCCGATCCGGTCACCGTCTCTTAGGCTCCGTCAGGTCACTTCACAAACGAACAGGTCTGCTCTCCGTAGCGACTGTCTGGCGATATCTCCGGGGAACCTCCTCACAGGTCCGCACAGGCAGGCAACGTGATCCTAAGAGACCTAAAATGGCCGCTCCGGTTCCTTTTATCTCCTACCCAGCATGCACTGCATAAGAGAGTGTTAATGGCTAGGTCACACAGACTCCTGGGTAACAAGGTCAACCTTTGAATCAAAACACAGTCACTTCCTGTACAAGTCTTTAGGTTGTTTCGAGATAATAACACACAAGTGCATTACCTATATTTAGTCACTAGATGGCTCTGGATAACGGAACCACAGTAATGTCCATGAACCTTACATTACTATGTACATAACCACATCAATAGGCAAGGATGTCAGCGCTACATTATGTATATACTGTATATATAAATAAAAGTGCAGAAACTTTTTGAAGGCCCCTCGTATTTTTTTCCATTTGAAAACAGAACAAATAACATTTCTAACTTCGGACTGAAGGAGACGCCTTTTTTCTCTGGTGACCAGCCTATAGCATGCTGCCTTCAAGCATGGGTGCTTGCTTGGCAATTTGAGTTTTATGGATGTGCCCTGTGTCACATTGTAATTTTGTAATCCATTTTTTGATAAATAAAGATGCGCTTTCAAAACTGTTTGAGGCCCCAGACTTGCTGATTTGGCAGAATCCACAGACAGCTTAACTCTTCTGTAAGACACAGAAGCTATGCCCAGCATACTTCAGATAAGGTAATGCAAAGGATGTTTTTCCAATCTTTTTAGGTGTAGGAAGACAATGACTTTCCTACGCCCTATCTCTGCAATGAAATTGAAACAAAATTAGGCAAACACAAAGAAGCAGGGAGTGCCTAGTTTAGGGGCCGTACTAACTAACATTAAAGTGATACTAAAGGCTCAATTTTTAAAAATAACAAACATGCTATACTTACCTGCTCAATGGTTTTGCACAGAGCCCCCCGCTGGTGCTCCAGGCTCCACCCTCCTGTCAATTGCATTTTTTGCGATAAGGCGATCAAGGGGTTAAGTGTTCCCTGGGAGGTGTTTCTAACTGTGGGGGCAGCGTAGTGACTGAAGGAGGAGAGAGATCGCTGTTCCTGATCACCAGGAACAGCAGATCTCGCTCTACTACCCTGTCAGAACAGGGATCTGTTTGTTTACATACACAGATCCCCATTCTGGCTCTCTGTGGAGCGATCGCGGGTGGCCAGCGGACATTGCGACCGCCAGGCCACACACATCGGCTCCAGCGTCGCACCGATGCGCGTGGCCTCCAGCGGCGTGCGTGCGCCCCCTATCGCTCTTAAAGCGGCCAACGTACACCTACGGTGATTCGTGCCAACCTGCCGCCGTATAATGACGGCGGCTGCTTGGCAAAGTGTTGACACCTTCTATCAGAACAATATTGTTAAGAACGATCACATTTATTGGGAAATCGTTAAAAAGAATTTGGGGTAACTAATCCCCTAAAAACATAGGTTCAGCAGACCTTATTGACAGACAGCAGCCCCATGATAATAAAACACCCCCCTTCCCTTCCAATGATGTGGTATCAGATAATGAGATAGAACTGTACCAGATATATTTACCCCAACAATGGTAGACGGGGAGGGTTGCTATGGTGCTTTAGCCCAACGCGTTTCACATTTATTGCTTCCTCAGGGATGCATGGGGTACTCCATGGGGTGGATTTCTGAACCTTTGTTTTTAGGAAATTAGTTACCCCAAATTATGTTAACCACTTTCAGACGGGACCAATTTGCAGCCAAAGGACCAGGCCCCTTTTTGCGATTCGGCACTGCGTCGCTTTAACTCACAATTGCGCGGTCGTGCGACGTGGCTCCCAAAAAAAATTGACGTCCTTTTTTTCCCACAAATAGAGCTTTCTTTTGGCAGTATTTGATCGCCCCTGCGTTTTTTTATTTTTTGCGCTATAAACAAAAATAGAGCGACAATTTTTAAAAAAATGCAATATTTTTTATTTTTTGCTATAATAAATATCCCCCAAAAATATACAAAAAATTATTTTTTTTTCCTAAGTTTAGGCCGATACGTATTCTTCTACATATTTTTGGTTAAAAAAAATCGCAATAAGCGATTATTGATTGGTTTGCACAGAAGTTATAGCGTTTACAAGATAGGGGATAGTTTTATAGCATTTTTATTAATAATTTTTTTTGTATTAGTAATGGTGGCGATCAGCGATTTTTACTGTGACTGCGACATTATGGCGGACACATCGGACATTTTTGACACATTTTTGGGACCATTGTCATTTATACAGCAATCAGTGCTATTTAAATGCATTGATTCCTGTATAAATGACACTGGCAGTGAAGGGGTTAACCACTAGGTGGCAGTGTAGGGGTTAAGTATGCCTAGGGGTGTGTTTCTTACTGTGGGGGGCGTGCCTGTCAGCTAGTGAATGCTGATCTCTGCTCCAATCACAGGGAGCAGAGATCGGCGTCACTAGTTGCTAGGCAGAACGGGGAGATGCTGTTTATTTCCACATCTCCTTCCCGTGAGACGATCGCGGGTGTCCCCGTGGCGATCGAGTCCGCAGGACCCGCGACCGGCCTCACGGGGGTCCCGACCGGCGTGGGACCACGCCGCTCCCGGCGCGCTCCCGATGGCACGGAGGCATTTAAAAAGGGACTTATATATACGCCCTTATGCCTGTCCGTGCCATTCTGCCGACGTACATCGGCATGCGCCGGTCGGAAACCGTGTGTGGGCTCTATCTGACTTTTTCCGTCTGAAATTCCGACTGAAAAAATTTGAGAGCAGGATCTCAAATTTTCCAACAACAAAATCCGATCTGACTTTGTCCGATCGTGTGTCAAGAATTCCGACGGACAAAGTGCCACGCATGCTCAGATCAAATGAGACCAAAGCTATTGGCTACTAACGTGAACGTAGTCCCGTCGTAACGAATGAACGCCATCACGTTCAGAATGATCGGATTTTCCGATAACTTTGTCCGACCGTGTGTATGCAACAGGAAACAGGAACAGGGTTACACTGTGTGACATGCGTAATAGAATATCCGGCAACGGGTTTCGGCCGTCAGGCCTTATTCATAACACATTACTACCACTATTACTAATGTTCTATGAATAAGGCCCAAGGGCCAAAACACATTAGCGTATTTTGTCCTGTACTGCCGACGTACATCGTCATGCGCCGGGCGGGAAGCGGTTAAACTATTTCCTAATAAATGTGATAGTTTTAAAAAATGTTGTTGTTTGTATAATGCCCCGTACACACGGTCGGAAAATCCCACGGGAAAAGTCAGATCGGAATATGTTGTCGGAAAATCTGACCGTGTGTGGGCTCTATCTGACTTTTTCCGTCTGAAATTCCGACGGAAAAAATTTGAGAGCAGGATCTCAGATTTTCCGACAACAAAATCCTATCGGACTTTTTCCGATCGTGTGTCGAGAATTCCGACGGACAAAGTGCCACGCATGCTCAGATCAAATTACGAGACCAAAGCTATTGGCTACTAACGTGAACGTAGGCATTGCAAGTCTGACAGTTACAAGACAGTTTATACTGGGAGGGAGGGTGGGGAGGGGGAATTTAGAGTGGGGCCAAAGACTTGTGCTAATTTGAAGGATAGAGGATTTGTGCTTGAAGGGGTGATTTTTGGGGGGATTTGAGGGTAGAGAGGATTTGAGCTGGGAGAGAGGATAGGGGGCAAAGATTTGTGCTGTGCTCTGCCAGCAGGGGGGGCACTTGTCTGCTCTCTGATGTGCCCAGAATGTGGACGGGCTCTTGCCTGTCTACTGTACAATGCAAGACCACGTGAAAGCCACACAGAAATAAGACCTACCGGGCAAGAAGAAGAAAGAGACAGTTTCCAAGTTTAGTGTTCTGAGATTCAAGTTCTAAATTTGTATTCCGAGTTTCCTGTTCCGATTTCCGTGATCTGGGATTTGAGATCTGTGTTCTGGGTTCCACCTTCCAAATTCTGAGTTCCATGTTCTAAATTCTAAGATCTGTGCTCCGAAGTCGGAGTTTCCGAGGTCCACGTTCTAACTTCCATGTTGCAAATTTAGATTTCTTAATTCCAAGTTCAGTGTTCTCAGATCCGAGTTCGGTCTTCTGAGTTCCAAACTTCAAGCTCCAAATTCAATTTTCCATGTTCCAAATTCTGAGATCCAAGTTCTGTGTTTCGAGTTCAGTGATCTGAGTTCCGAATTCCAAGATCCAAGTCCTGATTTGCGTGTACTCAGTACCACATTCCAAATTCTAAGATCCAAGTTCTGTTTCGAGTTCATAGATCCGAGTTCCAAATTCCAAGATCCAAGTCCTGGTTTGCGTGTTCTGAGTACCATGTTCCAAATTTGAAATTCCAAGTTCTGTGTTTCGAGTTCTTAATTATGAGATCCAAGTCCTGGTTTGTGTGTTCTGAGTACCATATTTCAAATTCTGAGATCCAAATTCTGTATTTCGAGTTCAGTAATCCGAGTTCCAAATTCCAAGATCCAAGTCCTGGCTTCAGGTTTCTTAGTACCATGTTCCAAATTCTGAGATCCAAGTTCTATGTTCCAAGTTCTGTGTTTCGAGTTCAGTATTCCGAGTTCTTAATTACGAGATCCAAGTCTTGGTTTGGTGTGTTCTGAGTACCATATTTCAAATTCTGAGATCCAAGTTCTGTGTTTCGAGTTTAGTGATCCAAGTTCCACATTTTGAGATCCAAGTCCTGGCTTGTGGGTTCGGAGTACCACGTTCCAAATTTTGAGGTCCCAGTTCCGTGTTTTAAGTTCAGTGAGCCGAGTTCCGAATTCTGAGTCCTGGCTTGCGTGTTCCAAGTATCATGTTTCAAATTCTGAGATCCAAGTTCTGTGTTTCGAGTTCAGTGATCCGAGTTCCAAATTCCAAGATCCAAGTCCTGGCTTCAGTGTTCTTAGTACCATGTTCTAAATTCTGAGATCCAAGTTCTGTGTTTCAAGTTCAATAATCTGAGTTACAAATTTTGAGATCCAAGTCCTGGCTTCAGTGTTCTTAGTACCATGTTCCAAATTCTGAGATCCAAGTTCTGTGTTTCGAGTTCAGTGATCCGAGTTCCAAATTCCAAGATCCAAGTCCTGGCTTCAGTGTTCTTAGTACCATGTTCTAAATTCTGAGATCCAAGTTCTGTGTTTCAAGTTCAATAATCCGAGTTACAAATTTTGAGATCCAAGTCCTGGCTTCAGTGTTCTTAGTACCATGTTCTAAATTCTGAGTTCCAAGTTCTGTGTTTCAAGTTCAGTAATCCGAGTTCCAAATTTTGAGATCCAAGTCCTGGCTTCAGTGTTCTTAGTACCATGTTCCAAATTCTGAGATCCAAGTTCCCGTGTTTTAAGTTCAGTGATCCGAGTTCCGAATTCTGAGTCCTGGCTTGCGTGTTCCAAGTATCATGTTCCAAATTCTGAGATCCAAGTTCTGTGTTTCAAGTTCAGTGATCCAAGTTCCACATTTTGAGATCCAAGTCCTAGCTTGTGTGTTCGGAGTACCACGTTCCAAATTCTGAGGTCCAAGTTCCCGTATTTTAAGTTCAGTGATCCAAGTTCCAAATTCTGAGTCCTGGCTTGCATGTTTGAAATTTCTGAAATCCATGTTCTGTTTCGAGTTCAGTGTTTTGAGTTCCGAATTCCGAGATCCAAGTCCTGGTTTGCAGGTTCTGAGTACCATGTTACAAATTCGAACAAGTGCTGAATTCCGAGTACCAAGTTCAGGGTTCCACATTCTGAATTCTGAGTTCAGTGTTTCAAGTTTCCCGAAATCTGAATTCTCAGGTCCAATTTCTGATTCTGTCACAATAGCAGGATGAAGCTGGTGCAATGGCCATGACAACGTGACGCTGTCCTATTTGACAGACAGGGAGTTGGTTTTCCTATTATTTTCTTTTATTTTTTTTATTTATATCAGGAACAGGGCCCAATCGGGCCGACAAGTTACAGAGTATTACATGTGTCAAGAAAAAACATCTTATTCAAAATACAGAATTCAACAAATCAAGTTATAACGGAGCCAGAAATAGTCATGTTTTTCTGCAGTATATTGCATGGTAGGTTTGGGTTACTGTCAATTCCCTGGAGTTCTTTTCTTGTGTATGGTTGGTTATGGTAACCAATGTTTCTCTGAATGTTTGGTTCCGTCTATTGGTTCCCTTTCCTCAGAAGGGTGTTTCTGTGTATAGTTATCTCGATGTATGGTATCGGGGTCATGTGCCCGGTTCCTTAATGTCCATTTTTTATTTGAAAAGATAGCTTCCCGACTTGGGGGGTGAAGTTAGCTAGAAAGAGTCTCTAAGATGAAGCAATAGGGTAGAGCAATAGAGGGGGGGTGGACGAAGAAGAGAGAGGGAAGGTGGGTGGGAGGCGGGGGTAATTGGGGGATGGTATTGCGTTGTTAGGGACGAACGGGCTGGGGGTAGCCGTAGGTTCTCTTTTATTCAGGAGTATGTATGTCTGTGTTACATAGGTTTAGGGGACAGTCGGAGGAGTGTCATCCCTGTGTATCTGCCGTGGATTGCTTCAGCGCCTGGCCCTCGGCCGAGTAGATGAAGGTGATCCACAACTGCCAAGTTTTAGAAAATGCTTCCTGTCTATGTTGTGCTGTGCGGACAAGGTCCTCCAACTGTCTTATTTCCTCCACTCTAGCAATCCATGAGGCTATAGTCGGAGGGCGTGTGGACTTCCACTGCAGTGCTATACAAGCTTTAGCTGCGTCTAGCAGGTGTCTAATTACCGATTTTTTGTATATTTTCTCCGGGGTGTCTGATGCGTGGAGCCGGAGGAATGCGGGGTCTTCAGGTACTGTGCGCTCCGTGAATTTCTGGGTGACCTCGTGCACCACCTTCCAGAAGTGATTTAGTACGGGGCAGGACCAGAATATGTGTAGTAGTATTCCCTTATCTGCCTGGCAGCGCCAGCAAAGATCTGGCGTCGCTGGGAAGAATTTGTGGAGCAGTTCTGGGGTTCTGTACCATCTTGACAAGAGTTTGTAGTTGGTCTCTTGAATTTTGGCACATATAGAGGATTTGTGCGTGAATTTAAGTATTCGTTGTCTTTTGGTTGTGTTGAAGTGGCAATTTAGTTCTGATTCCCATTTAAGTAGGCCTGGGGGTATAAAATCTGTTTTTGGTACGTTCAATAGGTTGTAGGCTTGTGAGAGCGTGTGTGTTATGGTACCTGGGGGGCTACATAGTTCCTCCAATGATGTGAGGGAAAGACCCTCGACAGGGGGGGGTTTCAAAGAGTGTAGGAAGTGGCCTAGCTGGCGGGCTCTCAGGAAATCCAGTTGGAACAAGCCTGTGGGTTCGGAAAGTTCTGCTATCGTGCGCCACCGGCCCCTAGTACTGAAATGGGAGGATTGGTGTAGGCCTGCGTCAATCAGTCTCCGAAAAGCTGCATCGTGTATTCCCGGTGAAAATCCGGGGTTCCTTAGTATGGGGAAAAGAGGTGAGTTGGGGGTTGATATGGAGGCCTCCGATATGAGGCGGGCACAGATTCGCGATGTGTTACCGATTAATGGATGTCGCTTGGTTTCTACTGGTAGGGACAAGTGACACCAAGGAGCTCTGTTAAGGGGAGTTTCACTTTGGTGTTGCTCTAGTTGTGACCAAAGCTTGGTCTCCTGGTGGGGGCACCAGTCTATAAGTCCTCCTAGGTGTACCACTTGGTAATATGTGCGAATGTCTGGCAATGCAAACCCACCGTGGTGTTTAGGTAGGACTAATAGTTTGTGTGAGAGTCGTGGCCTTTTCTTAGCCCAGGCGAATTCAGTAAGTGCAGATTGTACCTGCTTAAATATAGGATGTCGGTATGTGGATGGGTAGGGCCTGCATGAGGTAAAGGAATTTCGGGAGGATCATCATTTTTAATATATTGCAGCGACCGATCCAGGAGTGTGTTCCATTTGTTCAGTAATGCTCTAATTGTTTTCAGGAGGGGTGGGAAGTTGAGCTTGTATAGCTGCGCGAATTTGCAGGGGATGTGTGTGCCTAGATACTACAGGGCAGTTTGCGTCCATTTTAGTTTGAAGTTGTATCGGTTGTATTCCCACTCCCATTGCCTCCGATTTGGTGAAATTGAAATTGAAAAGTTGGAGATGGCTCCATATGTCTTGAATTCCCGTAGGAGGTTAGGGAGGGAGATCAAGGGGGTGGTGAGTGTGAACATGAGGTCGTCTGCGTAAGCTGACACCTTGTGTTTGGCTTGGTGTACTTTCACTCCCGAGATGTTGGGGTTCAATCGTATGTGGCACAGGAATGGTTCTAGGGAAAGGGCGAATAGGGGGGGGGGGGGGGGATAACGGGCATCCCTGTCTTGTCCCGTTAGTGATCGGGAAGGGGTCTGAGATCACTCCATTGGCCTTGACTCTAGCTGACGGTGTCTCGTACGGTGCTGCTATCCAGCTTAGCATATTGTCACCCAGACCTACATGTCGTAATGTAGCAAACATAAAGGCCCAGCTGACCCGATCAAACGCCTTTTCAGCATCTGTGCTTAGAAATATGCTAGGTGTTTTGGTGCGGGTGACTGTGTAGAGCAGGTTCAGGACCTTGGTGGTGTTGTCCCTGGTCTCTCTTGTGGGGACGAATCCTACTTGGTCTAATTGTATCAGGTGGGGCAAGTGAGTCTGTAGTCTGGTGGCTAGTATTTTGGTAAACAATTTGAGGTCTGTGTTGAGTAGGGATATAGGTCTGTAACTTCCGCAGTTGGTCGGGTCTTTACCTTCTTTCGGGATTACGGATATTTGGGCTTGCAGCGTTGTGGTGTGTAGTTTTCCTCCTTTAGTGAGGCTGTTAAGTACTTTAACTAGATGGTCGCCTAGTGTCGGGAGTAGTGTCTTATAATATTGGAGTGTGAGGCCGTCAGGTTCGGGGGCTTTCCCAATTTTGGTGTTCTTAAGCGCAGTTTGTAACTCGGATAACGTGATGGGGTCTTCTTGGTTTTCCTATTATATCTAAAAGAAGACGGCTTCTACCTAGTTATCTGGGTTTTAGAGTTCTACAGCCTCTAATGCTTGAACATTACTGCTCAGCACTCCCATCTAGCGGCCAACTTTTCTAACTGCACAATTGGGAACACAATACCACAGACACGTGGGAGGACGCTGGGCCGGAAGTCAGAGGGGTGGAACGCAAAACCAGGAAGTCTGGAACGCAAAAGAAAAAAAAAACAGGATATCAAATTACAAAACAGGAAGTGGGTGGAGATAACTTGGAATTTGGAAGCTGTTTGGTTTCTTTTGGAACCCAGAGGTAATATATAGTATTTGTGTATGTTTTCAAAGTTTTTACCTTTTTTATTATTACATTACTGGAGTATAATATATTTCATTATGTCATAAGATACTATACACTTTGTTATCCCCATCAGATATGAGGTCTGTTCAGTTTTGAAGGTTTAAGAAGGTGGGAAAGAGCGAGATTTCCAGGAAACCCACCACTGAAGATGGACAGGAATGACTGGACCCGGATTACTGAGAGGATATTACGGCTCACCCTGGAGATCATCTACCTGCTGACCGGAGAGGTGAGGAGGATTCTGGGAGGTCACATGACCTCACTCTTATCTCTATTAATAAAACAGACCTGACCGGAGAGGTGAGGAGGATTCTGGGAGGTCACATGACATCACTCTTATCTCTATCAATAAAACACAAACTGGAGAGATGAACGTTATGTATATCTAATGCTTATTATCTCATTATTTAGGACTATGGACCCATAAAGAAGAAGCCCAGTGATCCTCCACCACCCTTCTTGACACCTGAAAGAAACAAGAAGATAGTTGAGGTCACCCAGAAGATGATTGATCTGCTGACAGGAGAGGTGAGCGGTGCCGGGAATTCTGGGACATTATCCAGTAACAGACAAGGGATGTGTCTGGATGGTGACTGTATCATTGTGTGTGTCAGGTTCCTATAAGGTGTCAGGATGTCACTGTCTATTTCTCCATGGAGGAGTGGGAGTATATAGAAGGACACAAGGATCTCTACAAGGACGTCATGATGGAGGACCAGCCGCCCCTCACATCACCGGGTATGTTGTCATTTATTTTTCTCTATTATCCATCGAAGGATTCTTAGGCAACTGGGTTATACTTCTTCTGGGGCACTAGAAAACCCAAAAAATATAGACCAGCCCTATGAGGCATAGCCCCTCCAATGTCTGGATTGTTTCATTTTTTGCTTGTGCCCTTCGGAGGATTGATGTCTTCCTCAGCTCTGCTGATTGGAAGACCATTCTTTTCAATCAATTGAAGCTGGTTGTTCCGGACCAGGCTTTGTTCGTTTTATATAAATTAGTGTACATATAAAAAAAAATAGAAAAAAAAAAAAATATATATATATATATATATATATATATATATAGTAACACACACACACACACGCACGCACGCACGCACGCACGCACGCACGCACACACACACACACACACACTATATTGTCAAAAGTATTGGGACACCTGCCTTTAAACACACATGAACCTTAATGGTATCCCAGTCTTAGTCCGTAGGGTTCAATATTGAGTTGGCCCACCCTTTGCAGCTATAACAGCTTCAATACTTCTAGAAAGGCTGTCCACAAGGTTTAGGAGGGTGTCTATGGGAATGTCTGACCATTCTTCCTGAAGCGCATTTGTGAGGTCAGGCATTGATGTTGAATGAGAAGGCTTGGCTCGTAGTCTCCGCTCTAATTCATCCCAAAGGTGTTCTATCAGGTTGATGTCAGGACTCTGTGGAGGCCAGTCAAGTTCCTCCACCCCAAACTCACTTATCAATGTCTTTATGGACCTTGCTTTGTGCACTGGTACGCAGTCATGTTGGAACAGGAAGGGGCCGTCCCCAAACTGTTCTCACAAAGTTGGAAGCATGAAATTGTCCAAAATGTCTTGGTATGCTGACGCCTTATGAGTTCCCTTCACTGGAACTAAGGAGCCAAGCCCAACCCCTGAAAAACAACATCACACCATAATCCCCCCTCCACTAAATGATTTGGACCAGTGCACAAAGCAAGGTCTATAAAGACATGGATGAGCGAGTTTGGGGTGGAGGAACTTGACTGACCTGCACAGAGTCCTGACCTCAACCCAATAGAACACCTTTGGGATGAATTAGAGCGGAGACTGTGAACTAGGCCTTCGCATCCAACATCAGTGCCTGACCTCACAAATGCGCTTCTGGAAGAATGGTCAAACTTTCCCATAGACACACTCCTAAACCTTGTGGACAGCCTTCCCAGAAGAGTTGAAGCTGTTATAGCTGCAAAGGGTGGGACAACCCAATTTTGAACCCTACAGACTAATGCCCCGTACACAGGATTGGATTTTCCGATGGAAAAAATCCGATCGGATTATGTTGTCGGAAAATCCGACCGTGTGTGGGCTCTACCGGGCTTTTTCCGTCAGAATTTCCGACGGAAAAAAATTGAGAGCAGGATCTCAAATTTTCCGAAAAAAAAATCCGATCAGACTTTTTCCGATCGTGTGTAGAGAATTCCGAGGGACAAAGTGCCACGCATGCTCAGATCAAATTACGAGACCAAAGCTATTGGCTACTAGCCTCTACGTAGTTCCGTTGTACGCATCAAACGTCACCGCGTTCGGAATGATCAGATTTTCCGACAACTTTGTCCGACCGTGTGTATGCAACACTAGTTTCGGACAAAATCCGTTGGAAAAAAACGGACGGATTTTGTGGTCGGAATTTCCGACCGTGTGTACAGGGGCTTAGAGTGGGATGCCATTAAAGTTCATGTGCGTTTTTCCATCGGAAAATCTGACCGTGTGTGGGGGGCATTAGTCCGTAGGGTTCAATATTGGGTTGGCCCACCCTTTGCAGCTATAACAGCTTCAACTCTTCTGGGACGGCCGTCCATAAGGTTTAGGAGTGTGTCTATGGGAATGTTTGACCATTCTTCCAGAAGCGAATTTGTGAGGTCAGGCACCGATGTTGGATGCGAAGGCCTAGTTCACAGTCTCTGCTCTTATTTATCTCAAAGATGTTCTATCGGGTTGTGGTCAGGACTCTGTGCAGGCCAGTCAAGTTCCTCCATCCCAAACTTGCTCATCCATGTCTTTATGGACCTTGCTTTGTGCACCGGTCTAATTCATTTGGTGGAGGGGGATTATGGTGTGGGGGTTGTTTTTCAGGGCCCCTTAGTTACAGTGAAGGGAACTCTTAAGGCGTCAGCATACCAAGACATTTTGGACAATTTTATGCTCCCAACTTCGTGGGAACAGTTTGGGGACGGCCCCTTCCTGTTCCAACATGACTGCGCACCAGTGCACAAAGCAAGGTCCATAAAGACATGGATGAGCCAGTTTGGGACAGCCTTCCCAGAAGAGTTGAAGCTGTTATAGCTGCAAAGGGTGGGCCAACCCAATATTGAACCCTACGGACTAAGACTGGGATGCCATTAAAGTTCATGTGCGTGTAAAGGTAGGTGCCCCAATACTTTTGAGGATATAGTGTATACTGTAATATATATATAAAACACACAAAATACACACTCCCTTCCCTCTAAAGTCAGTGGGTGGCCTTAGATTTTGTCCCATTGAGTTGATAGAAATACTCGTTAGATGCAGAAAAATCTAAACCAGCATTTATACAACGTACAATCAAATAGGCAAGTCATAGCACCTCTACCAATGACCAAACACTGTGAGCAAACCAGTAACCCAAATGTATTTCTATTCAACAGATTTATCTGAAGGACTCGAGGTGGTACAACCTGGCCGTGCTATAAAGAAGGAATCGGACTCCGTTGAGGAACAAAGTCTGTTTGATGAGGGTGTTGATACAGAACCTGAGAAGACAACAGTCACTGTAAAGGAGGAATCGGAGAACAAAGAAGATCTCGTGGATGGAGACTGTTGGACTTTTAGAACTCAGAACCCAACACCTAAAATTAAGGAGGAATCTTCACACCATGAAAATATCCCAGTTGTTGAGAGACCTACAAGGTTTGCTCCTATTAAAAAGAAGATCAATCTGGAAGCAGAACGCGTGTCTTCGTGTAAAGAAAGATCTCTTCCAGAGGTCAAAGGTGACTTTTTAAAACAAAATATACAACTTGATTCTCCATCGTTTCGGGATGGAGACAGGCCAGCAATGGAAGAAAATGAGATCTCTGTTGAAGCCTACAGAGATCCAAGTGAAATAAATGCTCACCCAGCCTGTCCATCGAAAGCACCATCAGAGACAAAAACATACAGTAATGACGGGTGCAAAAACCCCCTCGCCAGCAGCTACGAGGTCCTTCAACACCAGCTGAAGTACAAAGGGCCTCGTTCTCTTCCCAGTTTGGGGGGTGGAACCATTGTAGGCCAAGCAGAGAAGCTGGAGAAGCATCAGCAAGTCCTTACAAGTCCGAACCTGTACTCGTGCCCCGAGTGTGAGATGACTTTTCGGGTGAGGTCAAAGCTTAAAAGGCACCAAAAGATTCACACGGGGGAAAAGCCATTTTCATGCAAGGAGTGCGGGAAGTGTTTTACGGAGAGATGGAACCTTAAGAGTCACTCGCGGACCCACTCCAAGGAGAAGCCGTTCTCATGCAAGGAGTGCGGCAAGTGTTTTGTGGAGAGATCCACGCTTAAGATCCACTTGCGGTCTCACTCCAAGGAGAGGCCGTACTCGTGTCCTGCTTGTGGGAAGAATTTCATCTGGAAAAGCAGCCTCGTTATCCACCTCCGGGGCCACACGGGGGAAAAGCCCTACGTATGCTCGGAATGCGGGAGGGGCTTCAACCAGAAGTTTGGTCTAAAAAAGCACCAGATCGCTCACAATTGTTTTTCCAGAAGGACCCACCAAAAACGTCATTCTGGGGAGAAGCCCTTTGCCTGCTCCGAGTGCGGGAAGAGCTTCTCCACTAACTTGGGTCTTCAAACTCACAAGAAAATACATCCTGTTGACCACTCTTATTCGTGTTCGGAATGCGGCAAGTCCTTCCTCTATGAATCCGAGCTGATCCTGCACAAGGTGACCGATAATGGGGAGCGGCCTTTTTCATGCTCCGAGTGCGGGAAGTCTTTTCCCTGTAAAGGAGAACTGACTGTTCACCAGAGAAGCCATCTGGTGGAGAAGCCGTATTCGTGTTCCTGGTGTGGAAAATCCTTCCACTTGATCTCGGCGCTGGTCGTCCACCAACGGATCCACACGGGGGAACGGCCCTACTCTTGCTCCGAGTGCGGGAAGTGTTTTAACCAACGTGGAGCACTGACAGCCCACCGGAGGACACACACTGGGGAAAAACCGTATAGGTGTCCTGAGTGTGGGAAATCCTTTACTACAATGACGGGACTCAACACCCATAAACGTACCCACACTGGTGAACGGCCTTATGTCTGTCCAGACTGTGGGAAGACCTTTACACGCCGTTCCTACCTCACTCAACACCAGAAGGTCCACTCGTCAGAGAGTTCACTTCCCAATTAGCATACTTGCCAACTAGCAGCATAATTGGAAGCACTATATATATTTTGTTTTCTATTTGATACTTTTTAATGTGATTTATACCATCTGAGCCAAATCTACTCGACCCTATACCCTATATTGCCAAAAGTATTGGGACGCCTTCCTTTACACGCACATGAACATTAATGGCATCCCAGTCTTATGCCCCGTACACACGATCGGATAGTCCGATGCAAAAAGTCAGATCGGATTATGTTGTCGGAAAATCCGATCGTGTGTGGGCTCTAGCGGGCTTTTTTCCGTCGTAAAAAAAATTTGAGAGCAGGATCTAAAATTTCCCGACAACAAAATCCGATCTGACTTTTTCCGATCGCGTGTAGAGAATTTCCGACGCACAAAGTGCCACGCGTGCTCAGAAGAAATGTGGAGACGAAAGCTATTGGCTACTGGCCTCTACGTAGTCCCGTGGTACGTTTTCTACGTCACCTCAGATTTTCCGACAACTTTGTCCGACCGTGTGTGTGCAACGCAAGTTTTGGACAAAATCCGTTGGGAAAAAAAATCCAACGGATTTTCTGGTCGTAAATGTCCGACCGCGTGTACAGGGGCTTAGTCCGTAGGGTTCAATATTGAGTTGGCCCACCCTATGCAGCTATAACAGCTTCACCTTTTCTGGGAAGGCCGTCCACAAAGTTTAGAAGTGTGTCTATGGGAATGTTTGACCCTTCTTCCAGAAGAGCAGTTGTGAGGTCAGGCACTGATGTTGGACGAGAAGGCCTGGCTCGTAGTCTCTGATCTAATTTATCATCCTAAAGGTGTTCTATTGGGTTGAGGTCAGGACTCTGTGCAGGCCAGTCAAGTTCCTCCACCCCAAAACTCGCTCATTCATGTCTTTATGGACATGATTTTGCACAGAGCGGCCGCCCTGTAGCAATAAATCTGCTGGGGGGAGGGGGGGCGGTGGTAAAGCGGTTAAAATGTGTATATTTCCAGCCTTGATTGTCTCGACTCAGCTTGAGAGGAAGGCTGACAGAAGCTTTACAGTGTATTTTTTAATCTGTCCTTCCTCGGCATAGCCTGTGCCATTCCTAAAGTTCCACTTTAAAAACATAGCTAGATACTATCTGTGTATTTTCTGTACCCCCTTCTCTGATGCCCTTTTCCCTCCACCCTAACCCACCTTTCCTTTCCTCTTACAGTCCCCTTGGTAGATCCTGTAATGAATTAATTATTTACTAGGGCTGTGGAAATTAAAGATTAATTCCTCGATTCATTTTTTTGATCGATCAAAATTCTTTTGATTGGTACTCACTTCCCCCGCCGGCTTCCGGGTCTTCAGGGAGTTCCGTCGGAGATCCGGTGACGTCACCGGACTCCTCCCCCCTTCCCCAAGTGCCTCCGTCTGCTAACGAAGGGAAAGGGGGAGGAGTCCGGTGACGTTGAAGCTCTGATTGAACGTAACGCGTACGGGGGAGGAGCTACGCATGACGTCACCCGCTGCTGCCCTACGGATCTAACACGATTGTCGGCTTTACATGCTGTGTTTTTATCATCTTTATGTGAGTCGTTTGTGTTTTGAACACAAAAATGTAATCTTAAGCGGTGAGCACTTAGATCTTTTCTTTCTACCCATGACCTGGCGTCCTTGCTGAGATCTAAGGAGACGTGAGAGAAGTTTATGGTCCGTGTTATACCCTTTTGATACCCGCTTGCATGACCACCTGTTTGCACAGGGGTCCATGCCATAAGGTGAGAGTGATTAGTGAGACCGGAGGTGGAGGGATTGTCACGCTACTGTGGGAAAAAAAATGACTTACGTCAGTGCTACAGTTTGAATGTAAAACGTATTTGTGTGAACTGTGAAGTTAAGTCATGGATTGTGGAAA
This sequence comes from Lithobates sylvaticus, assembly GCA_028564925.1. Classification (NCBI taxonomy): domain Eukaryota; kingdom Metazoa; phylum Chordata; class Amphibia; order Anura; family Ranidae; genus Lithobates; species Lithobates sylvaticus. The sequence continues at coordinate 613,455,020 of CM053028.1, read as the reverse complement.
CTAACTAGTGTCGGGTGATTGTATATGGTGTATACCACATTTACCACTGACTAATGCAGAGTTGCAATGCAAGGAGATCAGCTAAAAGTAGTTGGATCTGTATGTGCGTTATAATTGATCGAAATTAATCGATTAAAAAAAAAAAAAAAAAAAGTTAGTCGAACATGAAAATTTTAATCAGTAACAGCCCTAATATTTACGTTTCGCATTATTCTGTAAATCTGTTTGAGAAACCATCACATGTGGATTGTAGGCCTCTGGAAATGTTGTGTTATAGATAAACCCAGAAAATTCATACCTGGAATGTTTGCATTGTCTTACCGCTTTGAACTGTATATGTGAAAATAAAGTTTTTACAAAAAAAAAAAAAAAAACATAGCTAGAGTCTACATGTTTGAAGGAAACAACGCTCTCCAAAGCAGCCACCATAACAGGTGAGAGAGGATCAGCTTCAGCCTCCATGATGAATGGATAAAGGACAACCCGCAACTCCATACATGCTTTTTAAAATCAGTCCAAGTTTATTGTATCTCCATGAAATATAAAAGTACAGCAGACGCGTTTCAGCCAAGGTGGGATTGTAGGGGGTAAGCATACATCTTGGGGGGTCGTAGTTTGGTATGATCGCCCCGGGCTGTAGATGACCTTGTCTACTGGCATTAGCTGCTGCAACCCAATGCAACCCGCCGGAGGAGAGACACTACAATGATGATGAGTCAACCTCCTCTAAGAAAAAATGGAGGCTGCCTTCTGGAGAATGCTGGTCACCTGGCTTTACATCAAAAGTCAACTCAAGAGCAAGAATAGAGTTCCCTCTTCCCTCTGAACCAACTGAACTGGCGGCATTGCTGGTCTAGACAAGCGACTCCGACATTACCGAGGCCAAGGACAGCTTAGCCAGTTATATTTTCAGAAGGTGGTCATCAGTGCCGGGATAAGGTCATCTAGTGCCCAGGGCAAAGATGCCAAATGGCAATTCAGCGCAAAGCTTTACCCCCCAACCATCCCCCTCAAAGTACAAATCCCTCAAATCCCCCCCTCTGAGTATAAATCCTTCTAGCCACATCTCCCCTCCTGGCACAACCCCCCCCCAAAAAAAATCTCCCTTCATAGCACAAATCCCCCCCAATAATCCCTACTAGCACAAGTCCCCCCCACCCCAAATCCCCCCTCCCAGCACAAATCCCCCCCAATCATCCCTACTAGCAAGCCCCCCCCCCAATCTCTGTTCATAGCATGCATCCCCCATCCTAGTACAAATCCCCCCCCAGCGCAAATCCCCCTAATCATCACTTCTAGCAACCCCCACCCCCCTTCATAGCACACCCCCCCTCCTAGCACAAATCCCCCCCCCCAATAATCCCTACTAGCACAAGTCCCCCCCCCCCCAAATCCCCCCTCCCAGCACAAATCCCCCCCAATCATCCCTACTAGCAAGCCCCCCCCCAATCTCTGTTCATAGCACACATCCCCCATCCTAGTACAAATCCCCCCCAGCGCAAATCCCCCTAATCATCACTTCTAGCAAAAAGCCCATTGGCACTTCCTCCTGCTCCCCAACTGAAAGTATGGACATAGATCTAGATCAGGGGTCTCCAAACTTTGTAAACAAAGGGCCAGTTTAGTGTCCTACAGATTTTGGGGGGGCGAACATTGGCACGAGTGGGAGGAATAGTGCCCCATCATTGATGTCAGTGGAAGGAATAGTCTCCCAAGGGCCGGATAAAGGTGTTTAAAGGGCCACATCTGGCCCCTGTGACGCAGTTTGGAGACCGATGATCTAGAGCAGGGGTCTTAAACTAGTGGCCCTCCAGCTGTTGCGAAACTACAAGTCCCATCATGCCTCTGCCTGTGGGAGTCTTGCTTGTAACTGTCAGCCTTGCAATGCGTCATGGGACTTGTAGTTTTGCAACAGCTGGAGGGCAGCAAGTTTGAGAACCCTGATCTAGAGGAAACGTCTACAGAAGCCCAACATTGTACCCATGGCTGAGAAGGAGGGGTGGCTGCCCTGCCCCTGGGCACTGTGGTATCATGTGAGGTGGGGGGGGGGGGCACTCCAAGGAGATTGAGAGGGAGGGTAATGTGTGTTCTAAGGGTTAATTTTGGGGGGGCAACAGGGGGTAAGTATTGTTCTAGGAGGGGGAAGCTAGGGGGTCAGTGTGCTAGTAGTGGTGATTTAGGGGGATATGTGTTGGGAGGAGGGATGAGGGGGCAGATTTGGCATGTCCTCCACCCCACACCCCCCCCCCCCCCAGCGCTAGATTTAACCCATGATCCATCAATCGCAGTTGCAATGCTTTGCTGGCACAGATGCAAAAAAATAAATAAATTCACTTTTTTTTCTTCCTCCAAATATATCTGAATTTTGTATTTGTCTGTAAATAGTGCACTTCGCCTTTAAATACATATCTGCTCAGTGCATGAGATTTATACAGGAGCACTGTGCTGTATAATGTGCTCTTATGCATTTACATAATTGATCAGGTTGAAAAAAAAAAAAAAGTCCAATAAAAAAATAAAAATAAAATCTCCATTAGATCTATTCAGCTTTGGGATTGGCATAGATGAAGGGAAGAAACCTGGAGATGGTGTTATTAGTGTTCTATGACAATGTGGATATGATCAACTGCAGTTCTCACGCATGGACACCAGAGGGCGAGCGAGTCCTCGCTGGAAGCCTGATAGAGAAACAACGCGCAGTTTAAAAAGTTCACCGCCAGATGGCAGCGCAGAACAACAACATCGACGTATGAAACGCAAACCAGCAGGTGGAACGCAAAACCCGGAAGTGCGGTGAAACACAAACGGATGTTTCACTTGGAAGCGGAAGTAGGTAGAGCTAATCCTGCAGTTGGGGGACTGGAGAGTAAATAGCAGCTAACTGACTGTGAGGAAGTGGGAGTGTGCTCTGTATGGCTTGTGTTTTATAGATTGCACAGCCTGGGAGTATTTATGATCATTGCAATGTGGTTTTGGATGTATGGGACACAAATGTGATATAAACCTGGACACCACAGAGATCCATTCATTTATTCTTATTATTTTCTAGGTTGTCAACCCTATAAAAAAGGTGTGAGCTGCACCCGTAGGCGACAAAAGGCGCTGAACGATCCGCAGAGGATGGAGGAGGACCGGGGTCACATGACCGAGACCATTTTAGACCTCACCCTGGAGATCATCTACCTCCTGACCGGAGAGGTGAGGAGGATTCTGGGAGGTCACATGACGTCACTCTTATCTCTATTAATAAAACAGACCTGACTGGAGAGGTGAGGAGGATTCTGGGAGGTCACATGACATCACTCTTATCTCTATTAATAAATCACAGACCTGACCGGTGAGGTGAGGAGGATTCTGGGAGGTCACATGACATCACTCTTATCTCTATTAATAAAACACAGACCTGACCGGTGAGGTGAGGAGGATTCTAGGAGGTCACATGACATCACTCTTATCTCTATTAATAAAACACAGACCTGATCGGAGAGGTGAGGAGGATTCTGGGAGGTCACATGACATCACTCTTATCTCTATTAATAAAACAGACCTGACTGGAGAGGTGAGGAGGATTCTGGGAGGTCACATGACATCACTCTTATCTCTATTAATAAATCACAGACCTGACCGGTGAGGTGAGGAGGATTCTGGGAGGTCACATGACATCACTCTTATCTCTATTAATAAAACACAGACCTGACCGGTGAGGTGAGGAGGATTCTAGGAGGTCACATGACATCACTCTTATCTCTATTAATAAAACACAGACCTGATCGGAGAGGTGAGGAGGATTCTGGGAGGTCACATGACATCACTCTTATCTCTATTAATAAAACAGACCTGACCGGAGAGGTGAGGAGGATTCTGGGAGGTCACATGACGTCACTCTTATCTCTATTAATAAAACACAGACCTGACCGGAGAGGTGAGTAGGGTTGCCACCTGTCCAGGATTCACCCGGACAGTTCGGGTTTTGAATCATGTGTCCGGGTTGCAGTCCACCTGAAACCCGGACACATTATTCAGACCAGTCTATGGCTCCCCAAGTAACCAAGGTAGTCATACACAAATCTCTTTTGCCGCTGCGGGCGGCTGTTTGAGGGCACAAGTACAGTTAAATCACACTTGTTTATTAATAATAATAATAATAATAAAAAGGTAAACAGAGTAAATGTAGTCAAAATATAGCCAGAGTTCAGGAACCGGAATAGATAGTCAGACAAGCCAAAACGTCAGGGAGCCAGAGATGAGCGTAATAGAACAGCAAGCAGGATCTGGAGCTAGAAGGATTGTCAGCCAAGCAAGTCTTTAACAAGAACACAGGGGAGCCTCTCTAGAGATGTGACCAAGGCGAAGGCAGAGATCATCTGGGCTGGACGGCTTAAGTAGGCAGGACTGACGAGCAGGATATCATCAACAGGTGAGTAACTGTGGAGAGATAGGAGCTGGCAATTAGCCGACAGCTGAGCGGCCAGCTCTGAGAAAGAAGGCCTGAGCCCAGCCCTGACAGGGTGATGATGTCAGCAAGAGCAATTTGGCCACACCCACTGGAGCGCTCTGTGCGCTACATTACTACTCCCCCTTGGGGCACCCAAATGTGTCCCAGGTCTTTTATAATCCTATAGTGTTTACTGCAAAAAAAAATATTTAAATTATGCTGTCCAGCAAAAGTGTTCAGGTTTGGCTTGAAAAAAAGTTGGCAACCCTAGAGGTGAGGGGGATTCTGGGAGGTCACATGACATCACTCTCATCTCTATTAATAAAGCACAAACCTGACCGGGGAGGTGAGGAGGATTCTGGGAGGTCACATGACATCACTCTTATCTCTATTAATAAAACACAGAGCTGACCGGAGAGGTGAGGAGGATTCTGGGAGGTCACATGACATCTGTCACTCATTTCCTGGGTTTTCTCTTGTTTAGAAATATGCAGCGGTCAAGATGGCATCTATTGAGGGTCTCTTACAAGGAATGTATCCAACAATAACCAAAGGATGGAGCAGGACCCAGAGTCCCAGCAAGGGAGCCCCACCTCCCTCCTTGACAACTGAGAGATACAACAACAAGAAGATCCTAGAAGTCACCCAGAAGCTCACTGATCTGCTGACAGGAGAGGTGAGCGGTGCCGGGAATTCTGGGACATTATCCAGTAACAGACAAGGGATGTGTCTGGATGGTGACTGTATCATTGTGTGTGTCAGGTTCCTATAAGGCGTCTTCTGTATTTTTTAGGGGTTTTTAAGAGAATCCAATTGTCACCAGCAGGATATCATGACGGAGAATCTCCAGAACCTCCAGGCAGGTACGATACCATTTCATTTGTTATTATCTCTATTCAGGAAGGGATATATAATATCTAATATACAAGATGATTTAAAAAAAAAAAAAAAAAACGGTTGACGTAACGCATGGTGGTGGGAGTGTCATGGTCTGGGGCTGCATAAGTCCTGCCGGCACTGGGGAGCTACAGATCATTGAGGGAACCATGAATGCCAACATGTACTGTGACATACTGAAGCAGAGCATGATCCCTTCCCTTCAGAGACTGGGCCGCAGGGCAGTATTCCAACATGATATGGACCCCAAATACACCCCCAAGACGACCACTGCCTTGCTAAAGAATCTGAGGGTAAAGGTGATGGACTGGCCAAGCATGTCTCCAGACCTAAACCCTATTGATCATCTGTGGGGCATCCTCAAATGGAAGGTGGAGGAGCGCAAGGTCTCCAACATCCACCAGCTCTGTGATGTCGTCATGGGGGAGGGGAAGAGGACTCCAGTGGCAACCTGTGAAGCTCTGGTGAACTCCATGCCCAAGAGGGTTAGGGCAGTGCTGGAAAATAATGGTGGCCACACAAAATATTGACACTTTGGGCCCAATTTGGACATTTTCACTTAGGGGTGTACTCACTTTTGTTGCCAGCGGTTTAGACATTAATGGCTGTGTGTTGAGTTATTTTGAGAGGGCAGCAAATTTACACTGTTATACAAGCTGTACACTCACTACTTTACATTGTAGACAAGTGTCATTTCTTCAGTGTTGTCACATGAAAAGATATAATAAAATATTTACAAAAATGTGAGGGGTGTACTCACTTTTGTGAGATACTGTAACTAAGTTATGCGGTCGGAAATTGATGATTCCAATACAATTTTACTTCAGCTAAATGCAGTACAGAGGATTTTTTTTCCCCCAGTCTTTAGAAGTGTAAGAAAACAATGACTATGCTAAGTTTTCTCTGCGAAGTACTAACACTGACTGATGGAACTTGGAAGGAGGGGAGGACAGAGGGAGATACCAAATCACATAAGTAATGAGGTGTAGTGACCTTTTATCGACCATGCTAGCTCAAGTGCTATATGCGTTTTGTGCCCTGGATACTGTAACAGCATGGTCAAACAGCAATAAAGGGGTGGGGGGGGGGGTGACGCTGTCAACCATGCTAGCTCAGCATCCACACTGCCTATCAAAACTACATGAATTGCATTTTGTAATCGCACCTTATTACCTATTGATTTTCTCCTTAGCTTGGTCAAATGGGGGGAAAGGTGGTGCACTGTGACCATGCTAGCTTTAGTACTGCATGCATTTTGTGCCCTGGGGTACTGTAGGAACAGGAGATGTACCTGCTGCAACTCCTTCTCCTATTTGTCTCTTTCCCTGGTCGCACAGCGATGGAGGGATGAGGGGGGCGCTGTCAACTGTGCTAGCTCTAGTGCTGCATAAACTTTGTGCCCTGGGGTACTCCTTTTCCTATTTGTCCGTTCCCAGCAGCATGGTCAAATAGCGATTGTGGGATGGGGAGATGGGGATGTCAATCATACCTAATTACCTATTGATTTCCTACTTAGCTTGTTCAAACGGGGAGGGGGAAAGGTGGTGCACTGTCAACCATGCTAGCTCTAGTGCTGCTCCCGGTTACTGTAGGAACAGGAGATGTGCCCGCTGAGACTCCGTCCCCTATGTGTCCCTTTCTCAGCAGCATGGTTGCACAGCGATGGAGGGATGCAGGATGGTGGTGGGGATGGTGCTGTTGACCATGCTAGCCCTAGTGCAGCATGCATTTTGTGCCCTGGGTACTGTAGAAGCATGGTCAAACAGTGATGGAGGGATGGGGGGCGCTGTCAACCATGCTAGCTCTAGTGCTGTATACACTTTGTGCTCCCGGTTACTGTAGGAACAGGAGATGTGCCCGCTGAGACTCCATCCCCTATGTGTCCCTTTCTCAGCAGCATGGTTGCACAGCGATGGAGGGAGGCGGGGTGGGGATGGTGCTGTTGACCATGCCAGCCCTAGTGCAGCATGCACTTTGTGCCCTGGACTGTAGCAGCATGGTTGCACAGTGATGGAGGGATGGGGGGCGCCGTCAACCATGCTAGCTCTAGTACTGTATACACTTTGTGCTCCCGGTTACTGTAGGAACAGGAGATGTGCCCGCTGAGACTCCGTCCCCTATGTGTCCCTTTCTCAGCAGCATGGTTGCACAGCGATGGAGGGATGCAGGATGGGGGTGGGGATGGTGCTGTTGACCATGCTAGCCCTAGTGCAGCATGCACTTTGTGCCCTGGGTACTGTAGAAGCATGGTCAAACAGTGATGGAGGGATGGGGGGCGCTGTCAACCATGCTAGCTCTAGTGCTGTATACACTTTGTGCTCCCGGTTACTGTAGGAACAGGAGATGTGCCCGCTGAGACTCCGTCCCCTATGTGTCCCTTTCTCAGCAGCATGGTTTCACAGCGATGGAGGGATGCAGGATGGGGGTGGGAATGGTGCTGTTGACCATGCTAGCCATAGTGCAGCATGCACTTTGTGCCCTGGGTACTGTAGTAGCATGGTCAAACAGCGCTGTCAACCATGCTAGCTCAGCATCCACACTACCTATCAAAATGAGGCGAATTGTACTTTGTCCCCGGGGGGGGGGACAGGAGGAACTGAATATTTGTTTGGTGAGATGACTTCTTTATATTACTGAAATGGCTGTAGACTTCCTATGAAAAGGCACATTGATCAGACCAGCTACATCATACAGTAAATAATATGTGACTATGTGAACAATGTAAACAAATCTGTAACCTAATTTATTTATTTTTTCCTTCAGACTCATCCAAAAGAACTGAATCGTCACCTACCACTGAGGATATAAAGGACACAGACTCTAATGAAGAAGAGGCCCTCTTGGATGGAGGAATTAGTATAGAGATGGACAACGTCGCGATCAACGTTAAGGCAGAATCTTACTCCAAGGAAGACCTTTCGGATGGAGACTGTTGGACCCATAGAAATCTACAACCACCAGCTAAGATCAGGGAGGACTCACCACAAAATAGAAGCATCTTCGACTCCGAGAGACACATTTGTATCAAAGAGGAGTCTGGCAGTGAAGATCTTGGGTTGGACTATATAGCCTGTCGCATTAAAGAGGAATTGTTTTCAGAAGACGAAGGGCACCCTTCAGAGAGGATTAGGGACACGTACTCAACACTATGGACTCAACGCCAAGAAGAAGCTGGAGATCCACCCGGGGACGGACCCGAAAGAAATGCTCAACCAGCCACTTTATCCCAGCCATCGTCACCCGGCGCCGAGTCCAAGACCTTCAGATGTGCCGAGTGCCAGAAAAGCTTTTCCAAGAGCACGAACCTGACCGTCCATCAGCGGATCCACTCCGGCGAGAAGCCGTACGTGTGCTCGGAGTGCGGAAAGTCCTTCAATCAGAAGTCGGTGCTGATCAGCCACCAGCAGACCCACACCGGCTTACGGCCTTACCCTTGCTCCGAGTGCGGGAAGAGTTTCACCAAGAGGACCAACCTGACCGTCCACCAGAGGATCCACTCGGGAGAAAAGCCGTACCTGTGCTCGGAGTGCGGCAAGTCCTTCACCCAGAAGTCAGGGTTGATTTGCCACCAGCGAACTCACACCGGGGAGCGCCCTTATTCTTGTCCCGACTGCGAGAAGTGCTTTACCAGCAGCTCCCACCTCCGTTTGCACCAGAGAGGACATTCCTCAAACACCAGCCGAGAGACGCAGTGCTGATTTATTTATTTTTTTTGTTTCCCGTCAAAACTTTATATCGTATTTTTAAGATAATTCGATAAAAGAACAAAAGTTCTAATAACGTTCCTACTTCCTCCCCTTTGTTGGCTGCGGTTACTTGGCCCATCCATGGAAAAGTTAGAGGTTCTCTTGAAGAACAACGAATGGTGTGAAGGTTGTCCTCAGTTATGTGGTCATGCTTAGTCCTGGCTGCACAGGCCTAAGCACTGCTTCCTGGAAGGAGCTCATACGTTTTCCTATACCTAGAAGCCCAGAAAACCTATTGATACTCCCCTTTGCTGCGTTCCCCTGCTGCTTGGTGGGGCCCCTCTATAACCACTTGCCAGCCCTACACATATACAGTAAAGAAGAGAGATATACAGTATGGGGCAGCATGTTGCTGGGCTGGGCTTTAATGCTGTGCTGCCATATATATGCATACAATACTTCTGTGCTGGGAGTGCACTCACTCGGCGCCCCCCTAGGACTGTGAGCAAGCCATGTAGGATGGGCTCCCAATCACATGAGGTAGGAAGAGGCAGAGAGCGTAATCTAAGTGTAGTAGGCAACACATGCAGAGGAGAAAAGAGAGAGAGAGCAGCGCCGCTCTGAGAGTAGTGGGTCTGATTACAGTTGGGACTGTATGTAAGATTATAAGAAGATATTGTACTCACACTTCGTTTAATAATATCGGGCACGTAGCGGTATCTTTATTCTGTCTGTAGTCCTCAGCCGTCATCCGGTATCATGGCTATGGTGGGGAAACGCACCCCGGACACTTGCGTCTCGTGGTTCCAAGGTGAGTGCGTCCCAGGATAGGCACGTCAGCAGGATCGATGACATCGGTGGGCGTGGTTAAAAGCGCTCGCGTTCGGAGCATGCGTGCTCCTTCATCAGGCAACACATGCAGAATCCAGGTACAGCTCCAGCAGTCACACAGTGGAAACTCGCATGGAATGAGAAAAAAAGCAGAGCCTCGAAACGCGTAGCCACGCCCTCAATGTTACTTCCAAGGACCTCTGGCTTCCCGCTTCCTGGTTGCCTGGATACCACTACCGACCAGGGTGGCGGTGGCGAATATTGGACTATTACCTTCTAAAAGAACTTGCCTACCGCGGCCATTATCCCTGTGCACTACTTTTGACCTGAGTGAGCTGCTACCTTATAGCACCTCGTTGCTGCACTTGGTTGGCACCCCCTGCTGTCTTTTCAGCTTGTTTTAAAGTCCTTAACATCTGTTTGCCTGCTGGAGCTGTATCCAGATTCTGCATCTCCCCAGAAGCCCCAGTTCCGTTCCGATGTATTTGATAAGCACATTATTTTATCATGTCAGTTGCCACTTTCTGCTCTATGTCACATTCATGCATACAGTAGTTCTGCGCTGGGAGTGCGCTCACTTGGCACCCCCTAGGACTGTGACCAAGCTGTCACCATGTAGGATGGGCTCCTAATCACATGAGATAGGAAGAGGCACAGTGCGCAATCTAAGTGTAGTAGCTAATACATTTATTAGAACAAAAAGAAAAGCTGCAACTCACATGATAAAAAATGTGCTTATCATCAAATATATCAGACTTTGCTGGGGCTGGGGCTTCTGGAGAGATGCAGAATCTGGATACAGCTCCAGCAGGCATACAGGTATTAAGGACCTGAAAAAGGCTCAAAAGACAGCAGGGGGGCGCCAACTAAGTGCAACAGTGAGATGGTACAAGGTAGCACAAAACCACTTGCAGCTCACTCAGGTCAATGGTAGCGCACGCGGATAATGGTCGCGGTAGGTCCAGTCCTCACAGCAGGTAATAGTCCAGGATTCGCTGTCCCCACTTCCCGTCCCCCCTCCCCACCCAGCTTCCCCCCACCCCGAGGGGATGGGGGGCGGAGCGGTTCAGTGGGGGGAGGGCGCCCCTCTGCCGCTCGGGTACCCAGGCAACCAAGAAGCAGGAAGCCAGAGGTCTGTGATATGCAAGCGGATGAAAGTAACCTTTCGGGATGCTCAATCAGGGCGTGGCTACGCGTTTTGAAGGCTCTGTCTCATTTTGTGTGAGTTGCTACAATGTATTGCCTGCTACACTTAGATTGTGCCCTCTGCCTCTTCCTATCTGCTATTAGATCTCTTCAGTCTCCCAGAGGTGCAGCAATATAAAATGTTTTCCGGCTCCAGTACAGCTTCATCCTCACCACCCATTAGAACTCATTTGAGGAACTATACCCCATAGAGTGCCAGACTTTGCTCTTACACCACAAGCACATGAGCACTGAACACGATGATCACATGACCAGGAGCCCGCCTACCGGCCTTCACTGCTAACAACCTTTTAAAGGGCCAGTGAGAAAGTGTAAGTTCACCCTAAAAATTGAAAGGTAAACTAACACCCTAGAGCTTCCTCACCCCCCGATACCGATACCTGCTGCACCTACCTCCATGGTTGATTAGCTGTCACTGGCTGCGCAGCTGGGGCCGGGGTCTGGAGCAGCTCTTCTTCCCCTTCTTTTCTTAGGCCATTCTGATTGGTCGAAGGGGTCACATGCTAGCACACGACCAATCAGAATCGCTTAAGAAAAGAAGGGGAAGAAGAGTGTGACTTTCAAATGCCCAGACCACTGCCCCAGCTGCGTGGACAGTGACCGCTAATCACCTATGGAGGTAGGTGCAGCGGGGGTGGGGAGGCTGTAGGGTGTTCACCTTTTAATTTTTGGTGAAAAGGTGAACTTAAATGCTCATGGTAACTGGTATTAGTAGAGCATATGACCTCTTCCCAGGATGCAATGCTTGGGCCTAAATAGCGGTACCCAGGCTGAATTCTGTCACTTGAGGGAGGGGAGGATTTTGTTAACCCTGTGCAAGCTCCAACAAAGACCACCCTGGACCTTAGACAGGTATTTAAAAAGGCTGTATCTATCAAAGGGGAGTGCGGGGAAGGTATTGGTAGGTCGGGTTTGTAATACTCATTGCCTAGCCTATTCAGGGGCTGGAGTATCTTAAAAAAATCAGCTGGAGCACCCTATTCCCCGATGATGAGGCATACAAGGTCATCTCATGTCAGAGGATGGAGAGCTTAGAGGGCATCAGCCAAGGTGACCCCATTAAGACGATGGAGAGCTTAGAGGTCACCAGCAAAGATGACCCCATCAAGAGTATTTGGAGCTTGGAGGACACCAGCCAAGGTGACCCCATCAAGAATATGGAGAGCTTAGAGGACACCAACCAAGGTGACCCCATCAAGAGGATGGAGAGCCTAGAGCACACCAACCAAGGTGACCCTATCAAGAGGATGGAAAGCTTAGATGACACATCCAAGGTGACCCCCATCAAGAGGATGGAGAGCTTAGAAGACACCAGCCAAGGTGACCCCATCAAGAGAATGGAGAGCTTAGAGGACACCAGCAAAGGTGACCCCATCAAGATGATAAAGAGCTTATAAGACACCAGCCAAAGTGACCCCCATCAAGAGAATGGAGAGCTTAGAGGACACCAGCAAAGGTGCCCCCCATCAAGAGGATGGAGAGCTTAGAGGACACCAACCAAGATGACCCCCATGAAGAGGATGGAGAGCTTAGAGGACACCAACCAAGGTGACCCCATCAAGAGGATGAAGAGCTTAGAAGACACCAGCCAAGATGACCCCATCAAGAGAATGGAGAGCTTAGAAGACACCAGCCAAGGTGACCCCATCAAGAGAATGGAGAGCTTAGATGGCACAGCCAAGGTGACCCCATCAAGAGGATGGAGAGCTTAGACGACACCAACCAAGATGACCCCCCATCAAGAGGATGGAGAGCTTAGAGGACACCAACCAAGATGACCCCCCATCAAGAGGATGTAGAGCTTAGAGGACACCAGCCAAGGTGACCCCATCAAGATGATGAAGAGCTTAGAAGACACCAGCCAAGATGACCCCATCAAGAGAATGGAGAGCTTAGAAGACACCAGCCAAGGTGACCCCATCAAGAGAATGGAGAGCTTAGATGGCACAGCCAAGGTGACCCCCATCAAGAGGATGGAGAGCTTAAAGGACACCAACCAAGATGACCCCCATCAAGAGGATGGAGAGCTTAGAGGACACCAACAAGATGACCCCCCCCATCAAGAGGATGTAGAGCTTAGAGGACACCAGCCAAGGTGATCCCATCAAGATGATGAAGAGCTTAGAAGACACCAGCCAAGGTGACCCCATTAAGAGAATGGAGAGCTTAGATGACACCAGCCAAGGTGACCCCATCAAGATGATGAAGAGCTTAGAAGACACCAGCCAAGGTGACCCCATCAAGATGATGAAGAGCTTAGAAGACACCAGCCAAGTTGACCCCATCAAGAGAATGGAGAGCTTAGAGGACACCAACCAAGATGACCCCGATCAAGAGGATGGAGAGCTTAGAGGACACCAACCAAGATGACCCCATCAAGAGAATGGAGAGGTTAGAAGGCACCAGCCAAGGTGACCCCATCAAGATGATGAAGAGCTTAGAGGACACCAGCCAAGGTGACCCCATCAAGAGAATGGAGAGCTTAGATGACACCAACCAAGGTGACCCCATCAAGAGGATGGAGAGGTTAGATGGTGCCATCCAAGTTGACCACATGAAGAATTTGGTCAAGGACAATCCACCGGGTTCCTTGTACTCCTCTAAAGCTTCATTAACTAGACTTTTCATCCATAAAATGTGGGAAGAATAGGGAGTCAATCATTAGATGTGGTGGCTGCATTTTTTTTTTTTTTTTTTTTTTTAGTCCCCCCCCCCTCTCTCTGTTTTCACCTGGTGATCTGGCCAATAACAAAACCTCTGTATTAGAGCGCCCCTGCTCTGGATGAAGGAGCACAGCAGGCAGCAGCATTGTCAGTCTGGAGGGGAATGCTAGATATAGGAGCAGATTTATATACTCGCCAAGCTCCAAATCACACTGCAATTACAGCAGTTATTTTTTTCCTTTTGGGATAAAGGTTTTACATACTTAAATAAAAGCTGATCCTTGTAAGCACCCTGCTACATTTACAGGGGAGCTTGTTTCTGTTGAAAAACAACAGCATTGCTGGCAGGATCACCAGATGAAAATAAAGGAAAGAAGACCTAAGAAAAGAAAACGAATGCAGCCAAAATGAAAGCTAAGGAGAGTTCACCATCTCATGGCACACATGGATCAGTCTTGTGGAGCTCTTCTGTTCCAGCAGATTCCTTGTAAAGGACGTGTAGCAATGAGCAGCTGTATATATATATATATAGTATAGGTCTAATAAAGCTGATGTTTATTCTGCTTATATGTTGCATTCCTTGGTTCCTCCTTTCTCCCCTCCAACCACATGCTGATTACATTTTATAATCAAACCTTTTCCATTTTCATTACACACCTTATTTTAGACCCGGTGATGTCATTACTGGGTCTCTGTGCTTCTCTAGGCAATGCAGGTAGAGAATGGCTGGTGGGAGGGGCTGGGGAGGCTCGTGGGAGGGTGATGTACATGGCTTCCTTAAAACATTGCCTCAGTACTCCATGGAGGAACCATGCAAATATCAAAATACCTTAACGGCTTCCCACCCCCGCTATAGCTGAAAGAGGGCTACAGCGCAGGCCTGAATTGCCGGGAGGGCGTCAAGCTACCTGCGCGCCCCCTGCGGGGTCCGTGCCACACGCTCTGTGATCAGGACATCAGTGAGACTCAGCCCCTTTCCACGTGATCAGCTGTCAGCCAATGAAAGCTGATCACGTGATGTAAACAGAAGATTGGTAATCAGCTTTTTTTCTCCGGGGCTTACAATCAGTGGCTCATTATTAGTGCCACTTATTAATTCCCATCAGTGCCACCTATCAATGCCCATCAGTGCCGCCTCATCAGTTCCACCTTATCAGTGCCAACTATCAATGCCCATCAGTGCTCATCAGTGCCACCAATCAGTGTCCATCAGTGCTCACCAGTACCGCCTCATCAGTGCCACCTATCAATGCCCATCAGAGCCGCCTACCAATGCCCTTCAGTGCCGCCTCATCAGTGCCACCTATCAATGCCCATCAGTGCCACCTATCAGTGTCCATCAGTGCCACATATCAACAGTGTTGGTCATCTTACTTTAAAAAAATAATTAGTTACGTTACAAATTACTTCTCCCAAAAAAGTAATTGAGTTAGTTACTACATTGCAAAAGTAATTAGTTACTCAGCAAAGTGACTTTTTTTTTTAATATTCTTAGGGCGGGTCTAGTATTACTGTACACAAGGGGCACGTTCCCCCCTGCAGTCTATTTCCCCTCTGTACCCCCCTGCACGTCTGTTCCCTCCACACACATATATATGTTCCCCCTCTGTACATCTGTCCCCCACAAACTCACGGATCGGATCGTTGCTCGGATCAGAGTCACGGATCGGATCATTTTTCGGATCAGCAAATAATAAAATTTGCAAAAACCTGTGAAAATTCCACAACTGTAATATTGGCTGAGTATGGCTGGGTACTGTCATATTGGCTGAGTATGGCTGGGTACGGCTGGGTATCGTGGAGTATGGCTGGGTATTGCCAAGTATGGCTGGGTATTGCAGAGTATTGGCATGGTGTTGCAGAGTATTGGCATGGTGTTGCAGAGTATTGGCAGGGTATTGCAGAGTATGGCTGGGTATTACAGAGTATTGCAGAGTATGGCCGAGTATGGCTGGGTATGGCAGCGTATTGGCAGGGTGTTGCTGAGTATTGGCAGGGTGTTGCTGAGTATTGGCAGGGTGTTGCAGAGTATGGCTGGGTATTGCAGAGTATTGCATGGTATTGCTGAGTATTGGCTGGGTATTGACAGGGTATGGCTGGGTATTACAGAGTATTGGCAGAGTATAGCAGGGTATTACAGAGTATAGCTGGGTATTACGGAGTATTGCAGAGTATAGCTGGGTATTACGGAGTATTGCAGAGTATAGCTGGGTATTACCGAGTATTGCAGAGTATAGCTGGGTATTACGGAGTATTGCAGAGTATGGCTGGGTATGGCAGCGTATTGGCAGTGCAGGGTGTTGCAGAGTATTGGCAGGGTATTGCAGAGTAGGGTATGGCAGAGTATTACAGAGTATTGCAGAGTATAGCTGGGTATTACGGGGTATTGCAGAGTATATCAGTGCCACAGGGTATTGCAGAGTATAGGTATGGCTGGGTATTGCAGAGTATTGGCAGTGCAGGGTGTTGCAGAGTATTGGCATGGTGTTGCAGAGTATTGGCAGGGTATTGCAGGGTATTGCAGAGTATAGCAGACCTATTGCAGAGTATTGGCAGGGTGTTGCACAGGGTATTGCAGAGTATTGGCAATGCCCTTCAGTGCCACCAGTGCTGCCGATCAGTGCTGCCTCATCATGTTGCAGAGTATTGGCATGGTGTTGCAGAGTATTGGTAAACGGCCGATGGGTGCACCAATATAGCCACGGCTCCGGAGCTAGGCTGGAGCCGCAGCCGACGGGTGCACCTATCAATGCCCATCAGTGCGCCTCATCCGTGCCACCTATCAGTGCCACTCTAAAGTAACAGCGTTACGTAACACCTATCAGTGCCCCCTCATCAGTGCCACATATCAATGCCCATCAGTGCCACCTATCAATGCCCATCAGTACCGCCTATCCGTGCCACCTATCAGTACCACATATCAATGCCCTTCAGTGCCACCTATCAGTGCTGCCTCATCAGTGCCACCTATCAATGCCCATCAGTGCTGCCTCATCAATGCTACCTTATCAGTGTCCATCAGTGCTCTGATATGTGCTCTGATATGAATGCCCATCAGTGCCACTTATCAATGCCCTTCAGTGCCACCTATCAAAGCCCATCAGTGCCCACCAGTGCCGCCTCATTGGTGCCACCTATCAGTGTCCATCAGTGCCACACATCAATGCCCTTCAGTGCCACCTATCAGTGCAGTCTATCAGTGCCGCCTCAGCAGTGCCACATATCAATGCCCATCAGTGCTGCCTCATCAGTGACCATCAGAGCACATTAGTGAAGGAGAAAAATTACCAGTTTGCAAAATTTTATAACAAACTATAAAACTGTTTTGTTTTTGTTTTTTCAAAATTTTTGGTGTTTTTTTTAGAAAAAAAACTCTATTTGTAGGGGAAAAATGATAAAAATTTCATTTGGGTGCAGTGTTGCATGACCGCGCAATTGTCATTCAAAGAGTGAATGCGCTGAAAGCTGAAAATTGGCTTGGGCAGGAAGGGGGATAAAAGTGCCCAGTAGGCAGGTGGTTAAAGTGTAACTAAATGCAAATTTAGTTAATCAAATTTTTGATAGAGTGGAACCCCTGTCAGGTTTTTATTGCTGTCTGTGCCCCTTTTAGAGAGGTTCATCCCTCTCTATTTGTCCTGTTTACCATTATTATCAAAACAGGAATAGAGTGAAACAACTTCCAATGGGGACACTAGTTCTGGTGACCTGGGCAATGGATTCCCTTAATTTGCAGGAATTTCCTGTCACTTCCTGTTTTGGCTAGGGGACAGGACGTGAAAAGAAATCTTCCCAATGGGACACAGATGGCAAAAATCCGACAGGGGTTATAACCCTCCCTTACTCTATCCAACATGAAAAATAACCCAGAGAATTGTTCCATACTTACCGTAATTTTCCTTTCCTGGGGCCTATCCATGGCAGCATACCTGTGATTAGCTCCGCCTTGGACTCCTCCCTCAGGACCAGTGAATATTATAAAAAAAGAGAGATCTACCCCCAGCATTCTCCGTGATATAGAATACCGAGGGTGGGGAGGTATGCTGCCATGGAGGCACCAGGAAAAAACAGAAAATTGTTCCGTACTTACCGTAATTTTCGTTCCTGGGGCCTATCCATGGTGCCTCATAAACGTGTGTTAGGAGTACCAGCTTCGAGAGAGACATTTGCCCTGGCTGCCCATGATGCGGACACTGATCTGGTAGAGTGAGTCTTCACCACTGAAGGAGGATCCAAACCATTAACTTTCTGTCTTCCATTCCCACCTCCTACAGTAGAGATCCCAAAGCATGAACCGCTCTTACAGCGAAGAACCCTGTCCTATGCTACGACCTCAGGATGTATACCATAGACAGCACACAGGCAGCTTCCTGTCTTCCATCCCCACCTCCTACAGTAGGGATTCCAAAGCCTGAATTGCTTTTACAGTGAAGAACCCTGTCCTATGGTGCAGGCTCTGGAAATATACCATAAACAGCACACAGGTGGTCAGCTTCCCGTCTTCCATTCCCACCTCCTACAGTTGAGATCCCAAAGCATGAACCGCTCTTACAGCGAAGAACCCTGTCCTATACTACAGGCTAGGGACGTATACCACAGACAGCACACAGGCAGTCAGCTTTCTGTTTTCCATTCCCACCTCCTAATTTAGACATTCCAAAGCCTGAACTGCTTTTACAGTGAAGAATTATTGCTCTCGCTCTGATGTTTGCAGCTATACCTCTCATGTGTGGGGCGATCAGCGTTTATATATGCGTGCGTGACTGGCGTTTTTTAAATGTTATTATTTATTTTATTTATTTATTATATACTTTAAATATTTTTTTTTTTTTTAAATAAACATTTTTTTTTTACACTGTCTCCTTATATATATATATATTTTATCAACTTTATTGGCATCACAAGGGATGAACAACATCCCGTGTGACAGCACAGGCCATGACAGGTCCTCTTTATAGAGAGATTTGGGCCCCAGATCTCTCCTCTGGCCTCCAATGAAGCCGATCAGACACATAGTGGTCTGATATGCAGTTTTAAAATGACCTTTGGTTATACTTTAAAGTTTGGTTTGGTTTGGTAATACTTTAAAGAAGTTGAGAAAGGCTGCCCTTGGGTCTAGCAGAGTTCCAGAAACCTCTTAGATTTGGTTTAGGCTGAAACATGAATTACAGAAATATTAGGGACACCAGTAGAGAAATACAGCTCTTGGGGGACATAACTGAAAGAAAAAGTCTGGCGATTGCACTGTTAGTGCTCTATTGTTATGTGTGGTATGTCGCCTGCAGTTCCAACACTTGCACACTAGAGGGCGCAGAAGTCCTCGTTAGAAACTCAATACAGATAAAGCATGCAGTTCTTAAAATCTACCACAAGATGGCAACAGCGACAATGCCCAATCGAAATTATTGGTAGAATTGAGCAGGCGGTGGAACGCTTACAACAGGAAGTTGGTGAAGCAGGTGGAACACAAAACAAGGAAGTCCTGTTATCAAGCTGGTACTGCTGATATATAAATCAGGAAGTGGATGTGGCTAAGAGTTGCAAGGTTTTGGTACATCTAGGTGCAAGTTGTCACTTTCTTTTGGTCCTTCTGTTACTTCCATTCACCTCATTGCTGTGTAATGTAATATATCAAGAGTCTCACAGAGAATTTCCTTATTTTCAGTATTGCTTAGAGGGACAAGAGTGACACGGATCCCATGAGCATGGAGGAGCGGAGTCCCATGACCGGGAGGATATTACAGCTCACCCTGGAGATCATCCACCTGCTGACCGGAGAGGTGAGGAGGATTCTGGGAGGTCACATGACATCACTCTTATCTCTATGAATAAAACACAGACCTGACCGGAGAGGTGAGGAGGATTCTGGGAATTCACATGACATCACTCAGATCTCTATGAATAAAACACAGACCTGACCAGAGAGGTGAGGAGGATTCTGGGAGGTCACATGACATCACTCTGATCTCTATGAATAAAACACAGACCTGATCGGAGAGGTGAGGAGGATTCTGGGAGGTCACATGACATCACTCAGATCTCTATGAATAAAACACAGACCTGACCAGAGAGGTGAGGAGGATTCTGGGAGGTCACATGACATCACTTTTCTCTCTATTAATAAAACCCAGACCTGACCGGAGAGGTGAGGAGGATTCTGGGAGGTCACATGACATCACTCTTATCTCTATTAATAAAACACAGACCTGACCGGTGAGGTGAGGAGGATTCTGGGAGGTCACATGACATCACTCTTATCTCTATGAATAAAACACAGACCTGACCGGAGAGGTGAGGAGGATTCTGGGAGGTCACGTGACATCACTCTTATCTCTATTAATAAAACACAGACCTGACCGGAGAGGTGAGGAGGATTCTGGGAGGTCACTTTTATCTTTCTTCTGTATTTCCTCCTATGTAGAAATGTGCGGTGGTGAAGATGGCGTCTATTGAGGGTCTCCTACAAGGGATGTATCCGTCTGGAGAATGGAGTAGATGTACCACCATGGATCCTCCACCTCCCTCCCTGACACCTGAGAGGAACAATGACAAGAAGATCCTAGAAGTCACCCAGAAGATCGCTGAGTTGTTGACAGGAGAGGTGAGCGGTGCCGGGAATTCTGGGACATTATCCAGTAACAGACAAGGGATGTGTCTGGATGGTGACTGTATCATTGTGTGTGTCAGGTTCCTATAAGGTGTCAGGATGTCACTGTCTATTTCTCCATACAGGCGCTGTTAGACGAGTGCAGATCTGTCAGGAAGAAGGTCACCGTGGAGAATCAGAAAACCCTCGGATCACCCGGTATGGTGTCATTTATTCTTTATTATCTCTATATTAGATTGAATTTTTAGACCATTATATGAAGTAAAACACATCCCAGGGACCCCTTTACTGGTGTCCACTTCTCCTTGCTGCCACTGGGTCCCATAATGAGGCCAGTAAAGTGGGAAATCAGCGAGTGATCTGCTCTATGTAGTATCCAGTCCACCAGGTTGCCCATCCATAGGGTGTGTTGTCTCAGGGGGGGTGGTATTAAATGCAAAGGGCCCTGTATAGGGTTGCCACCTTTTCATCAAGCCAAACTCGAACACTTTAGCTGCACACTGCACATTATTTTTTATTTTTTTGCAGTATACATTATAGAATTGTAAAAGACATGGGACACCCTTCTGGGTGCCCCAAGAAGAGTAGTAATGTGGCGCCGCGATGAACAGTTTGTGTCCGAAATGTCAGTCTGTCCCACAGTACAATCCCCCCAGGTCAGTCTGTCCTCCATTATATCCCCCAGGTCAGTCTGTCCTCCATTATATCCCCTCAGGTCAGTCTGTCCTCCATTATATCCCCTCAGGTCAGTCTGTCCTCCATTATATCCCCCCAGGTCAGTCTGTCCTCCATTATATCCCCCCAGGTCAGTCTGTCCTCCATTATATCCCCCCAGGTCAGTCTGTCCTCCATTATATCCCCTCAGGTCAGTCTGTCCTTTTTTATTTTTTTTGCAGTATACATTATAGAATTGTATAGTCTGTCCTCCATTATATCCCCCCAGGTCAGTCTATCCTCCATTATATCCCCTCAGGTCAGTCTGTCCTCCATTATATCCCCTCAGGTCAGTCTGTCCTCCATTATATCCCCCCAGGTCAGTCTGTCCTCCATTATATCCCCCCAGGTCAGTCTGTCCTCCATTATATCCCCCCAGGTCAGTCTGTCCTCCATTATATCCCCCCAGGTCAGTCTTTTCTCCATTATATCCCCCCAGGTCAGTCTGTCCTCCATTATATCCCGCCAGGTCAGTCTGTCCTCCATTATATCCCCCAGGTCAGTCTGTCCTCCATTATATCCCCCAGGTCAGTCTGTCCTCCATTATATCCCCCCAGGTCAGTCTGTCCTCCATTATATCCCCCCCCCCCCCCCCCCCAGGTCAGTCTGTCCTCCAGTATATCCCCCCAGTTCAGTCTATCCTCCAGTATATCCCCCCCCCCCCCCCCCAGGTCAGTCTGTCCTCCAGTATATCATATATATGTGTGTGTATGTATATATATATATATATATATATATATACAGCCTCACTGTGCCCATGAATGCAGTCTCACTGTGCCCACAATTGCACCCTCACTGTGCCCATAAATGCAGCATCACTATGCCAATTAATACAGACTCATCGTCGCCTGGTAACACACACACACACACAGCGGGCATCTCCTCCTGTGTATCACGGAGCTGGCTGGGTCTGTGTTCGGCGGCCACGCTGTAACAAGTTCCCGCCCCCCTAGACCGGCTCGTGTGATAGGCGAAACACTGATTCAATCTACTATTACACAAGTCGGTCTAGGGGGGCGGAACCTTGTTACAGCGTGGCTGCCAAACACAGACCCAGCCAGCTCCGTGATACACAGGAGGAGGAGGAGAGAGTGAAAGAGCAGAGCGCTGCAGCCTCAACTCAAAGCGGCCCCAGGGCAGGCGGCCTACCGGGAAATTTCCTGGTATCCTGGTAGGCCAGTCCGGCTCTGGTTGGGGTCGTGCCCATGGGAAAAGACGGCCCTGGCAGGAACCCTCCACGAACTTCAAGAAGGAACTAGGTCAGGCTGAGAGGGAGGTGCAGCCACGTACTATGAATATCTAGAAACTTCCGTGGTCACAAACCATGCAGATTCTGTCACTTTTTTAATTATGAACTGGTTAGAGAAAGAGCTCTTCTGCTAGTGTGTGATTTGTCCAGTAACCCAACCGTCTTCCTATTCAACAGATTTATCGGGAAGGGCCGAGATGCCACAGACCTCCAGTGCCGTAAAGGAGGAATCGTATCCTTCTAAGGAAGAAAATCTCTTAGAGAGAGGTGATATAGAGGTGGACTATACGGCGGTGAACGTTAAGGAAGAAACCTTCTTGGATGGACACTGTTCGACCCCTAGAACTCTACCGTTGGCCAAAACGACTGAGGACTCGCCTCAAAACTTAAACATCTCCGAATTTGAGAGAAGTCCACCAATTTCTCAAATTAAAGAAGAGTTAGGCGTTTATAATTTTAGGGCAGATGGTGGAGAAGACAAATGGGATTCTTTGGAGCATCATGCACAGGTGGCCTCTATGTCCCTTTGGGATAAAGATAAAGGAGTAACTGGGAATCCGTTGGTGTTTGAAGATGAATTTGGCGAGATAACTCAGCCAGGAGCCCCGTATTGGCCACCCTCGCAGAGTTCTGGCAGGTGCAAGCAAACCTTCGCCAGCAGCTCCGGTGCTCTACAACTCCAGCCGGCAGGCCAGGGGTCTCCTTCTCTCTTATGTTCGGAGTGTGGAAAATGTTTTGCCGGGAGGGAGCAGCTGGCGAGACACCAGCAGATCCACACGGGGCCAAAACCTTACACCTGCCTGCAGTGCGGCAAGTCGTTCTGGATGAAGTCGCAGCTCGCCTCGCACCAGAAAATTCACACGGGAGACAGGCCGTTTCCTTGCGCGGTCTGCGGGAAATCCTTCACTCGGCGGCAAGTGCTGGACAATCACATGGTGACCCATTCCGGGGAGAGGCCCTACGCCTGCTCGGAGTGCGGGAGGTGCTTTTCCCGCAATTCGCTCCTGGTCATTCATCAGAGGATCCATTCTGGGGAAAAGCCATATTCGTGTTTGGAGTGTAACAGGTCCTTCCGGCACAAGACGGCGCTGGTTGCCCACCAGAGGACTCATACCGGGGAACGACCTTATCATTGCTTGGTGTGCGGGAAAAGTTATACCCATAGCTCACACCTAGTGGTTCACCAAAGATCCCATTCTGGAGAGAAGCCATATTTGTGTCTGGGGTGCGGGAAGTCCTTTTCCCATAAATCGGTGTTGGTCAGACATCAACGAATTCATAATGTCGAATGGCCTTAAGCTCAACTCCATCCCCATTTTTGTTTTGGTTGGCAGAGAGATAAGAGTAAGAACCTCCAACAGGTTTTTATCGATGTGTCCCCTGAGAGGAGATTCCCCCTTTATGTCCTAGTCGCCCTTTCTAGGGGGAACTCTACATTTTTCCAGTTAAAACCTTTCGGTGTGTTTTTTCTTTGACACATTGTCATAACCCACAGACTCTGAAATGGTTTTATAGGTGGTTCCTTGGCAACATCTGATACTCAGCCCTGAATAAGGGGGAGACCAAATCTCCCAAAACCTGTTGGCTGTATTTCCGATACCAAATTACAAATAAAGTTTGGAAACAAATTCTTTCTGCGTATGACTTTTCTCTTAAGGCGCTCCTCATTGTACACACAAACCATTTCCCGAGTGTCACTGGAACACAGTAGTAGTAGTAGAGAAATGTTCTTGTTCAATTGAGGTTTCCTCTCACATTGTGGAGATTTCTGCTGACTTCCTGCTGTGTCTTTGGGTACAGGAAGTGAGGGAAATCCCTTCCCCCCATGATGGGGGATAGACATTAAACACCCAACAAAGACAACAAGTAACAGTGTCTGTGCTCTATCTAAGACCCAGATGATAAAGTATAATGAAAGTAAAGGAGATCTTTTACAGATATGTGGTGTTTCTATTACACTTTTTTGGGAGGGTCACATGACATCACTCTTATCTCTGTTAATAAAACACAGACCTGACCGGAGAGGTGAGGAGGATTCTGGGAGGTCACATGACATCACTCTTATCTCTATTAATAAAATACAGACCTGACCGGAGAGGTGAGGAGGATTCTGGGAGGTCACATGACATCACTCTTAACTCTATTAATAAAACACAGACCTGACCGGAGAGGTGAGGAGGATTCTGGGAGGTCACATGACATCACTCTTAACTCTATTAATAAAACACAGACCTGACCGGAGAGGTGAGGAGGATTCTGGGAGGTCACATGACATCACTCTTATCTCTATTAATAAAACACAGATCTGACTGGAGAGGTGAGGAGGATTCTGGGAGGTCACATGACATCACTCTTATCTCTATTAATAAAACACAGATCTGACTGGAGAGGTGAGGAGGATTCTGGGAGGTCACATGACATCACTATTATCTCTAGCGGTGCAACGGATCGTCACCGATCCGTGATCCGAGCGGGTCACCCTGTTCGGATCCATGCAGAAAAAAAGTGTAGCGCTGTTTAGGTGGGAGGCTGCAGTAATAATGTCACAAATTAACAACTGAGTATAGGGGGGATAGGACCACGCCTCTCCGTGATTAGCAGCCAACACAACAATAGGATTAATTGTTTGGATCGACACACCCCGCGATCCGCTGCCTCGGCCTTAGGAAAGGCTTCGGCCTAGCTCCGGAGCGGTGGCCATCTTGGTACACCCCGGCGGCCGTTCACAATGTGATCGCTCCGTCAAATGACGGAGCAATCACTTGTAAACAAACCTCTCTCTCCCCTCTGTGTACTGATCTGTACAGTGGAGGGGAGAGATCGGATGGCAGCAGCTCTGTGGGCTGAATCTGTAGTGCCCACAGTGCTGCTCTGTGACAATTGCAGTCACATCCATCCATCCATACTCTGCCAATACCCAGCCCATACCCTGCAATACCCAGCCATACTCGGCGATACCCAGCCATGCTCAGCCGTACCCAGCCATACTCAGCCAATATTACAGTGGTGACTATATGGTGGTGGAATTTTCACAGGTTTTTGAAAATTCAATTATTATTTGCTGATCCGAAAAATGATCCGATCCGTGACTCTGAACCGAGGAACGATCCGATCCGTGAGGTTTTTGATCCGTTGCACCCCTACTTATTCTTACTTACTCTCTATAAATAAAACAGTTGTCCAGAAAGGTGAGGAGGATTCTGGGAGGTCACATGACATCACTTATCTCTAGGGGTGCAACGGATCGTCACCGATCCGTGATCCGAACGGGTCACCCTGTTCGGATCGGCACACCCCGCTATCCGTGGATCGGCCACGGCTTTGGCCTAGCTCCGGAGCGGTGGCCATCTTGGTACACCCGGCGGCCGTTTACAATGTGATCGCTCTGTCAAATGACGGAGCGATCACTTGTAAACAAACCTCTCTCTCCCCTCTGTGTACTGATCTGTACAGTGGAGGGGAGAGATCGGATGGCAGCAGCGCTGTGGGCTGGATCTGTAGTGCCCACAGTGCTGCTCTGTGACTATTGCAGTCACATCCATCCATACTCTGCCAATACCCAGCCCATACCCTGCCATACCCTGCCATACCCTGCCATACTCAGCCATATCCAGCCATACTCAATACTCGGTAATACCCAGCCATACTCGGCGATGCTCAGCCCATACCCTGCCCATACTCTGCAATACCCAGCCATACTCTGCAATACCCAGCCATACTCTGCAATACTCAGTAATACCCAGCCATAGTCAGCGATGCTCAGCTGTACCCAGCCGTACTCAGCCAATATTACAGTGGGGGAGATGGCGTGGATATTACAGTGGGGACTATATGGTGGTGGAATTTTCACAGGTTTTTGCAAATTCAATTATTATTTGCTGATCCGAAAAATGATCCGATCCGTGACTCTGATCCAAGCAACGATCCGATCCGTGAGTTTTTTGATCCGTTGCACCCCTACTTATCTCTATAAATAAAACAGACCTGACCGGAGAGGTGAGGAGGATTCTGGGAGGTCACATGACATCACTCTTATCTCTATTAATAAAACACAGACCTGACCGGAGAGGTGAGGAGGATTCTGGGAGGTCACATGACATCACTCTTATCTCTATTAATAAAACAGACCTGACCGGAGAGGTGAGGAGGATTCTGGGAGGTCACATGACATCACTCTTATCTCTTATCTCTATTAATAAAACACACAGACCTGACCAGAGAGGTGAGGAGGATTCTGGGAGCACCACCTGACGTTGCTGTAAGATTTATGGTTTCCTTTTGAATATAATAAAAGGATGGTCCCACTGCTGTCTGGTAGCCTTACCCTTGAACATATAGGCTCTCATGATGTTGCAATAGCAGCCATCTAAGGCACCTGCATTAAAGCCTGCTAAAGTGGTTTCTCAACAAATATTATAGTAAGCAATTCTACCATGACTGAGACCCAGACCTTCTCTAAAAAAACAAAAACAAATTGATCCTATACCTCACTTCTCTGGCAGCCCAGGTCTCCTGCGATGAGGGGGAGCGATGGGGGAGCCTATGATAGTCGGGCTCTCACTGAGCTTCCAGATATCCATTCCTACCTGCCTGGGGTGGGGGCTGTTGTAGTCTTGGCCGGGGGTCAGGGTTGCAACGAAAAGCCAGTGGTGAATGTGCCCCTGAAGTTCTCGGCCTTTTGGCTAAGATCAAGTGTAGTATCTGTTCTTATCAGTTGCCAAAGGAGGCGATGTTTCTGGCCCTATAGAGAGGGTGTCAGGCTCGCTCTCCGATGGCGTAATTAGTGCCTGGAAGGTACGGTTTCTGGAGGGGCACGCTGGGTACACTGGAATTGGTGTGGCAGCGTATGGCCTGAGTCTGAGCCGTACTGGAAGGGTACTCCTGGTGAGGATGGGTGCTGCCACGGTCGGCGCCAAGGGGTCGAGTTACCTGGCCTTCTGGCCTGGATTGGGGTGGCTCTAGCCCCAGACAGTCTTTCGGGTAACAGAACACCGTGAATCCCTATGCTGCGGGGGAGGATCGGCTAGTATTTCCCGATTGTGATTAGGAGGGAGTGATGGGTAGCGACGGTGAACCTGTTGGTGGGACAGGCTCTCCCCAAGCTCCCTGATCTCTAGACCTTCCTGTCTGTGGTGGGGGCTGCTGTGGTCCGGACCGTTGGCCAGGGCGGTCTTGAAAAGCCTATGGAGTATGTGCCCCTGGAGTGGCAGTCCAGGGGTGCCAAACAATCACTGTGTGTGAGGGACACATTGATTTATGGCACCATATCACGCTTTTTTAGCACCTGCCTCTTGGGCCGGGCCTTTTGGCTGGGACCAGAGGAATTTTTTATTCCTGGCCGGAGGGCCTGGTCATTGTTTCACACAATGGCCACTTCTTTCACTCTCCTCTCCACTATCCCTTCCCCCACTTTATTTTATTTATTCCTTTGTTTGTGTGTCACGTTGTTTTTTGTATTTTTATGTTTGTACACGGTTTAGCACGTGTGATTAGTAGGGTCACAGGTCCCAGGGCCTGTCCTGAACGTCAGGGAGGGGGTGGACATGGCCTTCTGGCTTAGTTCGCCCTCTCTCATAGGGTTGGGGTCTCTCTTCGGGAGAGCCTCACCTAGTATTTGGGTGGGTCTGTTTCGGCAGACCTTCCAGAGAACGGGGTCTGACTGGTTTCGGCCAGGAAGACCAAGTCTTACGGTCCTTGTCCCTGTCAGGAGCCTAACGCCCCGGGGGATTCAGGACAAGGTCCTCTGATTTTAGAGGTCTTGTGTACCCGTTGCACTTTTTTGTCGCACCTCTTTATGTTGTGCACATTTTTTATGAACCGGGTGAGTTTTTGAGTGTGTTTTGCACGCCACAGGCTTTCAAAAAAAAAAAAAATGTGCCCCTGAAGTGGCAGTTCAGGGGTGCCGTTATCTCACTGTGGGAAACCACTTTGATTTATGGCACCATGGTCACTTCACCACAACACACGTTTTTCGCACCTGCCTCTAGGGCTGAGCCTTTTGGCTAGGACCAGGGGAAATTTTTATTCCTGGCCGGAGGGCCGGCCATTCTATTGCACAATGGTCACTTTCCACTCACTCTCCCATCTTCCTTCTCCCCATTCTCTTTTTATTTACCCCCGTGTTTGTCACTTTTTTGTATTTTTTTTTTTGGTGTTGTCACAGTTTGTCACAGTGTGATGAGTAGGGTGTTCGGTCCTCGGGCCAACCCCGAAAGTCTTGGGAGGGGGTGAACATGGCCTTCTGGCTTAGTTCGCCTTCTCTCATGGGGTCTCCCTTCGGGGGAGCCCCATCAAGTTCTTGGGTGGGTCTGTTTTCGGCAGACCCCCAAAGAAAGGGGTCCGTCTGGTTTTGGCCAGATGGACCATGTGAAGTACCTCAGTCCCCGTCTGGAGCCTAACGCCCCGGGGATCAGGGTAAGGTCCATCCCTAGGGAGGACATGTGTAACACCCGTTGCACGTTTTGTGTTTCACTCTTTATGTGTGTGCACTTTTTTTGCCACCGGGTGGAGTCTTTGGGTGTGTTTCACACGCCACTGGCTTTTCAAAAAAAAAAAAAGCCCAGGTCTCCTGCCTACCCTCTGTATGAGGACTGCAGCCTCCGTCAGTCTCTCTGACATTCATGGAGTATTGGGTTCCTGTGTCTCTTACCTCCTTGGTGGCACTGGAGGAACTGTGTTTAACCACTTCAGCCCCGGAAGGATTTACCCCCTTCCCGACCAGAGCCCTTTTTGCGATTCGGCACTGCGTCGCGGCAATGACAATTGCGCGGTCGTGCGACGCGGCTCCCAAACAAAATTGACGTCCTTTTTTTCTCACAAATAAAGCTTTCTTTTGGTGGTATTTGATCACCCCTGCGGTTTTTATTTTTTGAGCTATAAACAAAAAAAGAGCGTCAATTTTGAAAAAAAAGCACTTTTTGCTATAATAAATATCCCCCAAAAATATATAAAAAAACATTTTTTTTCCCCCAGTTTAGCCTGATACGTATTCTTCTACATATTTTTGGTAAAAAATAAATAAAAATCTCAATAAGCGTATATTGATTGGTTTGCGCAAAAGTTATAGCGTCTACAAAATAGGGGATAGTTTTATAGCATTTTTATTATTATTTTTTTTTTTACTAGTAATGGCGGCAATCTGCGATTATTATCGTGACTGCGACATTATGGCGGTCACTTCGGACACGTTTGACACTATTTTGGGACCATTGTCATTTATACAGTGATCAGTGCTATAAAAATGCAATGATTCCTGTATAAATGACACTGGCAGGCAAGAGGTTAAACACTAGGGGGGGAGTTACCGTATATACTCGAGTATAAGCCGACCCGAATATAAGCCAAGGCACCTAATTTTACCACCAAAAAATGGAAAAACATATTGACTCGAGTATAAGCCTAGGGTGAGAAATGCGCAGCTACTGTAAGTGGAAAAGAGGGTCAACAATGCCCATTTGCAGCCTCACTGTGCCCATTTGCAGCCATAGGTCCCCTGAACTTCAAACTTGGTAGTTAAGGGTTCCTAGATGCCCCCTAACTGCAGACAAAATTTTGGGTCTCTGGACCCAAAGGGTCCTGAAATAACATTGCTGCAGATGGGCACAGTTGACCGGGTTTGGGGCCCTATATCTTGGGGCCACTTGGTGCTAGGAACCCCAAATTTGGTATGCAAACTCAGTCGAACTAGCACTACAACATATCCAAAGATTCCTATTACCAAGTGGCCCCGAGATACGGGGCCCCAAAGCCGGTTCGGAAAATGTCAAGCACTTTTCTGAAGCAGAGAATGACATTTTCCGAACCGAATTTGGGGCCCTGTATCTCGGGGCCACTTAGGGCTAGGAACCCCATGTTGTAGTGTTGGTTCCACTGGGTTTGCACACCAAATTTGGGGTTCCTAGCACCAATAGGCCCTGAGATACGGGGCCCCAAATTCGGATCGGAAAAATTAAATTTTCTGCTGCAGAAAAGTACTTGACTCGAGTATAAGCCGAGGGGGGCACTTTCAGCACAATAAAATGTGCTGAAAAACTCGGCTTATACTCGAGTATATACGGTTAGTGTGTCCTAGGGAGTGATTCTAACTGTGGGGGGAGGGGCTTCCACTGACATGACAGCTATCACTGCTCCCGATGACAGGGAGCAGTAGATCCCTGTCATGTCACTAGGCAGAACGGGGAAATGGCTTGTTTACAAAGGCATCTCCCCGTTCTTCCGCATAGGGTGAGGAGGATTCTGGGAGGTCACATGACATCACTCTTATCTCTATTAATAAAACACAGAGCTGACCGGAGAGGTGAGGAGGATTCTGGGAGGTCACATGACATCACTCTTATCTCTATTAATAAAACACAGAGCTGACCGGAGAGGTGAGGAGGATTCTGGGAGGTCACATGACATCACTTATCTCTAGGGGTGCAACAGATCGTCACCGATCCATGATCCGAATGGGTCACCCTGTTCGGATCGGCACACCCCGCGATCCGCGGCCTTGGCCTTTAGGAAGGCCGCGGCTTCGGCCTAGCTCCCGAGCGGTGGCCATCTTGGTACACCCGGCGGCAGTAGATCCCTGTCATGTCACTAGGCAGAATGGGGAAATGGCTTGTTTACAAAGGCATCTCCCCGTTCACAATCGCGGGCCCCTCGGTCACGGAGCATAGGACCATAATCAAGTTCCAGTTTCTCCAAGGAAAAGGTGCAAAGCAGATCCATAATGAAATGTCACAAACTTTGGGGGACAGTGGCCCTTCATATGCAACAGTTAAACGTTGGGTTGTCAATTTTCTTTCTCTGTGCCTGAAAAAGTCAAAAGTTTTGGGATCCACTTTGCTGCAAGCTTTCTCATTTCCAAGTCGTGGTGGATAATGGCAACAACTCTCTCACGTGATATTCCCACATATCGTAGCAATACTTTTGGCTGATCGACGGTCCTCCATGATCATGGATGGCTTTCACATTTTCAGGCACAGAGACAGAAACAGGCCTTCCACTGGGTTTCTCACTTTCAACACCGAAATGGCCAGTTTTAAAATTGACAACTGTTGCATATGAAGGGCCACTGTCACCCAAAGTTTGTGACATTTCATCATGGATCTGCTTCGCACCTTTCCCTTGGAGACGCAGGAACTTGATTATGGTCCTATGCTCTTCCACATTGAATTTTTCTGGAGGTGCTGCCATGTTCACTTTGGACTTGAAAAAGAAAGATAAATTAAAATCATAGGTAGATGATTTTTTGCACCATTGAATGTGGACAAATTGGCCAGTAGACCCTGCAATTTACATCTTCCTAGATAATTTTTTTTATGGGTAATGCTCAATACTTATCAGCAGTGATGTAAGTAACTGAGTTAAAATAAACTGAGTTACCTAATGCAGTTACTTTAGAGGGTAACTAGTAATCTAACTGATTACTTTTCCCCTCATGGTAACTCAGTTCCCATTACTTTGGCTTAGTTACCCCAATTACATCTA
This sequence comes from Lithobates sylvaticus, assembly GCA_028564925.1. Classification (NCBI taxonomy): domain Eukaryota; kingdom Metazoa; phylum Chordata; class Amphibia; order Anura; family Ranidae; genus Lithobates; species Lithobates sylvaticus. The sequence goes on along the minus strand of CM053028.1, from coordinate 613,423,261 downwards.
CCGCCACTAGATGGCAGTAGTGTAATTCCGGTGTCCTGACGAAAAAGTTCCCCCGCCGGATAAGGACCCCCTGTACTGCGCAGGCGCAGGGCTTGCGCAGTATGAAGGACTACGGAGCTTCCGAAAACAGCTCTGAGTGAACTCTACACCGCGCGGGCGCAGTTAACATGTAATTGTACGAGGCGATGCCGCACGCTCCCGATGCTCGTGCTACTCTGCAAGGGGCGTCTATCGTGTAAGTAAGGGGCGGGTCTAGTATTACTGTAACCAAGGGGCGCATTTATTGTTATGTATCGAGCTCTGCCCATTAATTTAACATTCGCCCTCTTCTGTAGCCATCCGCCCCTTACACGATATAATAATACTAGACCCGCCCCTTGCTTACACGCTATAACAGATCTGCCCCTTGGTTAGAGTAATAATAGAGCAGCCCCTTGGTTACACGATATATAACAATAATAATAATAAATGCGCCCCTTGGTTACAGTAATACTAGACCCGCCCCTTAGTTACACGTATAGAATATTTAAAAAAAAAGTCAGTTACTTTGCTGAGTAACTAATTACTTTTCCAATGTAGTAACTGAGTTACTAACGCAATTACTTTTTGGGAGAAGTAATTTGTAACTTAACTAATTACTTTTTTAAAGTAAGATGACCAACACTGCTTATCAGCACCCCCTTGTATAAGGCTTTCTGCATAATAGAGGTCTGAAGGCAATACAGAACAGATATTAGGCAATGAGTGTAATGGAAAGGTTATATGTGTAATATAGAGTAGGGCTGAAACGATTAATCAATATAATCGACTAGACATGTGCAATTCGTTTTAGTTTTTTTTTTTTTTTTTTTGTTAAAATTCGTTCATTCGTTATCGAGCGAATGAACGAACGATTCGCTAAAAATTTTAACGAATGGTCGAATCGAACGATTACGAAAAACAACGAAAATACGAAATAACCAAATTAGAAACAACGAATCTACGAAAGAAGAAAATCCGAAAAACGAAAACGGGAACAACGAAAATCAAAATGAACGAAAAAATTTGTACATTCGTAACTTTTTTTTTTTTTCGATTCGTAATTTTCCGTGTCTCTTACAATGGCGCTGCTTAACGTGCTTCGAATAGATTGAACGAAAAAATTCGTACATTCGTAACTTTTTTTTTTTAATTGGTAATTTTCCGTGTCCCTTACAATGGCGCTGCTTAACGTGCTTCGAATGGATTGAACGAACAAATTCGTACATTCGTAACTTTTTTTTTTTAATTGGTAATTTTCCGTGTCCCTTACAATGGCGCTGCTTAACGTGCTTCGAATGGATTGAACGAAAAAATTTGTACATTCGTAACTTTTTTTTTTTTTTTTGCAATTCGTAATTTTCCGTGTCTCTTACAATGGCGCTGCTTAACGTACTTCGAATGGATTGAACGAAAAAAAATTCGTACATTCGTAACTTTTTTTTTTTTTCGATTCGTAATTTTACGTGTCTCTTACAATGGCGCTGCTTAACGTGCTTCGAATAGATTGAACGAAAAAATTCGTACATTCGTAACTTTTTTTTTTTTTTTCGATTCGTAATTTTCCGTGTCTCTTACAATGGCGCTGCTTAACGTGCTTCGAATGGATTGAACGAAAAAATTCGTACATTCGTAACTTTTTTTTTTTGTGATTCGTAATTTTCCGTGTCCCTTACAATGGCGCTGCTTAACGTGCTTCGAATGGATTGAATGAAAAAATTCGTACATTCGTAACTTTTTTTTTTTTTCGATTGGTAATTTTCCGTGTCTCTTACAATGGCGCTGCTTAACGTACTTCGAATGGATTGAACGAAAAAATACGTACATTCGTCACTTTTTTTTTTTTTTGAATTGGTAATTTTCCGTGTCCCTTACAATGGCGCTGCTTAACGTGCTTCGAATGGATTGAATGAAAAAATTCGTACATTCGTAACTTTTTTTTTTTTTGAATTGGTAATTTTCCGTGTCCCTTACATTGGCGCTGCTTAACGTGCTTCGAATGGATTGAACGAAAAAATTTGTACATTCGTAACTTTTTTTTTTTTTTTGCAATTCGTAATTTTCCGTGTCTCTTACAATGGCGCTGCTTAACGTACTTCGAATGGATTGAACGAAAAAAATTCGTACATTCGTAACTTTTTTTTTTTTTCGATTCGTAATTTTACGTGTCTCTTACAATGGCGCTGCTTAACGTGCTTCGAATAGATTGAACGAAAAAATTCGTACATTCGTAACTTTTTTTTTTTTTTTTCGATTCGTAATTTTCCGTGTCTCTTACAATGGCGCTGCTTAACGTGCTTCGAATGGATTGAACGAAAAAATTCGTACATTCGTAACTTTTTTTTTTTTGTGATTCGTAATTTTCCGTGTCCCTTACAATGGCGCTGCTTAACGTGCTTCGAATGGATTGAATGAAAAAATTCGTACATTCGTAACTTTTTTTTTTTTTCGATTGGTAATTTTCCGTGTCTCTTACAATGGCGCTGCTTAACGTACTTCGAATGGATTGAACGAAAAAAATACGTACATTCGTCACTTTTTTTTTTTTTTGAATTGGTAATTTTCCGTGTCCCTTACAATGGCGCTGCTTAACGTGCTTCGAATGGATTGAATGAAAAAATTCGTACATTCGTAACTTTTTTTTTTTTTTGAATTGGTAATTTTCCGTGTCCCTTACATTGGCGCTGCTTAACGTGCTTCGAATGGATGAACGAAAAAATTCATACATTCGTAACTTTTTTTTCCGATTCGTAATTTTCCGTGTCTCTTAAAATGTAATAATAGCATACACATTACATAACATTATGAATTATGCTCCGATTACGAATCTACGAAAACAATGTTACAAAAGTACGAATAAATCAATCTAACGAAAGTACGAATGTAACTAAATCTACGAAAATACGAATGTGTCCGAATTTCGAATAAACGAAAATTAAACGGAAAAACGAATCAACGAAAAAATAACTCTTACGAGAATACGAATCGTTACGAATACGAACACCGACGACTTACGAATTTACGAATCGTTACGAATACGAACACCGACGACTTACGAATTTACGAATCGTTACGAATCAACGGAAACGAAAGAAACAAAACGAAAATAAAAAGTTTTTTCTATTGTGCACATGTCTATAATCGATCATGTGACCTGGCACGTCCGCCTCTCACCTCCTCGCTGATGTTAGCGGGGTATTCTCAGCCCCGCCCGCTGCCTCGAGGGAAGAGAGAGAGGAGAAAAGCAGCCGTGAGCACCGAGCTGCCATATAAAGTAGCGGCTTACTTTTTTAATAGTCAGTATGGAATTCTGCTGAAGCTTGGCTTGCATATACACGGTCTCTGAACTTTCGACCGTCAAGAACGCGGTGACGTACAACACTACGACGAGACGAGAAAATTAAGTTCAATGCTTCCGAGCATGCGTCAAATTGTTTCCGAGCAGGCGTAGGAATTTTGCGCGTCGGAATTGCATACAGATGAACGCATTTTCGCATAGGAACTTTTTCCGACCGAAAAATAGAGAACCTGCTCGCAATCTTTTGCTGGTAGGAATTCCGCCAGCAAAAGTCCAATGGAGCCTACACACGGTCGCATTTTCCGACCAAAAGCTCTCATCGGTCTTTTGCTGGCCGAATTTCCGATCGTGTGTAAAGGGCATTAGAAAGGCATGTGGCACTGTATGCTGTGATTTTGTTTTGTTTTTAAAGCCCATGGTGTGTACAACTCCAACCGGTGCAAAAAAAAGTGCACATATGGTCCTCCAAAATGAAAGGACCTTGCCCTGATACCCCGGGGCGTTAGGATCCAGACGTGGACTGAGGTACTTTCACATGGTCCGAAGCCCCCGTTCTCTGAGAGATCTGCTGAAACAGACCACCCTATGTACTAGGTGGGGCTTCCCCTGAAGGGAGACCCCATGAGAGAGGGCAAACCAAGCCAGAAGGCCATGTCCACCTCCATCCCAAGACTTTCAGGGCAGGCCCGAGGACCTACTCGTCAAACGTGAAACAATGTATGCTGTGATGTGCTGTGCGACGTAAGACATTGCATATGATAGGGAGGTGTGAAGAGCTATGCGTAGTAAAGATATTCAAGGCACTACAGGTAATGGAGAGGCATTGTGAGTAGTAAAGAAGAGGTACTGCATTTGTTACAGAGGTGTAAGGCACTGCATTAAAAAGAGAGGCAAAAGAAGTTGTATGTAATAGAGAGGTAATAAAGTCTTTTTATAATAAAAAGGGGTGAAGGATTACAAGAGACGTCGCACTAGAAAAGCCATAGAGAGGTATGAGACACTGAGCATAATAGAGAGGTATGAGACACTGAGCATAATAGAGAGGTATGAGACACTGAGCATAATAGAGAGATATGAGACACTGAGCATAATAGAGAGGTATGAGACACTGAGCATAATAGAGAGGTATGAGACACTGAGCATAATAGAGAGATATGAGGCACTGAGCATAATAGAGAGATATGAGACACTGAGCATAATAGAGAGGTATGAGACACTGAGCATAATAGAGAGATATGAGGCACTGAGCATAATAGAGAGATATGAGGCACTGAGCATAATAGAGAGATATGAGACACTGAGCATAATAGAGAGATAGGAGACACTGAGCACAATAGAGAGGTATGAGGCACTGAGCATAATAGAGAGATATGAGGCACTGAGCATAATAGAGAGATAGGAGACACTGAGCATAATAGAGAGGTATGAGACACTGAGCATAATAGAAAGGTATGAGACACTGAGCATAATAGAGAGGTATGAGACACTGAGCATAATAGAAAGGTATGAGACACTGAGCATAATAGAGAGGTGTGAGACACTGAGCATAATAGAGAGGTGTGAGACACTGAGCATAATAGAGAGGTATGAGACACTGAGCATAATAGAGAGGTATGAGACACTGAGCATAATAGAGAGGTATGAGACACTGAGCATAATAGAGAGGTATGAGACACTGAGCATAATAGAGAGATATGAGACACTGAGCATAATAGAGAGATATGAGGCACTGAGCATAATAGAGAGATATGAGACACTGAGCATAATAGAGAGGTATGAGACACTGAGCATAATAGAGAGATATGAGACACTGAGCATAATAGAGAGGTATGAGGCACTGAGCATAATAGAGAGGTATGAGACACTGAGCATAATAGAGAGGTATGAGACACTGAGCATAATAGAGAGGTATGAGACACTGAGCATAATAGAGAGGTATGAGACACTGAGCATAATAGAGAGGTATGAGACACTGAGCATAATTGAGAGATATGAGGCACTGAGCATAATAGAGAGGTATGAGACACTGAGCATAATAGAAAGGTATGAGACACTGAGCATAATAGAGAGGTGTGAGACACTGAGCATAATAGAGAGGTGTGAGACACTGAGCATAATAGAGAGGTATGAGACACTGAGCATAATAGAAAGGTATGAGACACTGAGCATAATAGAGAGGTATGAGACACTGAGCATAATAGAGAGGTATGAGGCACTGAGCATAATAGAGAGATATGAGGCACTGAGCATAATAGAGATATGAGACACTGAGCATAATAGAGAGATATGAGACACTGAGCATAATAGAGAGATATGAGACACTGAGCATAATAGAGAGGTATGAGACACTGAGCATAATAGAGATATGAGACACTGAGCATAATAGAGAGGTATGAGACACTGAGCATAATAGAGATATGAGGCACTGAGTATAATAGAGAGGTATGAGACACTGAGCATAATAGAGAGGTATGAGACACTGAGCATAATAGAGATATGAGACACTGAGCATAATAGAGAGGTATGAGACACTGAGCATAATAGAGAGGTATGAGGCACTGAGCATAATAGAGAGATATGAGGCACTGAGCATAATAGAGAGATATGAGACACTGAGCATAATAGAGAGGTATTAGACAATGCTTTTATTTTCCTTATGTTTTTAAATAGTTCATGAAAGCTAAAAACTGCCTCTCCCTGGAAATGTTTGCAATCTTCCCAATTTTCTGGATGAAAAGCCACATTTGCAAAGCCTTTTCACATTTCAGTGAAGGAGGGCTCTCTGCTCCCGGGTTAGTTTGTATTCCTTGTCTTTAGACAGCGGCGTGCTTACGTTGTATGCAGGTTTTGTATCAGATTCCTGTTATATTTATGAAGGTGAGATGGATTTTGGGCAGCTGAGTGGACTCTTTGGTGTAGAAGGAGGTAAGAACTGCGTGTAAAGTTTTTCCCACACTCCGAACAAGCATAGGGCCGCTCCCCGGTATGCGTTCGCTGGTGGCTGGTCAAGGCTGACTTCTTGGTAAAACATTTCCCGCACTCTATACAAGAATAAGGCTTCTCTCCCGAATGGATCCTCTGGTGAGTCACGAGGTTCGTGCTATGGGAAAAACGCCTCCCGCACTCCGAGCAAGAGTAAGGTCTTTCCCCCGTGTGAGTCCGCTGGTGGTTGACCAGCATCGACTTCTGATTAAACGATTTTCCGCACTCCGCACAGGAATACGGCTTCTCCCCCGAGTGGGAGCGCAAGTGTTTCATGAGCGTTGACCTTTGGGCAAAGCACTTCCCGCAGTCCTTGCACGCAAAAGGCTTCTCCCCGGTGTGAGTCCGTAGGTGCTCTACGAGCAGCGACTTAAGCCGGAAGGACTTGTCGCATTCGGGGCAGGTGTAGAGTTTCGGAGTCGTGTGGATCAGCTGGTGCTTCACCAGCTGCTCCTCCCTGCCGAAAAACTTCCCGCACTGCAAACAGGGCAGAGAATGGGGCCCTTTGTACATCAGCTGGTGTCTGAGGAACTCCGAGCTGCTGGTGAAGACGCTTCGGCACTGGTCACAGTTGTAGGTCTTTGTTTCCAGGCCTTGTGTTGGTGGCCATGATGGACAGCTTGTTTGAGTACTTCTTTGATTTCCATCTCTGAACATGATGATGCAATTTTGAGTTTCTTCCTGAATTCGCCTGTGTTGAGCCTGGGAGCCAGTCCATGTTAGTTCCAGAGGAACTTTATCTTCTGAAGATGGTTCTTCTTTCATATTAAAAGATAAGTGGTCTATCTCAAGAGTGGCTTCGCCCAACTCCTCTTTAACGTGAGCCAGCGATGCCAGTCTCTCCATCCCATTATGAGGAGACAATCGAAATGCATCGTTCTGACAGTCTCCTCCGTGGAGCTCTTCCACCTTTATGTTGTCCTTCATACAGCATACCTCAGTATTAACACCTCTGTCTTCTAAAGAGTCTCTTTCCTCCTTTACAGCTCCATGCGTCTGTGGCGTCTCAGCTCCTCCAGATATATCTGTTAAATATAAATATGTTTCAGTGACGAGTATTTTAACCACTTTCAGACCGGACCAATTTGCAGCCAAAGGACCAGGCCCCTTTTTGCGATTCGGCACTGCGTCGCTTTAACTGACAATTGCGCGGTCGTGCGACGTGGTTCCCAAACAAAATTGACGTCCTTTTTTTCCCACAAATAGAGCTTTCTTTTGGTGGTATTTGATCGCCCCTGCGGTTTTTATTTTTTGCGCTTTAAACAAAAATAGAGCGACAATTTAGAAAAAAATGCATTATTTTTTATTTTTTGCTATAATAAATATGCCCAAAAAATATATAAAAAAACATTTTTTTTCCTCAGTTTAGGCCGATACGTATTCTTCTACATATTTTTGGTAAAAAAAATCACAATAAGCGATTATTGATCGGTTTGCGCAGAAGTTATAGCGTTTACAAGATAGGGGATAGTTTTATAGCATTTTTATTAATAATTTTTTTTTTATTAGTAATGGCGGAGATCTGCGATTTTTTTTTGTGACTGCGACATTATGGCGGACACATCGGACATTTTTGACACATTTTTGGGACCATTGTCATTTTTACAGCAATTAATGCATTTAAATGCATTGATTTCTGTATAAATGACACTGGCAGTGAAGGGGTTAACCACAAGGGGGCAGTGTAAGAGTTAAGTATGCCTAGGGGTGTGTTTTTTACTGTGGGGGGGCGTGGCTGTCAGCTAGTGAATGCTGATCTCTGCTCCAATCACAGGGAGCAGAGATCGGCGTCACTAGTTGCTAGGCAGAACGGGGAGATGCTGTTTATCTCGGCATCTCCCCGTTCAGCCGCCCCGTGAGACGATCGCGGGGGTCCCCGCGGCGATCGAGTCCGCGGGGACCACAATCGGACTCACGGGGGTCCCGACCGGCGTGGGAGCGCGCCGCTCCCGGCGCGTTCCCGATGGCACGGACAGGCTAAAGGAGGGACTTATATATACGCCCTCCTGCCTGTACGTGCCATTCTGTCGACGTATATCGTCGTGCGCCGGTCGGCAAGTGGTTAAGGATTACCCCACATTGGTAGAAACTCTCTGACTTGTGGTCATAAATGAAACTTCGGCCTCATTTACACTTGCTTCAAAATGTGGCATTGGACATACTTTTTTAAAGCACTCTGAATGCCAGTCTAAGCCCCTGTCACTAAATAAAATGGTTCCCTTACAGTCCTCTTCACACGTTGTGTTTGCTTTGCTTCAAAAATTATACCCCATGTCGCTTTATTGGTGCTTCAAAGTGTCTTCAAAGCCTCCATAGAAGTCTGGGACAACGCTCGCTAACAGCACCTGCAACATTTGAGAGGCTTTTACTCAGTTTTAGCTTTGCTTCGTTTTGGAGGTATTGTAGGTATGAGATATCCCAGGATGCACTGGGAAGCCAACAAGCCAACTGGAAAGATGTCATCAGCAGTCACTTCTGCTTCATGTGTATATATATTCTGGGAGTGTCTGGTGCAGACGTCACATCTGGAGTGCAGTGTGGAGCAGTAGGAAGGTGAGCGGGGTCCGGAGTGGAGCGGAGCAACTAGCAGATGGCACACGTGGTGTGCAACATGGGAACGCTATAGCGGAAGGTGAGCGGGGACCAGAGAGAGAGAGGACTAAGCGTCAGAGGATCAGCAGAGCTGGGGGACTGGAACAGGAGAAACTAGCAGATGTCACATCTGGTGAGCAGTGTGGGAGCAATATAGTGGGAGGTGAGCGGGGACAGGAGAGAGAGGAGGATTAGCAAACCAGAGGATCAGCAGAGCTGGGGGTTACTACTGAGTGAGGGGATAAGCAGAGCTGGGGGTTACTACTGAGTGGGGGATCAGCAAAGCTGGGGGTTACTACTGAGTGGGGGATCAGTAGAGCTGGGGGTTACTACTGTTTGGGCGATCAGTAGAGCTTGGGGCTACTACTGAGAGGGGGATCAGCAAAGCTGAGGATTGCTACTGAGTGGGGGATCAGCTGAGCTGGGGGTTACTGCTGAGCAGGGGGTTACTATTGAGTGGGGAATCAGCTGAACTGTGGGGTTACTACTGAGTGGGGGATCAGCAGAGCAGGAGGTATTACTGAGTGGGGGATCAGCAGAGCAGGGGGTACTACTGTGTGGGGTATCAGTTGTACCTCAGTAGCAGGAGGTACCTTATATACTCGAGTATAGGTCGACCCGAATATAAGCCGTGACACCTAATTTTACCACAAAAAAATGGGAAAACATATTGACTCGAGTATAAGCCGAGGGTGGGAAAATGCAGCAGCTACCAGTAAACAATGTGCAGTCACACTGTGCCCAGTTGCAGTCACACCGTGCCCAGTTGCAGTCACACTGTGCCCAGTTGCAGTCTCCTGTGCCCAATTGCTGTCTCCTGTGCCCAGATGCAGTCTCCTGTGCCCAGTTGCAGTCTCATGTGCCCAGTTGCAGTCTCCTGTGCCCAGATGCAGTCTCCTGGGCCCAGTTGCAGTCTCCTGTGCCCAGTTGCAGTCTCCTGTGCCCAGTTGTAGTCTCCTGTGCCCAGTTGCAGTCTCCTGTGCCCAGTTGTAGTCTCCTGTGCCCAGTTGCAGTCTCCTGTGCCCAGTTGCAGTCTCCTGTGCCCAGTTGTAGTCTCCTGTGCCCAGTTGCAGTCTCCTGTGCCCAGTTGTAGTCTCCTGTGCCCAGTTGCAGTCTCCTGTGCCCAGTTGCAGTCTCCTGTGCCCAGTTGTAGTCTCCTGTGCCCAGTTGCAGTCTCCTGTGCCCAGTTGTAGTCTCCTGTGCCCAGTTGTAGTCTCCTGTGCCCAGTTGCAGTCTCATGTGCCCAGTTGCAGCCGTACCTTTTTATTAGTAAAACAGCGTGTGTCTGCTGCTGTGTAATGCATTCTGTTCACCCGTCCATTGAAACAAAGCCCGCCCCGCCGCCTCCTCGTCCGTCCGTGATAGAGGAACACTGATACGATGCTGGGAAACTGTATAGAGTGTTCCGTCTAAAAAATATGGCTCACTCACTCAAAATTCTGCTTATACTCGAGTATATACGGTACTACTTACTGTTTAGTAATGTACGCCTGGGGTGGATCTCAAAAGTTGGTGGTGGAAAACCTGGAGAAACAATCCTACAACCATCAATTCTAGACCTGGAGACCCTTATGCATTATGGCAACTACCTTGCTTCCTTCTCTTATATAGATAATAAAAATAATTGATACCATACCCGGTGATGTGAGGGGCGGCTGATCCTCCATCATGACGTCCTTGTAGAGATCCTTGTGTCCTTCTAAATACTCCCACTCCTCCATGGAGAAATAGACAGTGACATCCTGACACCTTATAGGAACCTGACACACACAATGATACAGTCACCATCCAGACACATCCCTTGTCTGTTACTGGATAATGTCCCAGAATTCCCACCACCGCTCACCTCTCCTGTCAGCAGCTCAATCATCTTCTGGGTGACTTCCAGGATCTTCTTGTGGTTGTGTCCAGGAGGAAGGTGCATGAAGGGGATCTGGCCCTTACTCAGTTCACTCCGAGATGATTTCCTAACTACCATGAAATCCTGCAGAAGAGAACAAAAATGATATGTTTAAATTACCAACTATAGTGTCGGATATTTTTGACACATTTTTGGGACCATTGCTACCCGGTCCTGAGCTCGGCGACCGTGGCCGCGGGACTCGCGGACCCAATCGCCGCTGGTGTCCCGCGATCGGGTCACAGAGCTGAAGAACGGGGAGAGGTGAGTGTAAACAAACCTCTCCCCGTGCTTCCTAGTGAGACTGACACTGATCGTCTGTTCCCTGTCATCGGAAAAGACGATCAGTATTGACAATGAAGGCAAACATTAAGGCCTGGGAATTGGCGGTGAAAACCGCATGCCCAAGCTATCAGGGGGTGTCACCCTCAACCCCCATTTGGATGAACCCAACCTTACCCCAATTCTATAATCTACCAGATCCTATGATCTGGGCGATTAAAGGAATTAAGACGTTAAAAGACATAACATCTTTTGGAGAAATACAATCCTTTTCACAACTTAAATCTAGACATGACCTCCCCAATCATTACCTGTTTAGATTTCTACAGGTCCGACATGCTTTCCAAGTACAATTTCATGAACTGAAAGTAGAATCTCTACCCTCGTCCCTGGAAACGATGCTGACAAGAGAGGAGCTAACAAAGCCTCTCTCTGAAACGTACAAGGAATTCTTTAAAGTGACTCCCAAAACTATTACCAGATGCAGGGAAAAATGGGTGAGAGAAGTCCCTGAGATACAGGGCGAGGATTGGGACGACTTATGGACTCAACCCTTCAAGAACCTGGTGTCGGCCAGGGATAGGTTGATTCAATTCAAATTTCTACATAGGAGTTACTACACACCGGCTAGACTGGGGAAGATTTTTCCCTCAGCAAGTGTTGGAGATGTTCTCATTCACCTGCTGACGCTGACCACATTTTCTGGCATTGCCACCACGTCCAGAAATTCTGGACGGATATCCATGCATGTATTACAGAACTTATATCAGTCCCGATTCCATTGAATGTTAGAGTTTGTCTCCTGGGGCTGGTTGATGATGTGGTGCCCTCAAGGACCATGCGTACAATGTTGAGTATACTGTTCTTTTATGGCAAGAAGGCTATTCTACTAGCCTGGAAAAAAACAGTGGCTCCAAGTATCTCCGCCTGGAAAGGCCTAGTAAATTCAATGTTACCTTATTACAAAGCCACATATGAAAGTCGGGGTTGTATAAAGAAATTTGACAAAGTATGGCATTCATGGCTTAATTCTGACAGTACTGTAGGGTAAGAAATAGTTGCGAGATACTGGTACTGGAGGTTTGACCTGCTTCCCGAGGATGATGTGCTAGACAACATAGTTGGGTAACAGCTGAAATAATACAGAACACACCAGGGCCCCACATTACAAGAGCACACATGCCTGTATAAATTGATATAGGACTCCGTTTCATAGTCGAGATGTGACTGGGGGGTGGGGTGGGAGGGAGGGGGGCAGGGGAAAGTTTTAGTTAGTTGGTCTATGTTAGACAGTTGGCCTCGGCCAGTTTTTGGATGTTGTCTTGCGGACACATCATATGTTGTATGTTATGCATATTAAAATTTCAATAAACAGATTTTTCAAAAAAAAAAAGGAAAAGACGATCAGTGATGTCGAACGCCCCCTACAGTAAAAAAAAACACACACGTCACACTTAGCCCCTCCCCGCCCCCTAGTGGTTAACTCCTTCACTGCCAGTGTCATTTACACAGCAATCAGTGCTATTTAAATGCACTGATTCCTGTGTAAATGACACTGGCAGTGAAGGAGTTAACCACTAGGGGGCGGGGAGGGGCTAAGTGTGACGTGTGTGTTTTTTTTTACTGTAGGGGGCGTTCGACATCACTGATCGTCTTTTCCGATGACAGGGAACAGACGATCAGTGTCAGCCTCACTAGGAAGCACGGGGAGAGGTTTGTTTACACAGACCTCTCCCCGTTCTTCAGCTCTGAGACCCGATCGCGGGACACCAGCGGCGATCGGGACCGCGAGTCCCGCGGCCACGGTCACCGAGCTCAGGACCGGGTCGCATCGGCGTGCGTGCGACCCGCGGCTGGGCTCTTAAAGGACAACGTACCTGTACGTTGATGTGCCCAGTCGTGCCATTCTGCCGACGTAAATGTGCAGGAGGCGGTCCTAAAGTGGTTAATAGAGATAAGAGTGATGTCATGTGACCTCCCAGAATCCTCCTCACCTCTCCGGTCAGGTCTGTGTTTTATCAATAGAGATAAGAGTGATGTCATGTGACCTCCCAGAATCCTCCTCACCTCTCCGGTCAGGTCTGTGCTTTATTAATAGAGATAAGAGTGTTGTCATGTGACCTCCCAGAATCCTCCTCACCTCTCCGGTCAGGTCTGTGCTTTATTAATAGAGATAAGAGTGATGTCACGTGACCTCCCAGAATCCTCCTCACCTCTCCGGTCAGCTCTGTTTTATTAATAGAGATAAGAGTGTTGTCATGTGACCTCCCAGAATCCTCCTCACCTCTCCAGGCAGGTCTGTTTTATTAATAGAGATAAGAGTAATGTCATGTGACCTCCCAGAATCCTCCTCACCTCTCCAGTCAGGTCTGTGCTTTATTAATAGAGATAAGAGTGATGTCATGTGACCTCCCAGAATCCTCCTCACCTCTCCGGTCAGCTCTGTTTTATTAATAGAGATAAGAGTGATGTCATGTGACCTCCCAGAATCCTCCTCACCTCTCCAGTCAGGTCTGTGCTTTATTAATAGAGATAAGAGTGATGTCATGTGACCTCCCAGAATCCTCCTCACCTCTCCGGTCAGCTCTGTTTTATTAATAGAGATAAGAGTGTTGTCATGTGACCTCCCAGAATCCTCCTCACCTCTCCGGTCAGGTCTGTGCTTTATTAATAGAGATAAGAGTGATGTCATGTGACCTCCCAGAATCCTCCTCACCTCTCCGGTCAGCAGGTAGATGATCTCCAGGGTGAGGTCTAATATCCTCCTATTAATGTGACCTTGGTCCTCGTCCATCCTCAGTGGGTCGGTCGACTCTCTGTCTACCTTCTGTGTAAAGAAAAGTGGAAGGAAACGTTTTCTTTTCTCAGAATGATCCGGTGCGGCGCGCCGTACTCCTGTAGTCAGCTTTGCCGACACCTCCCTCCCCCTCCCCCAGCCCAGCTCTGTTGATTGACAGCGGCTCCAAGCAACTCCAGCTACCGAGAACGGAAACATCTCTCCACTCCTGCAATGGTGGAGAGGGATGGAAAGGGGAGGTTGTGGACGGTCACGTGACTAGGGTTGCCGCCATGTCTTTGAACCCGAACACATATTAATTACACAGGTTCTGAGGCTGATTTAGGTGGTAATTAAACTCACTTGGTGCCTTATCTGCATTGAATTAGCCTCAGAACCTGTGTAATTAATATGTGTTCGGGTTTAAAGGGATGAGGTGGCAACTCTACATGTGACCGAGGAAAAAAAACACAATAAAAAGCATAAAAGGTCGTATCCAACTGGATATTGTTTATTGTACAAAAAACAAAGCAGACTATGCAACATAAAACACATAAATAAAGTACAACTTACCAGATAAATCAGCAGTCACCCATCACTGAAAGAAAACCCAGCACTTCCTGTTTTTTTGTTTTTTATCTGCTTTTTGCGTTCCACCGCACATCCTGTCTCTCCAACTTCCTCGCTGTGCGTTCCAACAGCCTCCGCTCAGCACTGCCATCTGGTGATGGAATTTGGAAACTGCACTGTGTTTTTCCAGTGAGTGCACACACGCCACCTTGTGTCTATTTGTAGGAACTGTAGATGGTAGTCCACACTGCGGAATAAGAGCTCTGATAGGGCGATATTTAGACTTTCCCTATCAGTTATGTCTATCCTAATGGGGGGTGTCCTTTATTTGCTATGTCTATCCTAAACTGAACACGTTCTAGAGCAGGGGTCTCCAAACTTTCTAAACAAAGGCCCAGTTTATTGTCCTTCAGACTTTAGGGGGGCCAGACTGTTGCCAGTGGTAGGAGAAAATGCCCTGGTGTCAGTGGGCAGATTTTTTTTTTTACATAGTGCCTATAGGAGGAGGAGTGTCATTAGGAGGAGGAATAGTGGGCCAACGTTGGTAATAGTGGGAAGAATAGTATCCCATTGTTTTTTTTTTTTAGTGAATGGAATAGTGCCCAATCATTTATATTGGTGGGAGGAAAAGTGTTCTATCGTTGGTGTCAATGGAAGAGGCCCCATCGTTGGTGTCAATGGAAGATGCCCCATCGTTGGTGTCAATGGAAGATGCCCCAACCTTGGTGTCAATGGAAGATGCCCCAACCTTGGTGTCAATGGAACATGCCTCATCATTGGTGTCAATGGAAGATGCTCTATCGTTGGTGTCAATGGAAGATGCCCCATCATTGGTGTCAATGGAAGATGCCCCATCGTTGGTGTTAGTGGAAGATGCCCCATCGTTGGTGTCAATGGAAGATGCCCCATCGTTGGTGTCAATGGAAGATGCCCCAACCTTGGTGTCAATGGAAGATGCCCCATCGTTGATGCCAATGGAACATGCCTCATCATTGGTGTCAATGGAAGATGCCCCATCGTTGGTGTCAATGGAAGATGCCCCATCATTGGTGTCAATGGAAGATGCCCCATCGTTGATGCCAATGGAAGATGCCCCATCGTTGGTGTTAATGGAAGATGCCCCATCGTTGGTGTCAATGGAAGATGCCCCATTATTGGTGTCAATGGAAGATGCCCCATCATTGGTGTCAATGGAAGATGCCCCATCGTTGATGCCAATGGAAGATGCCCCATCGTTGGTGTCAATGGAAGATGCCCCATTGTTGTTGTCAATGGAAGATCCCCCATCGTTGGTGTCAATGGAAGATCCTCCATCGTTGGTGTCAATGGAAGATCCCCCATCGTTGGTGTCAATGGAAGATGCCCCATCGTTGGTGTCAATGGAAGATGCCCCATCGTTGGTGTCAATGGAAGATGCCCCATCGTTGGTGTCAATGCAGGGAATAATGCTCCCTTGTTGGTGTCATTAGAAGGAATAATGCCCCATCGTTGCTGTCAGTGGAAAAAAAGTGCACAATTGTTTATAGCAGTGGGAGGAATTATGCCCCATCATTGGTGTCAGAGGAAGGAATTAATGCTCCTTCATTGGTGTCAGTGGAAAGAATAATGCTCCATTGTTGGTGTCAGTGAAAGTAATTCCCTCATTGTTGGTGTCGTTGGAAGGAATGATGCCTCATCGTTGGTGTCAGTAAAAGGAGTAGTGCCTCATAGCACTGGGAGGTACAGTGCCCCAAGGGCCGGATAAAGGTAAGCAAAGGGCCGCAGTTTGGAGACCACTGTTCAAGGGTACAAGCATTGGTGTGATCAATGGGTTTGGAACCACAGAGCTTAGGTAGAGAGGACAAGAGGAACATTGACACATTCTGGCAGATATTTTAGAATTGTCCACTCTGTCAGGACAGCCCCATGCATGATAGATTTACCCTTGGAAATGTATCTATCTATCTGTATAGTATACAGTATATATATATATATATATATATATATAGAGAGAGAGAGAGAGAGAGAGAGAGAGGGATTAGGTACTGGGTGTAATAATGAAGGATGGGGTACTATATGGCCTATCACCTCTTTTCTATACATAGTGCCACATGCCTCTGTAGTACATGCAGTGCATCATGCTTCTACTACATGTAATTCTTCACACATCTCTGCAATGCTTTACTGCCTTACTACACACATGGTATGACAGATACAGTGCCTGATGCCTCTATACACAGAGGCATCAGGCACCGTATCTGTCAAACCATGTATATATTATGTATAGAAAAGAGGTGACAGGCCATATACACAGTATCTCACATTTTTTTAAATATTTTATTCTATCTTTTCATGTGACAACACTGAAGAAATGACACTTTGCTACAATGTAAAGTAGTGAGTGTACAGCTTGTATAACAGTGTAAATTTGCTGTCCTCTCAAAATAACTCAACACACAGCCATTGATGTCTAAACCGCTGGCAACAAAAGTGAGTACACCCCTAAGTGAAAATGTCCAAATTGGGCCCAAAGTGTCAATATTTTGTGTGGCCACCATTATATTCCAGCACGGCCTTAACCCTCTTGGGCATGGAGGTCACCAGAGCTTCACAGGTTGCCACTGGAGTCCTCTTCCCCTCCTCCATGACGACATCACGGAGCTGGTGGATGTTGGAGACCTTGTGCTCCTCCACCTTCCGCTTGAGGATGCCCCACAGATGCTCAATAGGGTTTAGGTCTGGAGACATGCTTGGCCAGTCCCTCACCTTTACCCTCAGCTTCTTTAGCAAGGCAGTGGTCGTCTTGGAGGTGTGTTTGGGGCCGTTATGTTGGAATACTGCCCTGCGGTCCAGTCTCTGAAGGGAGGGGATCATGCTCTGCTTCAGTATATCACAGTACATGTTGGAATTCATGGTTCCCTCAATGATCTGTAGCTCCCCAGTGCCGGCAGCACTCATGCAGCCCCAAACCATGACACTCCCACCACCATGCTTGACTGTAGGCAAGACACACTTGTCTTTGTACTCCTCACCTGGTTTCCACCACACATGTTTGGCACCATCTGACACCAAATAAGTTCATCTTGGTCTTATCAGACCACAAGACATGGTTCCAGTAATCCATGTCCTTAGTCTGCTTGTCTTCAGCAAACAATTTGCGGGCTTTCTTGTGCATCATCTTTAGAAGAGGCTTCCTTCTGGAACAACAGCCATGCAGACCAATTTGATGCAGTGTGCGGCGTATGGTCTGAGCACTGACAGAGCTGACCCCCCACCCCTTCAACCTCTGCAGCAATGCTGGCAGCACTCATACGCCTATATCCCAAAGACAACCTCTGGATATGACGCTGAGCACGTGCACTCAATCTCTTTGGTCGACCATGGCGAGGCCTGTTCTGAGTGGAACCTGTCCTGTTAAACCGCTGTATGGTCTTGGCCACTGTGCTGTAGCTCAGTTTCAGGGTCTTGGCAATCTTCATAAGGCCTAGACCATTTTTATGTAGAGAAACAATTCTTTTTTCAGATCCTCAGAAAGTTCTTTGCCATGAGGTGCCATGTTGAACTTCCAGTGACCAGTATGAGAGAGTGAGAGCGATAACACCAAATTGAACACACCTGCTCCCCATTCACACCTGAAACCTTGTAACACTAATGAGTCACATGACATCGGGGAGGGAAAATGGCTAATTGGGCCCAATTTTGACATTTTCACTTAGGGGTGTACTCACTTTTGTTGCCAGCGGTTTAGACATTAATGGCTGTGTGTTGAGTTATTTTGAGGGGACAGCAAATTTACACTGTTATACAAGCTGTACACTCACTACTTTACATTGTAGAAAAGTGTCATTTCTTCAGTGTTGTCACATGAAATGATATAATAAAATATTTACAAAAATGTGAGGGGTGTACTCACTTTTGTGAGATACTGTGTGTATATATATATATATACTGAAAATGTGTAAGGTGCTGCATAAGCATAGAGGTATATGAGGCACTGTCGTGATATGGAGGGATTAGGCACTGTGCAATTTGTTTTGTTCCAAATTCGTTTTTTAACGTATTTCGACTAATTAGTTAATTTGGAGATATCCGAATTAACAAAAACCCGTTTAACGATTTTTCCGAATATTCATAAATTCGAATATTCGTAAATTCGTAAACTCGAAAATTCAGAAATTCCAAGATTTGGAAATTAGAAAACCTGAAAATCTGAAATAATTACTAACTAATAATAACTTAACTTTTACTAACTATTAAATTATAGATATTGGAATATACTTTCAAAATTGGCTGTTAGTGAACGTAATTCGTAACTAATATGAATCTATCGGAAGTTATAAATTATCCGAAATAACGAATGCCGTATCTAAACGAATGGAACGTAATGAATTAATAATAATAAATAACTTATAAATAATAATAATAAATAACAATAATAATAATAAAAACTTATTATTATTATTACTTCAGTATTCGGTTCCATTTTTTTCGATGCAGCTTTCGTTGTTTCGGATAATTCGTAACTTCGGATAATTTCCTATTCGTTACGTTCACTAACAGCCAAATTTGAAAGGAAATTCCAATACCTATAATTTAATAGTTAGTTATTATTAGTTAGTTAGTTCGTTATTCTTTAGAATTTCCTGATTTTCTTTCTTATTTTCGTATTTTTTGAATTTCCGAATTTACGAATTGCGATCATAACGAATGACTCGAAAAATAAAAAATAAATAAAAAACAAATGAAATGAAATCGAATGAGTTTTTCGGCAGTGCACATGTCTACTGTGTGTAATAAGAAAGGATGAGGTTTGGTGTGTGTATAGAGGCATCAGACAAGTAACATTCACATAAAGGTCATTTAAAACACAATGAAAACTGCACTTTTTTTATTTAAACTTTTTATTGACGTATGAAAAATCTACATTTTATTCTTTGCAGTTTTTTTTTTTTTTTCTTGGACCTTCCCAATCTTTTTGGATGGAGAACTTTAGTCAACAAAGGTTTTTTTTTTTACATTACAATATTACACCAATGACTTATTACTGGCAAGAATTCTTACAATCTACAGTTACCTTGGCTGGTCTCTCCTCTAAGCCCTCTGGCTAGTGATGCCCTTTATGCTTTGCATTTAGGAAGCAGGATTTATTTTAGATTCCTGTTTTATTTGTAAAGGAGAGGTGAACATGGGGTAGTCATTACCACTTCTATACCGGGCCTATTCTGGCAATCCTCTCCTACATGTAAAAAGCATATTTTTTTTTGCTAGAAAATTACTCAGAAGAACCCCCAAACATTATATATATATATATATATATATATATATATATATATATATATATATATAAAATTATGTTATTTTTAGCATAGACCCTAGGGAATAAATTGATGGTCACGCGATATTTGCGCAGCAATTTTTCAAAACATGCTTTTTTTTTTTAAACTGTTTAATGAATTAAAAAAAGAAACACTAAAGGTAGCCTGTTTTTTTTTTTTTTTTGTATAGTGTGAAAGATGATTTTACACCGAGTAAATAGATTCCTAACATGTCACGCTTTAAAATTGCGCACACTCGTGGAATGGCGCCAAACTTCGGTACTTAACCGCTTCAATACAGGGCTTTTAAACACCCTTCCTTACCAGAGCACTTTTTGCGATTCGGCACTGCGTCGCTTTAACTAACAATTGCGCGGTCGTGCGACGTTACACCCAAACAAAATTGACGTCCTTTTTTTCCCACAAATAGAGCTTTCTTTTGGTGGTATTTGATCGCCCCTGCGGTTTTTATTTTTTGCGCTATAAACAAAAGAAGAGCGACAATTTTGAAAAAAACACAATATTTTTTACTTTTTGCTATAATAAATATCCCATTTTTTTTAAAAAAAACAATTTTTTTTCCTCAGTTTAGGCCGATACGTATTCTTCTACATATTTTTGGTAAAAAAAATCGCAATAAGCGTATATTGATCGGTTTGCGCAAAAGTTATAGCGTCTACAAAATAGGGGATAGATTTATTGAATTTTTTTTTTTTTTTTTTTTTACTAGTAATGGCGGCGATTTGCGATTTTTTTTTCGTGACTGCGACATTGCGGCGGACACTTCGGACACTTTTGACACATTTTTGGAACCATTCACATTTACACAGCGATCGTTGCTATAAAATTGCAATGATTACTGTGTAAATGTGACTGTCAGGGAAGGGGTTAACACTAGAGGGCGCTGGAGGGGTTAATGTGTGTCCCTAATAGGAGTGATTCTAACTGTAGGGGGAGGGGACTTAAGGGGAGGAGACCGATCATGTGATCCTCTGTACTGGGATCACATGATCGGTCTCCTCCCCGCTGACAGGACGTGGCGCTGTGTGTTTACACACACAGCTCCACGGTCCCGCCCGGTCCCGTTGTTTTAACGGGCAATCGCGGGTGCCCGGCGGACATCGCGGCCGCCGGGCACTCGCACCGGGTCCCGAGCGATGCCGCGGGCGCGCGCGCGCCCCCCAGGCGGCCGGGAATCCGAGGACGTCATATGACGCCCACCCAGGATGGTAGATCCACCTTGTGGGAGTCATATGACTATGGCCGGGTATTGAACTGGTTAAAATTATTCATAGGGAACGCTTTCATTTTTTTACAGGTCACCTGTTTAGAGTTACAAAGGAGGTATAGTGCTAGAATTATTGCTCTCACTCTAACGATCGCGGTGATACCTCACATGTGTGGTTTGAACACCTTTTACATATGCGAGCGCCGCGTAGGTATGCGTTCGCTTCTGCGTTCGGGGACGGGGGCACTTTAAATAATTTTTTTATTTTATTTATTTTACTTGGTCATGACAGGTCCTCTTTACAGCGAGATCTGGGGTCAATAAGTCCCCACATTTCGCCTCTAGGCTTCACAGCCGAGGAAATGGCAGTGTTTACATCTGCTGAGGCTGGACGTGACATCATGAGGTCACGCCCGGCCTCTGAAGGTCATAGAGACTGCCTGTGGACCATCTGGTCTGCGGTATTCTCTATGATAAATGGCCACCAATAACTGATTCATTCTCTGGTTAGCCAATCAGTAGAAGCACTGGAGGGCGGCGGGAGGGGGGGGGGGGGTCTCCTCCCGCCACCTGTAAATACCTGAACAGCCACTATGATTGTTTTTACATGACAGGGAATTGCCGGCAGAAAATGATATCTGAATGATGCCTGCAGCTGCACCCATCATTCAGATTTAACCACTTAAACTCCAGGACGTCATATAACTTCCACCTAAGGAGAAGTGGTTAAAGAGGGAAGATGGGGGATAACATTTTGTGTTATTTTGTGATGTTAACTCAAAGAACACAACAAACATTTCAAATGGATAAAAAAAAAAAAGCAACAATCTTGCAGCGGGTTTCCTAACTGGTTTTGGGGGTCTCTGAGGAGTGAAGTTTCTGGTGCTGAACAAGGTGATAACTGCGGGTAAAGCCTTTCCCGCACTCCGAACAAACGTAAGGCCGTTCTCCGGTATGTGTACGCTGGTGGCTGGTCAGGGATGACTTCAGAGAAAAGGATTTCCCGCACTCTGAACAGGCATAGGGCTTCTCCCCCGAATGGATTCTCTGGTGGGAACGGCGGTTTGTGCTGCTGGAGAAACACTTCCCGCACACGGCACAAGCGTAAGGCCGCTCCCCTGTGTGAGTCCGCTGGTGGCTGATCACCATCGACTTCCGACTGAAAGACCTCCCGCACTCCGAACAGGAGAACGGCTTCTCCCCGGTGTGAGACTGCACGTGTTTCACGAGCGACGACTTCTGGGCGAAACACTTCCCGCAGTCCTGGCACGGGAACGGCTTTTCCCCGGTGTGGATGCGCAGGTGGACCACGAGCGTGGACTTTTGCTGAAAGGACTTGTCGCATTCGGGGCAGGTGTATGGTTTCAGGCTTCGGTGGATGCGCTGATGCCTGATCAGGTTCTTTTGCTTGCTGAAAAACTTACCGCAGTCTGAGCAGGACAGAGAATGGGGCCCTTTGTACATCAGCCGGTGTTTGAAGAATTCGGTGCTGCTGGTGAAGATGCTTTCACACCCGTCACAGTTGTAAGTCTTCGTCTCCAAGCTTTGTGACGGGGGGCGGAACGGACAGGACGGTGGACCTACACGTTTAGTCCCATTTCCGCACATTTTAGAGGAACTTCCTGTTCCCTTCTGTACGCTCCTGTCTTCGGCCTGGGAGTCAATCTGAGGTTTGGGTTCCCGAGGAAGTCCAACTTCCGAAAATAATTTATTTTTAACAGGTAAAGAAAATTGGTCAAACCCAACGGACTCCTCCTTAACGTGAGTAAATTGCGCAAGTCTCTGTGTCCCAGGGACATTCCTATTTTGAGACAATGGACAGGCTCCTTGATTAATTCTTTCAATACCTTTCCTGCACACTTTATAGGAGCTTCCTGTTCCTTTCTGTATGCTCCTTTCAACGGCCTGGGAATCAATCCGTGGTTTGTGTTCCCGAAGAAGTCCAACTTCCGCAAATAATTTCTTTTTAATCGGAAAAGAAAAATGGTCAATCTCAACCGACTCCTCCTTAACGTGAGTAAATGGAGCAAGTCTCTCCGTAACGGGGACGTTCCTATTTTGAGACGATGGACAGGCTGCTTGAATAATACTTTTAGTCCCATTCCCGCACATTATATAGGAGCTTCCTGTTCCTTTCTGTACATTCCTGTCTTCGGCTTGGGAGTCAATCTGCGTTTTGTGTTCCCCAGAAAGTCCAACTTTTGAAAAAAAAAAATCTTCAATAGGAGAAGATAAATAGTCAATCTCAACTGCGGCCAAGTCCAACTCTTCCTTAATGGGCGTAAATGGCGCAAGTCTCTCTGTTTCGGAAAGGTTCCTATTTTGGGACAATAGACAGGCAGCTTGAACGATTCCTTTAGTTCCTTTCCCGCACATTTTATAGGATTCTCCATATCCATCCTGTACACCTCCATCCATGGCTTGGGAATCAACCGTTATTTTTTGTTTCGGTGGATCGCCATCTTCTAAAAATAGTCCCCCCTTAGAATGAAAAGACAATTTCTCCTTTTCAAGCTCATCTTTGGCTGACTCCTCCTTAATGGGAGTAGAAATTGTATGTATCTCGGCCCTGGGGCCATTCTTATCTTGAGACAATGGTAGATACCGACAGTATCCTCCTGGTAGACCTCCTTCCTCTTTTGTATTAATACTCCAATCCTTTAAAGAATCCAACTCCTCATTTATAGCTCTGTGGCTCTTCAGCTTCTCGACTCCTTCAGACAAATCTGTAAAATGGAAATAAGTTTTAGTTACGGGTCTGCTCAGAATTTCTGCTCATTGGTCAAAACTTTAGTACTTGTTTTCATAAATGTAACTCAACGGCTCATTGTTCAAACACCTACAGCTCAATAATCATGCATGACAATAGGAGGTCAATGAAATTGGGTGTGTCTCTATGTGAACGATGACAGTCACATAGAGACACACCCACTTTCATTGACAGCTGCGACACCCCTCTCATCTCCACCCACACCTTGTCTTAGCAGTCAGCAGCTATGAAGAGGACATAACTTCTCCTCCAGATCCTGCGATTCTCCATGCAGCCACAGAGAGGTTCATCTCTGCACCCCCCCCCCCTCTCAGCAGTCAGCAGCAGAGAAGAGGACAGAACTCCTCCTCCAGATCCTGCACTTCTTCATGCAGCCACAGAGAGGCTCCTTTCTGAACCCCCCCATGTCAGCAGTCGACAACAGAGGGGACATAATGCCTCCTCCAGATCCTGCACTTCTCTTTGTGCAGCCACAAAGAGGCTCCTTTCTGAAACCCCCTGTCTCAGCAGTTGGCAGCAGAGAGGAGGACAGAAATCCTCCTACAGGTCCTGCGCCTCTCTGTGCAGCTGCAGCACCGCCTCTCCCCCCCCCCCCCGTCTCAGCATTCAGCTGACTCCAGCCCTCCTCCAAACCCTCCCCTTTATGCTTCCCAGCTCCACCCCCAGCTTCTTCCCAGCAGCAGGCCAAGGTAAGAGGGTGCACTCTGATGTAAGGGAGGGTGGGGGACTCTTGACTTCGGAGGGTGGGGGGGGGCTTTTGGGCATCTAGTCTTACTGATACAGCCAGCCTTTTGAGGGCAACCATAATGTTTGACACCCCAGGTGTAGAAGCATTGATTTCTAAAGAGATCGTAATAGCAACAATCTCCAGTAGTCTCGTGTAACATGTCGGTACTCTCTGCCCATCACCTGCAGTATGTCCACAGTCCTCTGTAGCAAAACATTTGCTGAATATTATGGTCCTTTATTGATGTCTGGGTCTACAGGCCCTTATCTCTTGTATGTTGACCACCGCTTATCTAGGCCGACTGACTGTTGTAAGCTTTTGTGGTTCCAAGTAAAGAATGAGACTACTAATGAAAAACGAATAAATTACTCAACTGTGTATTGATTAGAAAGCTTCATGGAAAGTTGGTGGGATCTGAGAAGAAGGTGATGTTGATGCCACCAACTCCACATAGAGATGACCTGATCCATTATGACAACTACCAGCTAGAGCTTATGTTCTATTTATCCACATATAGGTAATAATGAGAATATATTAGAGCATACCCGGTGATGTGAGGGGCGGCTGATTCTCCATCATGACGTCCTTGTAGAGATCCTTGTGTCCTTCTAAATACTCCCACTCCTCCATGGAGAAATAGACAGTGACATCCTGACACCTTATAGGAACCTGACACACACAATGATACAGTCACCATCCAGACACATCCCTTGTCTGTTACTGGATAATCTCCCAGAATTCCCGGCACCGCTCACCTCTCCTGTCAGCAGATCAATCATCTTCTGGATGACTTCTAGGATCTTGACGCTGGTGTTCTTTACAGTTTTCTCCATAATAAGGTTCTGGACGTTCCTTATCCTGCCAGGATCCCTGGTGTTTGTTTCAGGTACATAAACCTAAATAAAAGGCAAAAGTTTAGAGAAGTCAAGTCCTCACCTCTCCGTTCAGGTCTGTGTTTTAGTAATAGAGACAAGAGTGATGTCATGTGACCTCCTAGAATCCTCCTCACCTCTCCGGTCAGGTCTGTGTTTTAATTATAGAGATACAAGTGATGTCATGTGACCTCCCAGAATCCTCCTCACCTCTCCGGTCAGGTCTGTGTTTTATTAATAGAGATAAGAGTGATGTCATGTGACCTCCCAGAATCCCCCTCACCTTTCCGGTCAGGTCTGTGTTTTATTAATAAAGATAAGAGTGATGTCATGTGACCTCCCAGAATCCTCCTTACCTCTCCGGTCAGCAGGTAGACGACCTCTAATGTAAGGTTTAATATTTTCCCAGTCACGTCATTCTGGTCCATCTCCATCTTCATAGATCAGTCAGCGCAGCTGCACTCTGAGATTACGGATACTGCTCCTGTCAACTCAAGCATTCAAAGAAATTAATTAGAATAATTACCCTGTAACTTTCCTATACTGGTACCAATTCATGGCAGTATATATGTGGAAGTAGCCCTGTCCACTACCAACCCACAGGACCAGTGCATAGCTTTGTGTTTGAGCTCACACGGCAGCCCATTTCCTATAAAACGCTACAAACGAACTGGATGGGTCCAGTATACTTCCATGGATTGGAAGCCAGGAAAGGAAAAATCTAATTTTCCATCTTCCTGTTGCCAACATGGCAGCATACATGTGGAAAACCAATAACCAATAGCTACAAGGTAGGGCAAGGTTTCTCAACCAGGGTTCCTCCAGAGAAATTACTCCCCTCCCAGATAAGTTACCACTGACAACATTGATCTTTTTAGCTATCTGTACGATGGGAATTCTTCCCAATGACCACAAGTGCCAGCAGCATTTTTCCCACTGACCATCACACTAATGTATCATGAGATGTAGGTATAGTAAATATTAGCAGGGGTTCCCTGAGACCGGAAAGTTATTTCAGAGGTTCCTCTGTGTTGAAAAGCTTGAGAAAGGCTAAGGACAGAAATGGCGCTAAAGCTTTCCTGACGAACTTTGCCATAGTAAGAATTGATGAATCTATCTGGTGATGGTGCCATCAGAAGACCAGTTGGCCGATCAACAAATGGTTTTCAATCGACTATCCCGCAGACACTGCCCAAGACATTGAGTTTTGTCTGGTTGGTATGCAGCACTTACTTTTCGTGGTTCCAGCCTGGCCACCTTAGAGGCCCTCCATAGAACCTTGACAAACCATGATGTTATTGTAGGAGCAGATATTTCCTACAGAAGGAAATTAGGAACAATCTTCCCGATCTTCTGAAAGATGCCATAGCCAGCTAGTACTTAGGTTCTAATATTTAGAGCCTAAGTTGAGGGTCTCCTCTACAGGAGAGGCTGAACCTACATGGACAACCACCAAAGGTGGCAGGTCAAGGATTTTTTTCCCCTCATTCATATCGGCCGTGAGTTCTGGAGGACAAAGAATAGGGACCGGCCTGTTGTGTCACCGGCCCGGTAGGTTGGCAGTGGGCAGGGCTACTTCCACATGCATGCTGCCATGGATTGGCGCCAGGAAATCAACCTTTTTTTTCAGGATATCTCAGTGAAAGAATAAAAATTACCAAAAAAAAATCAGGTTCTGCATTATTCTGCATACAAAGGAGATATATTGATTGAGAATTACACTAAAGGGCAATGATTATACATAGTAATTCCAATCTATACAAGACTCAACATAAATAATAATCTTACCACCATATACCTGCTACAGTCTTCCAATTCTGAGACTAGGATCTGCCCATTTCCAGAAATGCTTCCTTTTTTTTGTGCCAGATTTCCAGGTTGTGCGTTCCAGCTCCCTGTAGGATTCTTCCGTGCGTTCCACAGGAATCTGCTCTTGCTCGGCGCTGCCATCTAGCGGCTGGCGTTGTGAACTACACGCTTTTCTTCTATAAGATTTTGTAGTGAAGACTCGCGTGCCATCTGGTGTCCATGAGTGAGAATTGCAGGTGTAATCCACACAATGTAATGGAGCACTAATAGGGAAATACTCAACCTTCTCCTATGTATCTTTATGTGTTTAAAACCCAACTTCAGGAATTAGGGCACCTTGATGTAAGAGGGGGGATTTTTTGGTGACCCCAATGTAAGGGGGAATCTGATGGGGACCCAAATGTAAAAATAGAGCTGGCCCCATAAGGTTATCTTATTGGTACTGAGTAGAATTATAGGGGGCTGATAATGTTGAGTTTTATATATGTAGCGCTGGCTCCTGATGAGCACACGCTATGTGTTTTTGAAAACTAATATTCCTGAAAACACAGTTGGGGTTTAGGGCTAATTCTGCCAAATTATGATTTCAGTGTCACTGTCACCGCCGGCAAGTATGAGAACGCAGTTTAGCTGGGTGTATTGGATACCATTCTTTCTCCCAGAACCAACCCAGTGGGAGTTGTTATCCTGCTGTGCATTCTCTGAGGGGGTATTTAAGGTACTGAGATCATGTGCTTCAGGGTTCCGGTCCAGAAGATATCTTCTGTCTGTTTGGTCCTGGTCCTCCTGACCAGCCCCCAGGGCCCTCCTGGCCTGGGGTGCGGAATCATGCAATTCCGAGTCTCGGGGCTGGATAGCCCGAGGCGAAGCAACTGCAGGGACAGGCCTGAATGGATATCGAGGCCTAATTATCCAAGAGTGGTCTGGTGCCATCTCATCTAAGGAGAGGCACAGCAACTGGAGGAGAATCCAGGGGAGGATTCTTCAGGAGAAGGCCATGCACGAGGCTGGTTTCTCTGAAGGGGCCTGGAGGCTCAGTTGAAGGACACTTGATGGATCTACATTAATGCGGTATTGCCGGACTGGCTGAGAGATACTGGTACCGTATGATAGCTCTGTAAATTTGTCTATGTCCCTCAGTTACGTTCAAGTCTGTGGCAGAGACTTTTCTCAAGTGTTCTACAACCAAGTCTGTGGCAGAGACTTTGCTTTACCTAACACTCTACCGGCTACTAGGCCTAGTGAGAGGAGGTCTATCCGGGGGTGGTGAGAATCCAGCTGTGATTCCTGGATTCCTACAATAAGAGACTTCCTATTCTTGCAGTTCCAAAAGTACCTGAACTTTCCTCCTAACCCTCTACCCTACGTTAAGAGACTGTGTTATCTTTCAAATAAATAACCCAAAAGGAAGATTCAGTGTCAGTTTCTACATTTCCTTGGGCCATCTACCATGGGAACCGTAGAAGGAGATGAGGTGAAGAAGGTAACGGTAAGCCCAATAAAACCAGCAGCTCCTTCGTGGGTCAGTGCTACATATACATTTCTTTTATATATATAAAAATAGAGACTGTCATTTTAAGCATTTATAATATGCTTGATTTGTTTTTTTCCTTCTTAGATGGCTTGTTTCCCAAGAAACGAAACGAAGGAACGCCTGGGACGACACAAACTACTGATAAGAACTCAAAGGCCGCTCAAAATAGTCTTTCGTACCAAAACCAGTCTGAACGGACCGGATACTGCTGAAATCTTTTTTTTTTTTGCCAGTCACATGATGTTACCACCTACTTAACTGTTCCCTTGCTGTTAAGAAGATATGAATGCTGATTGGACTAAACTGTACAGTCACACCTAAAACACACCTAGACCTTATGCATATTCATACGTATAAAATTGTATAGCCTGTAGATGCAATCTCAGAAACACTTTCACTTTACTGTTTTATTGAGAACTGTGTATTGTGTTTCTCCACTGCAGTGTATGGAATAAAAGAACCAAATTTTGTTAAGATTTGGACTCACTGTCTCTTTAGTAAAATGTCTTGTTTGGAGACTCCCTAACCTGACTTAACAGTACTGCGGTCTTAAAGTATTGATGTTGATGTGGGTGATCTAGTTCCTGGGCAGGAAGCTTCTGCAAGCCAGAAGATCTCTACAGTCTCCTTGGCATGTAGTGTAATGTGACAAAAATGAAAACTGAAATTCCACACCACTTTAAAGAGGTCCAGAAACGACTTCATTCCAATAAAAGTCAGAGGCACAATCCAAAGAGTATCCAATGCATTTTGGGGGTTCACAAACACCCCTTTGTCAGCAGCTGATTTGGCTGCCAAACCATCTGCTGACAAGACCCGTGGTTGTTATCATACTCGACACAATAGTATTAAAGGTCCAGTTCACTGCTAACCCAAATATATTTCTTCAACCAAGCCCTGGTGAAGGGGGCATTTTAGCACCCCTCCCCCCAAACACGCTGTATACTCTTTGGATTGCCCCCCTTCTGTATATTCTGTAATGCTGGGATGTAAGCTGCAGTGTGCTACTTGGTTGTATATTTGGAAGTCCCACGTATCTCATGCTTTGTAGCCCCTGCAGTGACTCAAGTGGTAGACCCTGCCTGAGGGACTTCAGGTTCTTGGCTTAGGTCCACCACCACCATACACTGCTCCCCATCAGTGCATACCCGTGTTCAAAAACTGGTGGTGGGTGCTATCTTGGACATTTAATTAGAGGTCTCCTAACCCTGTGCCTGTCACCCTCCCCTACAGCCAATCCCCAGTGCTTGACAAAATCCAAGATAGCCACCGAAGATTGCACATTCTCTTATGGGAGCTCTAATGTAAGGGGGGACTCTGATGGGGACCCTAATGTAAAGGGGACTCTGATGGGGACCGTAATGTAATGGGGACTCTGATGGGGACCCAGATGTAAGGGTAGACTCTGATGGGGACCTTTGAGTAAGGGAGGACTCTGATGGGGACCCTGATATAAGGGGGGCACTGATGGGGACCTTAAAGTAAGGGGGAACTCTAAAGGGGACCCTGATATAAGGGGGGACTCTGATGGGGAGTAGCAGCTGGCTCAGGCTCTCAGTGGATCGATGATAGGCTCATCCCGGTGCCGGTCCAGGTTTGTGGGCAGACATGGTTGCGATCTTTCCCCAGCCTGGACCTGCTGTGTGACATCAGCTGACAGCGGGCTTCACAGGGTCACAGAGTGCAGAACGAACTAATGAACAAACAAGCTTTGGCTGCACTTCTCCTTTATGCCCCTTTCACACTTGTGTGACTTCAAAGTTGCGCGATTTTGCCGCGATTTTAAGGAATGCCTGTGTAAGTGGCATCAAAATCGGACCAAAGTAGTGCAGGGACTACTTTGAAGTCGGATCAACTTGAAGTCATACTAATATGAATGGCTGCCATTGGAAATCATGGGGAACGACTTGTCATGCTACTTTGCAGTCCCAAATCGTGCGACATGTCGTATAAGTGTGAAAGGGGCCTTAACCCTATGTGTTTTACTTCAAATGACAGTTCCCAGTTGCGCGCCCCAGGGGGCGTGCGAGAGCGGGATTCTGGGAGGACGTCAATGTACGCCCTCCCAGAGTTATCCGACCGCGTTGCAGCCGTCATTTAGCTAAAGCGCGGCAAGCGGTTAAAGAAGAAAACTGGGCGCTGCATTTCGAAATTTCATAATTTCCCACGTCACGAATGTTAATTCTCCATTACAAATACAAGTTTACAAGACCGACCACTTCTGCTTCCGAGCATGCGTGTTTGTACTTTGGACTTTTGTCTGACAGACTTGTGTACACACGATTGGAAAAATTTGAGAACATGCTAGCCAACATTTGTTGGCGGAAAGTTCGACAACAATTGTCCGATGGAGCGCACACACGGTCGGACTTTCCGTCAACAATCTCACATCCAACATTTCCCGTCGGAAAGTCCGATCGTGTGTACGGGGCATAAGAGTTACCAAGTCAAAATTTACCAAGTTATCTTTCAAGTATTGAAATATGATATTTTGTAATAAGAGCTTGTGTAGAAATGTGATTATCCTCTGTATCACCATATATCTTTGATATTTAAAAGTATATATTTTTGTATTATCACCAAATATATCTGATATTATTTTACACTGAATTTTTAGTTGATAAATATATACTTTTGGCATATCGTTGTGTCACTTGTCTTCAAAATAGCACGGATAAACAAACTTGAATTATTTGGTTGTATTTGTGGAAAAATGTGAATGTCTCCCTAAAATCACAGATTTTGCATAATTCCATAAATATAATACTATTTTAATATTTCAGTATAAACATTCTGACAATCCTATACCCACAGTTGATCCAGAGGAAGGCATATTTGCATGGCAAACGGTCGTTTTGGTTAACTTTGTGAACTGTCAGTAAAAATTTGGCTCGATCAGTAAATTTTGTGTCAGTAAATTTCCCTTTGGGAGGTTGACAACCCTGCCCCAAGAAGTGCCACGCAGCTATTGCTGAAGTGTATAGATGTAGAGCAGCAGTGCTTATAGGCAACAAAGAATGAAAATACTGGGAGCAACAGGATTTTATTCATTTATTTATACACAATGCCTTAGCAAATACATTTTTGTTCGCTTAGGGTTCATAGGTTCAAACCAGAACTCCTGGCAGATATCAAAGCTGAACTCCAGGCAAACAGCTGAATACACAGATAAAAAAACATATAGGGGAGCTGTTTTACCTGCCAAAGGATGTGTATTTTTGTCCATCCAGTCCTGAGATTTACACAGCTCTGTCACACAGCACAGCCCTATCTAACAGAGCAGGAGAAAACAATAAAAACAACCTCTGGCGCTCGAATGTGGTGCTTAGAGCTTGGTAAGTTCTTTCCTTCAACCTGTGGTGATGCCTTGCCTTCCTCTTTGGACTGTTGGTGGCCCTTGACATGCAGCACTATAAGAAAACAGACAGAGGGCGCACTGGCCTAGCACATTACCTTCATTATACACTTTATTAGTAAAATAAAAGTAATACACTCACAAACGCATAGTGTCAACAGGCATATCAGATAATCAAGATGCCACTGTCACGATTCGAGGGGGCAAACCCTCTTCTTCAGATCTCTGAGGAAGAGGGGTTGCCCCCTGAAACACGTTAGCCATTTCGTACTGATTATATGCTCTCAATGAACACACTCATAGGAGGAGAGAGCAGAGAGATGAGCTCATCAGTCTGCTGCTTCTCCTTTCACGGTCCAATCACAGGCTGGAGGAGAGACAAGATTTGTAACTCCAGCAGAGAAAAACAAGGTTTCCTGCCCTTCTACACTATAAGACAATAGACAAGGGGCGCACTAGCCTAGCGCATTACCTTTTATTATACACTTGATTAGTAAAATAAAACAAAGTAATATACTCACAATCACATAGTGTCAACAGGCTTATCAGATAATCAAAATGCGGCTGTAGTGTTTCGAGGGACAACCCCTCTTTCTCAAGCCTCTGAGGAAGAGGGGTTGCCACCCGAAACACGTCAGCCATATTGGACGCTGAAAGGTCTTCCCTGTGCCACAAGCTAAGTGTTGCAGATCTGGTGATATGCCTGTTGAAACTATGTGGTTGATTTAATAAACCTGGATTTGAAAAATCTGGTGCAGCTCTGCATGGAAATCAGCTTCCAGGGTTTTTGTCAAAGCTTAATTGAACAAGCTGAAGTTAGAAGCTGATTGGCTACCATGCACAGCTGCACTTGATTTTGCACTCACCAGTTTGAGTAAATCAACCCCATAGTGTCAATAGGCATTTCAGATAATCAAGATGCGACTATCGTCAGATCTTCAACACTTAGCTTGTGGCAAGGGGAAGACCCCTTCAGCGTTGAATATGGCTAATAGGTTTCAAGGGCTAACCCCTCTTCCTCAGAGACCTGAGAAAAAGGGGTTGCCCGTCAAAACACTACAGTCGCACTTTGATTAACTGATAAGTTGACACTATGGGTTTGATTTAATAAAACTGGAGGGTGCAAAAACTGGTGCAGATCTGCATAGAAACCAATCAGCTTCCAGGTTTTTGTCAGAGCTTAACTGAAAAAGCTGAAGTTAGAAGCTGATTATCTGCCATGCAAAGCTTGAGAAAGAGGGGTTGTCCCTCGAAACTTGACAGTCACATCTTGATTATCTGATATGCCTGTTGACACTGTGCATTTGTGAGCGTATTACTTGCTTTTATTTTACTAATAAAGTGTATAATGAAGGTAAAGCACTACGCTGTTGCGCCCTCTGTCTGTTGTCTAATGCCCCGTACACACGGTCGGAAATTCCGACGGAAAATGTCCGATCGGACCATGTTGTCGGAAAATCCGCCCGTGTGTGGGCTCCATCTGACTTTTTCCGTCGGAATTTGAGATCCTGCTCTCAAATTTTCCGACAACAAGATCCGATCGGACTTTTTCTGATCGTGTGTAGAGAATTCCGACGGACAAAGTGCTACGCATGCTCAGATCAAATTACGAGACCAAAGCTATTGCCTACTAGCCTCTACGTAGTTCCGTCGTACGCAACGAACGTCACCACGTTCAGAATGATCGGATTTTCCATCAACTTTGTCCGACCGTGTGTATGCAACACCAGTGTCCGAAAAAATCCAACGGAAAAAATCCGATGGATTTTGTGGTCGGAATTTCCGACCGTGTGTAAAGGGCAGTGTAGCAGAGCAGGAGACCTTTTTTTTCTCTGCTGGAGTTACAAGTTTTGTCCCTATTCCAGCCTGTGATTGGACAGTGAAAGAAGAAGCAGCAGATTGACAAGCTTATCTCTCTGCTCTCTCCTAATATGAATGTGATCCTTGATAGCACATAATCACTACAGCAAAGCTGACTGGCTCCTTGTGCTGCTTCCTTCTCCCAGTCTGACTTCTAATGTGCAGGGACTGCAAGAGGCTGATATCAAGGCTGTGATGTTCTCAAGTAGCACCCTGCCGGCCCCTCCCACCAGCCATGATCTGCCTGCATTGCATATAGAAGCACAGAGACACCGTATTTCTTGGCTGCTGCAGGGAAAGTCAATTCACTAACCCAGCTCTTCTGACAGGGCTGTGTAAATCTCAGGACTGGATGGGCAGGTATAACTGTTCCCATATATGCATTTCAATTAAACATTTAACTGCCTGGAGTTCAGCTTAAAACAAAAAAAAGTCTCAAAAGGTCTCTTAAGTGATAAATTAACTTTCTGACAAGTGGACTCTTCGGTGTCGCAGGAGGTTAGGACTGCGGGAGAAGCACTTTCCGCACTCAGGACAAGAATAAGGCCGCTCCCCGGTATGAGTTCTCCGGTGGTTGACCAGCCCCCACTTATTAATGAAGGATTTCCCGCACTCTCCGCACAAAAATGGCTTTTCCCCCAAATGGATTCTCTGGTGGACCCCTAGGTTGGCTCTGTGGGTAAAACACTTCCCGCACTCCTTGCAAGAGTAAGGTCGCTCCCCGGTGTGAATTCGCTGATGGTAGATCAGCAACGACCTCTGGTAAAACGATTTCCCGCACTCTGAACAGGTGTACGGCTTCTCCCCCGAATGGACTCTCTTGTGAACGGTCAGGTGACCGCTCTGGGAATAACTCTTGCCGCACTCGGAACAAGAATAGGGTTTCACTCCGGTGTGGGTTCTTTGGTGGCTTATCAGCAACGACTTCTGGGTGAAGGATTTCCCACACTCGGAACAGGTGTATGGCTTCTCCCCTGTATGGATTCTCTTGTGAACAGTTAGGTGTCCGCTATCGGAGAAACACTTCCCGCACTCTGAACAAGAATAGGATTTCACTCCGGTGGGAGTTCTCTGATGGCTGCCCAAAAAAGGATTTTGACTGACGGGTTCGTTATAATCAGATGATAAATACGGCTGTTCCCTGCAATGGGATTTCAGGTGAGAGATGAGGAGCGAGTTACAGGAAAAACACTTCCCGCACTCAGAGCAGATGTAGGACTCCTCCTCGGTTGGAGTCTTCACAAAGGGCTCATTCTCTGTTGGACTTCGGTGCTGGGTAACAAGGCCGGAACTGCTGCCGAAATCGTTTCCACTCTCCGAACACAAATATGCCTTCTCCCTGGAGTGAGAACCCAAGTGCTTCATGAGCGTCGACCTCTGGTCGAAACACTTCCCGCACGCGGAGCAGATGTAGGGCTCCTCCTCGGTAGGAGACTTCACAAAGGGCTCATTCTCCGCGTGACTTTGATGCCGGCTAACAAGGCCGAAACTGCTGCTGAAATTATTCCCACTCTCCGAACACAAATACGCCTTCTCCCCGGAGTGTGTCCCCAAGTGTTTCATGAGCGCCGACCTCTGGTCGAAACACTTCCCGCACTCCGTGCACGCAAAAGACCTCTCCTTGATGTGAGTGCGCTGGTGCTCTACAAGCAGCGACTTCAACCTAAAAGACATCCCACACTTAGTGCAGGTGTACGGTTTTGACCTTGTATGGATTTGTCGATGTGTCCCCTCGTTGCCGAAAACCTCACCGCACTGCCAACGAGGACCTTTGCACGTAGGCTGGTGTTGGAGGAAGTCAGAACTGCTGGTGAAGACGCTTCCGCACCCGTCACAGTTGTGCGCCTTTGCCTCCGGGCTCTGAATCGGGAGCCGGGAAGGACTGCCTGTTTCGATTATTCCTTCAGCTTCTTCTCTATCCTCAGTTCCATTGCCGGTTCCTTCTTCTTCAGTTGGTGGCTTTTCTTCCAAATGGTCTTCATCGTCCGAAGACAGGTTCTCTTTAATCTGAAAAGATAAGTGGCTTGTCTCAAGAGCAGCTTGGCCTGACTCCTCGTTATTGTACTGAGTGGACGAGGCACGTCTTCGCACCTCACACACCTCTAAGTATGGAGAAGATGGCAATCCACAGTCTCTTCTCAAGGGACCTTCTTCCTCGATTCTGACCTTCATATAGTCCACATCTTCGTTCAAAAGCCTTTCATCCTCAGAGCAGTCCAGTTCCTCCTTTATAGCTCCGTACGTCTCCAGCATCTGGCCGCTTTCGGATAAATCTGTTAAAAAGAAGTACATTTTGGTTCATTTCGGATGCAGCCATAATAAGGAGGTATCAAACCCAAAACCAAAAACGTCATATATTGCAGCTTACCAATCGTTTTTTTTTCACTTTTTTTCTTTTTACATACTGTTGACAGTGCAGTACAGCGCCATCATATAACGGGTGTGGCGGTGATCAGGGACACTGACTGGTGACAGCATGTCAAAAATAGAAAATTGTAATAATTTTTTTAATTTAATCTGACGTTAGAAGCTGATTATCTGCCATGCACGGCTTGAGAAAGAGGGGTTGTCCCTCGAAACCTGACAGTCACATCTTGATTATCTGATAAGCCTGTTGACACTGTGCATTTGTGAGTGTATTACCGTATTTATCGGCGTATAACACGCACCTTTTCCCCCTTAAAATCGGGGGAAAGTCGAGGGTGCGTGTTATACGCCGATACCCCCAAAAAAAAGGACAAAAATGGCAAGCGCCGCTGAAAAATAGCGAGCGCTGCCGAAAAAACCCGAAGCGCGGCCGAAAGACTCTGCTCTGCTCGTAGTCCCGCCTCCCTGCGCTCGCTCCGGAAACAGCAGGGAGGCGGGACCGCGAGCTTAGCCGTCCGAGTCGGTTCGGCTTTTTCCGGGGGCGCTTCGGTCTTTTTCGGCCGTGCTTCGGGTTCTTTCGGCGGCGCACGCGACAGCGTCTCGGCAGCGGGAAATTTAAACCCGCAAAAAACTGAAAATGACGCTGGCAAGCTACAATGGCACTGGGCAAGGCTGCAAAAATAGCGAGCGCTGCCGAAAAAAACCCGAAGCGCGGCCGAAAGACTCTGCTCGTAGTCCCGCCTCCCTGCGCTCGCTCCGGAAACAGCAGGGAGGCGGGACCGCGAGCTTAGCCGTCCGAGTCGGTTCGGCTTTTTCCGGGGGCGCTTCGGTCTTTTTCGGCCGTGCTTCGGGTTCTTTCGGCGGCGCACGCGACAGCGTCTCGGCGGCGGGAAATTTAAACCCGCAAAAAACTGAAAATGACGCTGGCAAGCTACAATGGCACTGGGCAAGGCTGCAATGACCCTGGGCAAGCTACAATGACGCTTGGCAAGGCTGCAATGATGCTGGGCAAGGCTGCAATGACGCTGGGCAAGGATGCAAATGACGCTGGGCAAGGATGCATATGACGCTGGGCAAGGCTGCAAATGACGCTGGGCAAGGATGCAAATGACGCTGGGCAAGGATGCAAATGACACTGGCAAGGCTGCAATGACGCTGGGCAAGCTACAGTGACGCTGGGCAAGCTACAATGACGCTGGGCAAGCTGCAATGACGCTGGGCAAGTTGCAAATGACGCTTAAATGTAAGTTGTTTTTTTTCCCTAAACTTCCCTCCTAAAACTTTTTTTCCTTAAAATGCCCTCCTAAACTTGGGGTGCGTGTTATACGCCGATAAATACGGTACTTGCTTTTATTTTACTAATAAAGTGTATAATGAAGGTAAAGCACTACGCTGTTGCGCCCTCTGTCTGTTGTATTAACCACTTCAGCCCCGTAGGATTTTACCCCCTTCCTGACCAGAGCACTTTTTGCGCCGCTTTAACCGACAATTGCGCGGTCGTGTGACGTTGCACCCAAACAAAATTTACATCCTCTTTTCCCCACAAATAGAGCTTTCTTTTGGTGGTATTTGATCACCTCTGCGGTTTTAATTTTTTTGCGCTATAAACAAAAGAAGAGCGACAATTTTGAAAAAAAAAACACAATATTTTTTACTTTTTGCTATAATAAATATCCAATTTAAAAAAAAAAACATTTTTTTTACTCAGTTTAGGCCGATACGTATATTCTTCTACATATTTTTGGTAAAAAAAAAAAAAATCGCAATAAGCGTACATTGATTGGTTTGCGCAAAAGTTATAGCGTCTACAAAATAGGGGATAGATTTATTGCATTTTTTTTTTTTTTTTTACTAGTAATGGCGGCGATCTGCGATTTTTTTTCGTGACTGCGACATTGCGGCAGACACTTCGGACATTTTTGACAAATTTTTTGGACCATTCACATTTACACAGTGATCGTTGCTATAAAATTGCACTGATTACTGTGTACATGTGACTGGCAGGGAAGGGGTTAACACCAGGGGGCGCTGCAGGGGTTAATATGTTCCCTAGGAGTGATTCTAACTGTGGGGGGAGGGGACTCACAAGGGGAGGAGACCAATCGGTGTTCCTCTGTACTGGGAACACACCATCGGTCTCCTCTCCACTGACAGGACCATGGATCTGTGTGTTTACATACACAGATCCACGGTCCTGCTGTGTTCCAGGGCAATCGCGGTTGCCCGGCGGACATCGCGGTCGCCTAGCACACGCACCGGGTCCCAAACGTGCGCGCCCCCTAGACAGCCGGGAATGGGAGGACGTCATATGACGTCCACCCAGGATGAGAGATCCACCTTGTGGACGTCCTATGACGGTGCAGGGTATTGAAGTGGTTAAATATTTGTTATTTATTTTATTTTATTTTTATTTTATTTTTTTTTGAGAAAAAAAAAATTTTTTTTGTAAAAAAAAAAAAATTCCAAGAAGTGCAGCAGCCAACATAAATAAGGTGAGCGCCTTGGGAGGAAGGTCCGCTCTCCAAAAATATGGAACGCTTCACGAATTTGCGTGTCCTCCTTGCGCAGGGGCCATGCTAATCTTCTCTGCATCGTTCCAATTTCTAATTATGTCCTGCCGAAGCGAAGACTTTATTTAAAAAAATTTTTACATACTGTGACCAGAGCAATACAGTGTTACCATAGTAACTCTGGAGAAGGGATCAGGATTTTATTTTTATTTTTAATTTTTTTACATAATATGATTGCTTATAGCAGTGAATTTCATAAATATAAATATAATATTTTTATTTTTTTTTAATTTTAATTTTTACTGAATAATTCTTTTTACATACTGTGACCAGAGCAATACAGTGTTACCATAGTAACTCCGGAGAGGGGATCAGGATTTTTTTTTTTTTTTTACATAATATGATTGCTTATAGCAGTGAATTTCATAAATATAAATATAAATTTTTATTTTTTATTTTTATTTTTACTGAATATTTTTTTTTACATACTGTGACCAGAGCAATACAATGTTACCATGGTAACTATGGAGAAGGGATCAGGATTTTATTTTTATTTTTTATTTTTTTACATAATATGATTGCTTATAGCAGTGAATTTCATAAATATAAATATAATATTTTTATTTTTAATTTTAAATTTTTACTGAATAATTCTTTTTACATACTGTGACCAGAGCAATACAGTGTTACCATCGTAACTCTGGAGAGGGGATAAGGATTTTTTTTTTTTTACATAATATGATTGCTTATAGCAGTGAATTTCATAAATATAAATATAATATTTTTTATTTTTATTTTTACTGAATAATTTTACATACTGTGACGAGAGCAATACAGTGTTACCATGGTAACTATGGAGAAGGGATCAGGATTTTATTTTTATTTTTTTATTTTTTTACATAATATGATTGCTTATAGCAGTGAATTTCATAAATGTAAATATAATATTTTTATTTTTATTGAATAATTTTTTTTACATACTGTGACCAGAGCAATACAGTGTTACCATAGTAACTCTGGAGAGGGGATCCGGATTTTATTTTTTACATAATATGATTGCTTATAGCAGTTCATTTCATAAATATAAATATAATATTTTCTATTTTTATTTTTACTGAATAATTTTTTTTACATACTGTGACCAGAGCAATACAGTGTTACCATAGTAACTCTAGAGAGGGGATCAGGATTTATTTTTTATTTTTTACATAATATGATTGCTTATAGCAGTTCATTTCATAAATATAAATATAATATTTTTATTTTTACTGAATCACACTGTGTATTGTTGTGATTGGCCACAGCTAATCACATGCTACAAAGTGGCTGTGATTGGCCCTGCCTGTACCATGTGATCACTGTGACCAATCACAGCCTTCCTCTGGATCAATTTTGGGTGTAGATTTGTGTATATGGGATTGTATTTTATTTTTTTTGGTTGAATTTGATAGACTTGTGTCTTTTTTCAACCTGACTAACTATGTAACTTTGTAGCTAGCAACACAACTGTATAGAATGGATGGCATAGACAGAAGCCATTCATTGCTTACAATTGTCATGTGATCTTCTGCGATTGGTCACAGCGATCACATGACATTGGCAGCGGGCCGGTGCAGTGATCAGTCATCCTCTGTGTCCGGTGGGCACAGCGGGTGACAGATCGCGCCGGAGCACGGCCCGTTCTCAGGACGTCCTCCCAGAACAATAGGGTTCCCGCCCGAACGTCATTTTACAATGGCGCGGGCGGGAGGCAGTTAACCACTTAAGGACCGAGCCTCTTTCTGAGATTTGTGGTTTACAAGTTAAAAACTGTTTTTTTTTTGCTAGAAAATGACTTAGAACCCCCAAACATTATATATATATTTTTTTTTCTAACTCCCTAGAGAATAAAATGGCGGTCGTTGCAATACTTTCCGTCACACCGTATTTGCGCAGCGGTCTTACAAGCGCACTTTTTTTGGAAAAAATACACTTTTTTGAATTAAAAAGTAAGACATCAGTAAAGTTAGCGCGATTTTTTTCTTATGTTGTGAAAGATAATGTTACGCCGAGTAAATTGATACCCAACATGTCACGCTTCAAAATTGCGCCCGCTTGTGGAATGGCGACAAACTTTTACCCTTAAAAATCTCCATAGGTGACGTTTTAAAAATTCTACAGGTTGCATGTTTTGAGTTACAGAGGAGGTCTAGGGCTAGAATTATTGCTCTCACTCTACCGATCGTGGCGATACCTCGCATGTGTGGTTTGAACACCGTTTTCACGTATGTGTTCGCTTCTGCGCACGAGATTGGCGGTACGGGGCGTGTTAAAAAAAAAAAAAAAATTCTTATTTATTTTACCTTTTATTTTTTATTTTTACACTGTTCTTTAAAAAAAAAAAATGTGTCACTTTTATTACTATTAACAAGGAATGTAAACATGGGTGTAAACAATGTAAACAACAACAAAAAAACATGACAGGACCTCTTAAAGCGGAAGTCGATTTAACAGTCTAAAAAAAAAAAAGGCATGCCGTGAATGCTAACTGCACATTGGCTGTGCTCTCAACCAAACAGTCAAACCATCCAATGGCTGGTGTCATAACGGATCACATGTGCAGCACTGTGGCAGTTGAAGATTAAACAGAGGCAAAGATGGCAGCTTCCTTGGCTGAAAACGATAGGGGGGTTTACTTCCACTTTAAATATGAGATCTGGGATCAAAAATACCTCACATCTCATATTTACACTAAAAGGCAATAAAAAATAAATTAAATGTCATTTAAAAAAAAAAAAAAAAATGTTGCTTTAAGAGCTTTGGGCGGAATTGGCGTTTTGACGTCGCTTCCACCCTGCAATGGTATGGAGATGGGCGGGGGCATCTTCCCCTCACTTAGCTCCATACCAAGCCAGGAAGAGGACCCGATCGCCTCCGCCGCTATTGACGGCTCCGGTAAGCAGCAGAGGGCAACGGAGAGCGGTGGGAGGGGGGGGGCCTGTCCTGCCACCGATAAAAGTGATCTTGCGGCGAATCCGCCGCAGAGACCACTTTTATCTTAAACCAGACCATTCACTGAAGAAGAGGATACCTGGGTTATGGTAGCTAGCTGCTGCCATAACAACGATATCCCTCCTGACGTATATCGGCGTGAGCCGGTCAGGAAGTGGTTAAAAAAACAACTGCGGGAGGCAGTTAAAGAAAATTTTAATACATTTTGTAGTAGATTCCTACCTTTTGTTGCCCTGAAAAAATATCTGTTTGTCCTCTGCAGACTGATTCTGAATGGCAGGGCCT
Organism: Lithobates sylvaticus; assembly: GCA_028564925.1. NCBI lineage: Eukaryota > Metazoa > Chordata > Amphibia > Anura > Ranidae > Lithobates > Lithobates sylvaticus. The sequence continues at coordinate 613,381,241 of CM053028.1, read as the reverse complement.
GATGCATTATAATCACCCGGTGCCCTCTCAGCGTTCAATGAGAAAAGCTGCAGGGTCTGCATCCCTTTAGAAGTATTTAACCCTTGGGGAGTATCTCGACAAAACTGAAATTCCTATTGCAGAGGATGCCTAAAATGTGATTTGTATCTTAGTGCTGGTTGGTGGGTAAAATCAGTGAGCCAATGACACAGGCAGGAAATGACATCTCCGGGGGGAGTTCTGTACACCAACACTTCCCGTATTGCATTGAATATTACAGGAAATGACACTGTCTACATATTAACCACTTTCCGTCCGCGCTATAGCCGAATGATGGCTACAGCGAGGGCTTTCCCGTGCTGGGAGGGCGTCAATAGACGTCCCCCTGTGATCGCGCTGGTCGCGGGCCACGCGCACTGTGATCACCAAGTCCTTCGGACTCAGCTGATCACAGAACAGGGTAAAGGGCCAATCACAGCGGGTCCTTTACCACGTGATCAGCTGTCAGGTAATGACAGCTGATCAGGAAGTAAACAGAAGCAGGTTATCGCCTTTTTTTTTTTCTCCTCACGATCAGCGTGAGGAGAAAAGAATAAAGCCAGTAACTGGCTTCTGTTACAGGGGGCATCGGTCCCGATCTGTGCCATCTATCAGTGCCCACAAGTGCTGCTAATCAGTGCCCACAAGTGCCATCTATCAGTGCCTACCAGTGCCACCTTTCAGTGCCCATCAGTGCCACCTTTCAGTGCCATCAGTGATGCCACTCAGTGCCCTTTAGTGCCACCTATCCGTGCAGCCAATCAGTGCCCATCAGTGCCTTATCATCTGTGTCACCTACCAGAGCCTATCAGTGCCACCTCTCAGTGCCCTTCAGTGCCACCTATCAGTGCCCATCAGCTCCTCCTCCTCAGTGCTGCCTTATAATTGCCACCTCATTAGTGCCTATCAGTGCAGCCTATCAGTGCCCATCAGTGCCACCTCATCAGCGCACATCAGTGAAGGAGAAAAATTACCTGTTTGCAAAATTTTATAACAAAGTACAAACTATGAAAACATTTATTTTTTCAAAATTTTCGGTCTTTTTTTGTTTCTTTAGCAAAAAAGAAAAAACCCGGTGGTGATTTAATACCACCAAAATAAAGCTCTGTGTGAAAAAAATGATAAAAAATTTGTTTGGGTACAGTGTAGCATGACCGCGCAATTGTCATTCAAAGTGTGAGAGTGCTGAAAGCTGAAAATTGGCCTGGGCTGGAAGGGGGTAAAAGTGCCCAGAAGGCAAGTGGTTAGAAAGGAAAGTTCATTTTTGTTCACATTAAGCACTTGCCGTCCAGGCCTTTTCTGGCACTTTTTATACTTTTTTAGCAGAGACCCTAGAGAATAAAATGGCGATCGTTGCAATTTTTTATGTCACACGGTATTTGGGCAGCAATTTTGCGGGAAAAAATACACTTTAATGAATTAAAAAAACAAAACACAATATATACACCAATTTGTTGGTAAAATATAAAAGATGATGTTACTCCGAGTGAATAGATACCTAACGTGTCACGCTTTAAAATTGCACACGCTCGTAGAATAGCGACAAACGACGGTACAAAATCTCCATTGGCGTCGCTTTAACATTTTCTTAGAGTTACAGAGAAGATCTAGTGCTAGAATTATTGCTCTCGCTCTAACGTTCGCAGCGATACCTCACATGTGCGGTGTGAATTCCGTTTACATATGTGTGCGCGACCTACGTATGCGTTCGCTTCTGCGCGCAAGCACGGAGGGATGGGGGCGCTTTAAAAAATACATTTTTATTTATTTTACTTTTTATTTTTACATTGTCCCTTTAGATAATTTTTTATCACTTTTATTCCTATTACAAGGAGTGTAAACATTCCTTGTAATAGCAGTAAGCATGACAGGTCCTCTTTATGGAGAGATCTGGGGTCAATAAAAACCCAAATCTCTTTTTTACCTTAAAAGCAAAAGATCAAAAAAAATAAGAAATTTGATCTTTTGCGTTAAAAAAAATAAATAATTGTTTACTTCCAGCCTTCATGACGTCACTCCAGTCCTCCAAGGCCATAGAGGTGATCAAAGACGATCTACTCTTTGGTCGCCTATGGGAGCAGCCGGCCGCACCATCAGATCGTTTCTCAGGCCAACCGGTGGAAACAGTACGCCCGAGAAACAACGGTGAGCGGGGGGAGGGGACATCCGGCGGGAGGGGACATCCCGTCCCGCAGCTTCGGAAAGCATTCCAGCGGCTCATGAGAAAACCAGCCAACGGCTGCAAAAAACAATACTGGGGTTATGGCTGATAGCTTCAGCCATAATCCCAGCAAACCACTTGCAGACCGCAACGTATATATACATATTGTGGTAGGTAAGTGTAGTATGGCTTGTGTGGCAATTTGTATATGCTATATATATATATATATATATATATATATATATATATATATATATATATATATATATATATATATATATGTTATCCTTTAGGTTTTAGCTTCAGAGATTATAAGCCGTAACAAACAGTACAAAGATCCCTTGGTGGGCAAAAAATGCTACATCTGAGCCCCACCTCCATGTCTAAGCCCTGTGGGCGAAGCGAAACGCGTCGGACCCAATGGCCTGGATGGAGCTGGGCTGAAGCCACTTTTACCTTTCTACATCTGGGCTTTTGTTGCCATTCGGAGTTTGGACTTCTTTCTTATTTAGAAAACAAACTCATAGGACTTAGCTGGTGTTCCCATACTCCTCAATAAGAGGGAGGGGCAGTAGAGACCTGAATCAAATCTTACCCGTATTAGTTCTAACACAGAAATGGAGGATACTGGAGTGGGGGGATGAGGGGAGTAGAGAGGGCGGGGTAGGAAATGAAAGGGGAAAAGGGAGAAGAGTAGAGAGGTAAAGGAACCTCTGGTGGAGAGAGTGGGGAGGGGGGCTGAGGACATCAAGCCTTGGAGATGAATGGATAAAGGTCAACATAGGAGGATAGAGTAGGGAGGTGAGGAGCTTGATGGCAGAGGTGAGAATTCTAGGGTGAGGAACCTTCCTCTGAGTTTTGTCTTGGAGATGAATGGATAAAGGTCTAAATAGGAGGGTAGAGTAGGGCGTAGAGGAGCTTGATGGCAGAGGTGAGAATTCTAGGGTGGGGAACCTTCCTCTAAGTTTTGTCTTGGAGATGAATGGATAAAGGTCTAAATAGGAGGGTAGAGTAGGGCGTAGAGGAGCTTGATGGCAGAGGTGAGAATTCTAGGGTGGGGAACCTTCCTCTAAGTTTGTCTTGGAGATGAATGGATAAAGGTCAACATAGGAGGATAGAGTAGGGCGGTGAGGAGCTTGATGGCAGAGGTGAGAATTCTAGGGTGAGGAACCTTCCTCTGAGTTTTGTCCTGGAGAATGAAACTTGAAATCAGGGTCCCCATGGTGGAGTTGTTATGGTCATTTGAGAGCATAAAGTTAATCCCATAATGGTGCAAGGGAGGAGAGTAGGCAAAGTGGGCATAGAGAGAAAGTGAGACGTTTCAGGGGACATGCCCTCTTCTTAGTAACTGGTCTTAGGTTGGTTCAGCTCTGAAGAAGTGGGCATGTCCCTTGAAATGAGTAAGCCTACCAATCTGTATCTGCTTGGGCATTACCACCACCATTTCTATTAAACACCCATAGGCCAAAAACACTCAGAAACACAAATAAAGGAAGCGTGATAAATCACAAAGCGTGTGATAGCGTCTCCTGGCTCAAGCAGATACACATTGGTAGGCTTACACCTTTCGAGGGACATACCCCCTTCTTCAGAGCTGAACCAACCAATGGTGTGAAGAAGGGGCACACAGTCTTGGCTCTAGCAGTGAGCAATTAGTCAACCGTGGGACAATGTCACCTGGCCCAAGTAGATCCAGATTGGTAGGCTTGGGTGTTTCAGGGGACATGCCCCCTTCTTCAGAGCTGGTCTTAGGTTGGCCCTGCTTTGAAGAAGGGGGCATGTCCTCTGAAATGCGTAAGCCTACCAATCTGTATCTGCTTGGGCATTACCACCACCATTTTTATTAAAAACCCATAGGCCAAAAACATACTCAGAAACACAAGCAAGCGTAACAAATCACAAAGTTCTGATCCAGTCATGGGATGGTTTCTCCTGGCTCAAGTAGATACAGATTGGTAGGCTTACATGTTTAAAGGAAGCGTGATAAATCACAAGGTTCTGATCCAGCCATGGGATGGTTTCTGCTGTCTCAAGTAGATACAGATTGGTAGGCTTACATGTTTCGGGGGGACATGCCCCCTTCTTCAGAGCTGAACCAAACTAAGACCTGAAGAAGGGGCCAACAGCCTTGGCTCTAGCAGTGAGCAATTAGTCAATGAAGAAATTGGACACCACCATCAGAAGTTGGGTGGGTCTCAGGAAAAGGTGAGAAGATTGAATAGAAAAAAAGATACCAACCCATTAAGTCAACATAATGTGATCACCATAGAATAAAATAAAGGTAAAAAATGTCATTATACCATACCCGGTGATGTGAGGGGTGGACGCTTCACCATCATGGTGTCCTTATAGAGATCCTTGTGTTCTTCTACGCACTCCTCCATGGTGGCCTCCTGACACCTTATAGGAACCTGACACACACAATGATACAGTCACCATCCAGACACATCCCTTGTCTGTTACTGGATAATGTCCCAGAATTCCCGGCACCGCTCACCTCTCCTGTCAGCAGCTCAATGATCTTCTGGGTGACTTCTAGGACCTTCTTCTCGTTGTATCTCGCCAATATCAGGGTGGGAGGTGGTGGCTCCTTGATGGAACTGCTCAATTTTCCTGACATAGTTGGATACAAGCCTTGTAAGAGACAATCGATGGATGCCATCTTCACCACTCCATATTTCTACAAAGAACAAACAGCAAAAAACATGTAAATTAGTCATGTGACCTCCCAGAGTCCTCCTCACCTCTCTGGTCAGCTCTGTATTTTATTCATAGAGATGAGAGTGATGTCATGTGACCTCCCAGAATCCTCCTCACCTCTCTGGTCAGGTCTGTTTTATTAATAGAGATAAGTGTGATGTCATGTGACCTCCCAGAATCCTCCTCACCTCTCCGGTCAGCAGGCAGACGATCTCCAGGGTGAGGTCTAATATCGCCTCAGTCATGTGACTCTGGTCGGCGTCCATCCCGATCGGATCGGTCATCGCCTTCTCACTGCGTCTCGGCATTTCCAGGGACCAATCAGCTTAGACCCTTAGAAAAAAAAAAAAACACCTATTTTTACCATTAGGACTGGCATTATAAGGAATAACAAGAAAATATATCTATGAATTGTACAACAAATGGGATACATTAATATATGGTTATAGTAAACAGTACTGATTAGTAAAGCCATATCACCAGGCTCTCCAGTTTATAGTAAACATTCATTGCAGATTTCAGTCTAATGCACTCACAAAGCCCCTGGAGCTCCAACACTTCCTGTTTGGACTCTGGCCTTTGTTTATCACACCAAACTTCCGGGTTCTTGCGTTCCAGTCGGGTTGTGCGTTCCACGTGTCTCTGGAAGTACTTGGCGCTGCCTATTAGAAATTTCTAGTAGGTACTCGCTCGCCCTCTGGTGTCCCTATTTTAAAACTGCAGTCAAGAATTCACAGACTACATTAGAGCACTATAGGGTTGTTATGTCACTCCTTCTTCAGCTATATGCTTCTCATAGGTGGAAAAATGGCACAAGTACATTGAGCTCAACCAATAGAAAAAATAAACCAATGAAAAACCTATCTCACCAGGACCCCAGTTTATCCCGCAGTTTATCTAGAAGAAGGCAAAAAACCTTTATAAAGTGTGCTCTAATTTAGTGCAACACGGAAAAAAACTCCTTCCTGAGCCTTTTAGGGAATCGGATTTCCCTTGGATCGACCATCTACAGTGTTGTTAGTTAAAAACATATTTAGAGCTGATTATATGTATAATATTATATAATATATTATATTATTCACTTGGAAACATATTCAGCTTTTTTGTAACCACTTACAGTCTGGGCCAACTCCTACACCCCTTTCCAACATAGAAAATAATATATTTGTTGTGCTACAAAACTACTTAGGACCCCCAAAGATTATATATATATATATATATTTTTTTTTTTTATTTTATATATATATATATATATATATATATATATTTTTTTTTTGTTATTTTATATATATATTATATATATATATATATATATATATATATATATATATATATATATATATATATATATATAAAATCTTTGGGGGTCCTAAGTAGTTTTGTATATCGTGTGACATAAAAATATTTACCACCAACTATTTAATTCTCTAGGGCCTCTCCTTTAAAAAAAGAAACAATATATATATATATATATATATATATAAAAAAATAAAAAAAAAATAACAAATTTATTATATATATATATATATATATATATATATATACATTGTTTCTTTTTTTAAAGGAGAGGCCCTAGAGAATTAAATAGTTGGTGGTGAATATTTTTATGTCACACGATATTTGTGCAGTGGTTTTTCAAATGCAATTGTTTTTTTTTTTTTTTAAAGAAAATACACTTTAATGAATTTTAATGCACAAAAACACAATATAATACCAAATTTTTTGGTAAAAGTATAAAAAAATATGTTATGCCAAATAAATAGATACCAAACACGTCATGCTTTAAAGTTGTGTACACCCTTGGAAAGGTCGCCAAACTACAGTGCCTAAAAACCAAACACGTCACGCTTTAAAGTTGCGTACGCCCGCGGAACAGCCCAAAACTACGGAACCTAAAAATCTCCATAGGTGACAATTAAAGAGCCGTAGCAGGTTACCAGTTTAGAGTGACACAGGAAGTCTGATGCTAGAATTATTGCTCTCACACGTGTGGTGCGATTGACATATAAATATTCACGTGGGACTGACGCACGCATTCGCGCGCAAACCTGGGGGATACAGTAGGACCCTTTATTATTTATTTCTTTATTACTATCTCTTTATTTATTTTTTTAAATGTTAATATATATTTATTTATTACTGTCTCTTTATTTTATTTTTTAAATGTTATTATATATTTATTTATTACTGTCTTTATTTTTTTTTAATCAACTTTATTGCTATCACAAGGGATTATTAGACCCCAAATCTCTCCTCTGGCCTCCAATGCAGCCGATCAGACACATATCGGTCTGATTGGCTGCTTTACTGGACTGCTAAACAAAGAGTGGAAACCGGAAGTGACTAAATCCTCATCGCTTCTGGTTTCTGATGTCACAGAGAGGGAGGAACAACATTGATTCCTCTTACTGTGTCCCTGGAACCGAATGCCACCAATCACATCCTTACTGAGCTCCCCGATCGCTCAGGAGAGCCCAGTAAAGTTGGTGGCAGGAGGAGGGGGGGACCCCTTTCCGCTGCCTGTGAATGTAATCCAGCGGCTCCATCGCCGCTGGGATTACTTTTACAGTAAAGGGAATCCCCACCTGAAAAAGATTACATCTTGGTCATCGCTGCAGCAATGACCGAGATATCACCCTTCCCATCCAGCAACGTACCAGTGGGAAGGGTGATATCTCTGTCATTGCTGACCAGATAGTGGCCAAAGTGGACCTTCCATGAAAACAGAAGGTCCACTTCCCTGACAACCTATAATCTACTGGACCACCCAGATCCTTCATCAACCTTCCAATTTCTACTCCCCTAGAATGAATGATGCATACGTGCCTGGTTATACATTTATCAAAATGAAACCACACTTGCCACAATTCTGTCACGCGTAACTTCAATAACCCTAGTGGAGACCCAGATATCGCCATAGCCAATGTAATTTTTGAGCCCTGAGGCCAGGCAAGGGCTTGGCTTGTTCAGAAGAATGTTTCCTGTTATCAATTTGTTCTTCTTCTTGCCTCCCTTTCTTTTTTTTTCTTCTTCTCTCCAATGTCTTCTACGTCTTTGAACATTTTTTCATATACTACATATTCAGACACAAGAGCATGAGTGAAACCAAGCAGTGAGGTGATGGGCGAGGTGGTTGACGAGGTTTGTCTTCATGTTGGCATTCCAGTTTATATAACAAGGGTTCGGTTGGGTTGAGGTTGGGCATCTATATTGGAAAGACAAGTTCAACTTCCATCTTAGCTGATGTTGGCATTCCAGTTTATATAACAAGGGTTCGGTTGGGTTGAGGTTGGGCATCTATAGTGGAAAGACAAGTTCCACTTCCATCTCAGCTGATGTTGGCATTCCAGTTTATACAGTATAACAAGGGTTCGGTTGGGTTGAGGTTGGGCATCTATAGTGGAAAGACAAGTTCAACTTCCATCTCAGCTGATGTTGGCATTCCAGTTTATATAACAAGGGTTCGATTGAGTTGAGGTTGGGCATCTATAGTGGAAAGACAAGTTCCACTTCCATCTCAGTAGACAAGTTCTGCATGGCCCTCCGTTGGCACCCAGGAACATTACTGAGCTGAAGCAGGAAAAGGCCACCTCAAATTGTTGACACGCTTTTTTAAAGCACTCCGGATGGCAATCAAAGCCCCTGTCACTAAACAAAAAAGGGTCACCTTACAGTCCTGTTCACACTGTTGCAACTGCTTCACTTCAAAAATGATACCCCGTTTCACTTTCTTGGTGCTTCAAAACATCTCCAAAGCCTCCATAGAACCCTATGACAACGCTCGCTAAAAGCATCTGCAGGTTTTGAGGGGCTTTTTTTCAGTGTTAGCTCTTTGTTTTGGAGGTATTGCAGGTATGAGATATCCCAGGATGCACTGGGATACCAACACGCGAACTGGAAAGACTTCATCAGCTGTCACTTCTGGTTTATGTGTATATATTCAGGGAGTGAATGTAGCCAACCAGGGACAGGTAGTGTGTTATTTGCAAGCTTACCAGGTGAAAATAAAGGGAAAAAAAGCCTAAAACTAATGCAGGCACACCACCAAAACTTGTCCTGTGCAATCTGCTGATCAGTTGCTCAATTACACCTGCTTCTGGAACAGATTGCACAGCTAATGTCTGCAATGCCCATGACCAGCATTACGTAACATGCATGAGGACCCTTGCACACAGGGCTGTCTAGCTGCTGTGAGCCTGGGAGAACAGGTACTGCATCTAGACCTGCTGCCTGCCAAAGTCTATGGCAGGCTGCAGCTGGTTAGGGCTGAACAATGTATTTTGTGTTATTCTCATTTAGGAGCCCCAAGCATTCAGGGATAAATGCCTGCAACACAGAAGACCTGCATCACTGACATTCGTCCATGAGTGCATAGGATCCTAAATAGGAGTACAACTTGGGACATCGTTCAGTCCTGTCCAGCCGCTCCAAGAAAACCATGGAGCTCTTTTGGTGCTCCTTAAGCCCTGATGAAGAGGGACAGTTGTTGTGGCCCCTGAAACGTGTTGTCTCTTTTGTCTAGTCTTCCATTTGATCTTACTTTGGAATAACTATTAACCAGTGGTGTGGCACTTCAATCTCAGATTATTTCACTTGCATCACAGACCTCGGAAACTTTGGAGATCTTTTGGTGCTCCTTAAGTGCTGATGAAGGGGGACAGTTGTTGTGGCTCCCGAAACATGTTGTCTCATTTGTATAATCTTCCATTTGATGCAGCTGGTTAGGGCTGAACACTGTACTGAGTGGTATTCCCATTTAGGGCCCCATCTGTTCATGGATAAATGCCGCAACACAGAAGACATACATTGCGGGCATTTGAGTAAATATGGCCGCAGTGTATTTCCCAAGGAAACCTGCAGTGCCCAATGAAATGGTGGCACTCTTTTGGTGCTCCTTAAGCCCTGATGAAGAGGGACAGATACTGTGGTCCCCGAAAAGTGTTGTCTCTTTTGTATAGTCTTCCATTTGATGTTACTTTGGAATAACTATTAACCTGTGGTGTGGCACTTCAATCTCAGACCAAATCAGTTGCATCAAAGACCAAGGAAACCCCTGAAACGTTACATGGTGGCCCCCAAAACATGTTACATATTACATAGTTAGTCTGGTTGAAAGAAGACACAAGTCCATCTAGTTGAACCAAAAACAAATATAATAGAATCCCATATACACAATCCTTCACCAGCAGTTGATCTAGAGGAAGGTGAAAAACCCCAGTAAAGCATGATCCAATTTGCTACAGCAAAAAAAATTCCTTCCTGATCCCCATAGAGGCAATCGAATTTTCCCAGGATCAACTTTACCTATAAATGTCAGTACCCCGTTATATTATGTACATTTAGGAAAGTATCCAGGCCTTTCTTAAAGCAATCTACTGAGCTGGCCAGAACCACCTTTGGAAGGGAAGTCTATTCCACATTTTCACAGTGAAGAAACCTTTCCGTATTTGGAGATTAAATATTTTTTCCTCCAGACGTAAAGAGTGCCCCCTTGTCCTCTGTGATGACCGTAAAGTGAATAACTCAACACCAAGTTCACTATATGGACCACTTATGTATTTGTACATGTTGATCATATCCCCCCCTTATTCTCCTCTTCTCAAGAGGGAATAGATTCAGTTCCTCTAATCTTTCCTCATAGCTGAGCTCCTCCATCCCTCTTATCAGTTTGGTTGCCCTTCTCTGCACTTTCTCCAGTTCCCCCGATATCCTTTTTGAGAACTGGTGTCCAAAACTGAACTGCATATTCCAGATGAGGTCTTACTAATGATTTGAACAGGGGGCAAAATTATATCTCTCTCTCTGGAGTCCATACCTCTCTTAATACAAGAAAGGACTTTGCTTGCTTTGGAAACCGCAGCTTGACATTGCATGTTATTATTGAGCTTATGATCTACCAAAACCCCCAGATCCTTCTCCACTACGGATCCCCCCAGTTGTACTCCCCCTAGTATGTATGATGCATGAATATTCTTAGCCCCCAAGTGCATAACTTTACATTTATCAACATTAAACCTCATCTGCCACATAGTCACCCAATTAGACAGAGCATTGAGGTCGCTTGTAAATTGGAGACATCCTGTAAGGACGTTATTCCACTGCATAGCTTGGTGTCATCTGCAAAGACAGAAATGGTAATTTTAATCCCAGACCCAATATCATTTATATTTCTGGACCATATCCCTTTTGAGCCATTGAAGATCATTTGGCACTGTGACAATACCACCCCCATTATGGATATGAGCTCCCCCATGCTCCTTTGTATACACAGAGCTGAAGAAAGTATTTCATAAATGTGCCTTCTCTTTGTCCCCAGTCACCCACTCTAAATTATTTTGTAAAGGGCCTACATGCTCAGACCTGACCTTTACTATTAATATATTTGAAGAATTTTTGGGGGTTTGTCCTACTATCTTTTGCAACCTGCTGTTTGTTATGAAATTTTGCATCCTTGATTTCCTTTTTACATATTCAGTTATATTCTTTGTAGCATTTAAACGATGATAGTGTTCCTTTATTTTTTTTTTTTTTTTCAACGCTCTTTTATTATTTATAGCCATTTTAACTTTGACTGTGAGCCACATAGGTTTTATTTTTAGCCTTTTAAACTTATTGCATACAAAAACATATTTGGGAAGCACTCACCAATGCGTTTAAATTGAAGATGGTGCTGCTATAAGACCAACAAACAATAGTGAACATATTACAGCACACACATTCAAGAATGACATTTCCTGCAGGGCTATGTGTGCGCTGTAATATGTTCGATATTGTTTGTATATTTTTTATTTATTTTAGTACAAATAGTACCATTTCCAATGGTTGTTTGTAACATAGGAACCTTCATATCTCCTGTCTGACCTATCTACCCCATTATAATCTACTTCACCCTCCCCCACAATCCTAGTTTAAAAATACTCCTCCAGCCTTCCTATAAACCTCTTCCCCAGCACAGTTGACCCCCTTCCATTTTGGTGCAAACCATATTTAACATATAGGTTGCACCCCAATGAAAAGTCAGCCCAGTGCTCTAAAAACCCAAATCCCTCCTTCTTACACCAGGTCTTTAGCCGGGAATTCAGCTCTCTAATCTCCCCCTGCCTTTCCTGTGTTGTGCATGGCACAGGCAATACTTCAGAGAATATCATCTTGGAGGTCCTACCCTTCGACTTGCAGCCTAGTTCTTTAAATTGGTTCTTAAGGAGCCTCCACCTTCCATATATCCTGTCATTGGTTCCAACGTGGACCAAGACAGCTTGGTCATGCTGTCTCTTTTGTATAATCTTCCATTTGATGCAGCTGGTTAGGGCTGAACACTGTACTGAGTGGTATTCCCATTTAGGCCCCCTTGCATTGAGGGATATATGCCCACAACGCAGGAGACGTGAATTGCGGGTATTCAAGTAAACATGGCCCCAAATATGAATACAACTTGGGACTTTGTTCAGTCCCGCCCAGCCGTAGCATTTCAGCCTGCAATAGGGTTTGCACGCTAGAATTACGGGAGGGACGCCCAGCAGCTAGATGGTCCAGCCTAAAGGGATGCCGGGGCCAAGTTCTTTTTAGAGCTCAGGGCATTCTGGAAATGGTTTCTGGACAACTGCAGTCCGATAAAAGCCTTTATTGTAATGAATAGTCAACGTTCATGTGACAACAGAAGTAGAACAATCAGCATCATAGCTATGACTAAGCAACAATGATGTTGTGAAACGCGTCAGCTGTTGGTCCTGCTTCTGTTGTCACATGAACGTTGACTATTCATTACAATAAAGGCTTTTATCAGACTGCGGCTGTCCAGAATCCATTTCTTCAATACTTTTATTTAACGCTCCTAGTAAGAAAACGTCCAACCGCCCCTCACAACAGTTCAGCCTGTGTCTGTAATAATGAACGGCTTCAGCCTGGCTCCATCCAGGCCACGCCCTCCTACGCGTTTCGCCCCACCCACGGGGCTTAGTCATGGAGGTTATTTAAGGCTATTGGGACTTTAAACTCTTTGGAGCCTTTGTAAAACAGAGACAAGTGTGAATAAAAAAAACACAGCCTGGTATTTTTTGTTTTTATATTTTTATTGACTTCTGACAAAATGAATCTCTTTCTTCACTGGATCTCTTTTGGCCTTCAGTAGTTGTGCCCCCCCCCCCCCCCCCCCCCCCCCCCCCCCCCCCCCCCCCCCCCCCCCCCCCCCCCCCCCCCCCCCCCTCCCACCCCCCCCCCCCCCCCCCCCCCCCCCCCCCCCCCTCCCCCCCACCGTGCCCCCCGCCCACCCCCCCCCCCCCCCCCCCCCCCCCCCCCCCCCCCACCCCAGTTGCCCCCCCCCCCCCCCCCCCCCCCCCCCCCCCCGTGGCCCCCCCCCCCCCGAAACACGTTGTCTCTTGTATATAGTCTTCCATTTGAAAAAAATGATTATATGAACTATTAACCTGTCGTATGGCACTTAAATTTCAGGTCAATTCGGTTGCATCACAAACCAAGGAAACCATGGGAGATCTTTCGGTGCTCCTTAGGTCCTGATGAAGTTGTTGTGGTCCCCAAAACACTTTGTTTCTTTTATATAGTCTTCCGTTTTATCTTTTTTTGGAATAAAACTATTAGCTGAACTATTAACCTGTGGTATGGCACTTAAATTTCAGACACGTTCAGTTGTATCACAAAACAAAGAAAAAAATTGGAGAAGCCCTGATGAAGGGGGAAGAGGGGGAGTTGTTGCCCCCGAAACACGTTGTCTCCTTTGTATAGTCTTCCATTTGATCTTATGCTGGAATAAAACTATTATTTTGATCTATTAACCTGTTGTGTGGCACTTCAATTTTTAGTTCAATTCAGTTTTATCATAAACGAAGATCATTTGGTGCTCCTTAGGTCACGATAAAGAGGGAGAGTTTTTATGGCCCCTGAAACCTGTTGTCTCTTTCGTATTGTCTTCCATTTGATCTTACTTTGGAATAACTATTAACCTGTGGTGTGGCACCTCAATCTCAGACCAATTCAGTTGCATCACAAACCATGGAGATCTTTTGGTGCTCCTCAAGTCCTAATGAAGGGGGAAAGTTATGGCCCCTGAAACATGCTGTCTCTTTCGTATAGTCTTCTATCTGATCTTACTTTGGAATAACTCTTCACCTGTGGTGTGGCACTGGATCCAGAGACCCTGTTCAAACATTACTATAACATTGTTGGACAATCCAAGAGTTTCATCACGACTTATTTATCCCTCCAAGTTTTTGATGTGAGATAACCTTGTATGTTTCGTCATCAGCAAACGGGGTGATCGAGCTGAACTTGCAGTTCGTTGTTGAATCCTGTTATGTTTTTCAGCGTGACTTTGAAACTTGAGGCAGCCAGCAAAAATGGGGAGGTTATTAGGCACTGTAGTTGTTTTTTTATACTTTTTATTGTGTTCGCTGGAAAATCAAATCCACACCTATAGGAAAAAATAAATACGTTCTCTTAATCGGTGAGCAAACTCTTTGACGTGTGGGCCCTTTGGTGGACTCTTTGGTGTAGAATGAGGTAGCAGCTGCGGTTAAAACATTTCCCGCACTCCGGACAAGGAAAAGACTGCGCCCTGGTATGAGTCAGCTGGTGGTTGCTCAGCACTGACTTATGGCGGAAGGACTTCCCACACTCCGTACAGGAGTATGGCTTCTCCCCAGAATGGATCCTCTGATGAACGATGAGGAGCGAGTTCCGGGAGAAGCACCTTCCGCACTCCGAGCACTCAAAGGGCTTCTCGCCCGAATGGGTCCTTTTGTGCATGGACAGCGAATGCTTCTGCGTGAAGCGCTTCCCGCACTCCGCACACAAGTACGGCCTCTCACCCGTGTGAATGCGCTGGTGCTTTATTAGTGCGATCTTCTGATGGAAGCGCCTCCCGCATTCCGAGCACACAAAGGGCTTCTCATCCGTGTGACTCTGGTGGTGGATTATGAGGGTGGGCCTGCTGCCGAATCTCTTTCCACACACAGGGCAGGGGTACGGCTTCTCTCCCGAGTGGGACCGCATGTGCTTCCCGAGCGACGACCGCTGGGAGAAACACTTGCCGCAGTCCTTACAGGCATATGGCTTCTCCCCGGTGTGACTACGTTGGTGTATTACGAGCAACTGCTTCAGAGGGAAGGACTTCTCGCACTCAGAGCAGTTGTACGGCTTCGGCCTTGTGTGGACTCGGTGGTGCTTCACCAGCTGCTCCTCGGTGGCGAAACACTTCCCGCACTCCTGGCAGGAGAGGGAATGAGGCCCTTGATACATCAACTGGTGTTTGAGGAAGTCGCAGCTGCTGGTGAAGCTTTTTTTACACCCGTCACAGTTGTAGATCTTGGTCTGTGAGCTTTGTGAAGCCCCTGACTTAGTGCTTCCACCTGCTATATAGGGAGCTCCAATTTCTTCATGTATGCTCCAATCTTGAGGAAAGGTTGAGCCCATCTGTGAGGTTTGTCCCAAGGAATCTAATACATTGGTCAAAAATAATTCTTCTTTTATAGTAAAAGATGTATAGTCCTCCTCAAGATCATCTTTGTCCAGCTCCTCCTTAACAGGAGTAGACAGTGTATGTCTCTGGTCCTCACAGATGTCAACGTTTTGAGGGTCGTCCTGCTCAATTTGTGCCAGTGGGGGCAATTTTCTACGGTTCCAAGAGCCTCTGTCTGAAAATTCAGATTCTTCCTTAATTGTGATCACTGTGTCCTCGGTCTGTGTACTGATACCTCCATTCAAGATGGTTTCTTCCTCATCAGGATCCGATTCCTCCTTTATCACACTGCAAATCTGTATCGTCTCTGCTTCCTCCGATAAATCTATAAGATACAAAACCGCTTTGGTTATAGGTTCATACTTCCTCTTAATAGTACTATTACCAGCCTTATATAGCAGACATCAATAAAAACCCAATTGGACTAGCTGTGTATTTTTGAAAATGTTTTAAAGAAAATGTATAAAAAAGGTAATGTAGCTCAGGCTGAATGACTTACTGTTGTCATCTGTCCCTTATCTAATGGCTCTGTTACAGGTTTCAGACTGACAAAGACAGCTAGAAAGCAAGCAGTGTCTTCTGTCCTGTCTCGTATGTAACTCATAGTGCTCTGGGAATCCTTTGTCTTGCATTAAATACATCAAAAGTGGCACTGAGAGCTAGGGTTGCACCAATATCGATACTGGTATCAGTTCCGATACTAAGCATTTGCACGAGCATCGGTACTCGTGCAAATGCGCCAATACCTTCAGGTTCGGCTCTTTCATCTGTCAATTCCCCCCGATGACAGATGAAATGTATACAAAAGAATGCAGGCAGTCATTAGTTGTTAAAGAGCGGGTCAGCCGCGTCCTTAACAACCAATGACGTTTCAGCTGTCAGTGGGGGATTTCCCTTCCCTGCAGTGGACCTTCCCTGGCTCCGCCCCCCTCCTACGCTGGCTCCACCCCCCCCAGCTCTGTTTTTTTGTGTCCTCTGGCGATGTGCTTCTCCTCCTATGGCTCCTCTGCAGGCGGCTGCGGAGTGACAGATCTGCCTGCCTGGCAAATAGTGTGTCCTGCACTGAGCCAGGCTTTGCTGCTGCAGAACTTCTTGGAGGGGGAGGGCAGGTCTGCTGGGTGTTGCAGTGCAGTAATTGGCAGTGTGAGGGGTCCCAAATACCCCCCTTCCCCTCCCCCTCTACGCCCCAAAAAAATAACTACAGGTCAGGAGACTCCAGGTTTCTCCATCCCACCATGACATAGACCATGATTGACAGTCCAGGAGTCTCCTGGGCTCTCCCACCCACCCCAACATGGACCATGACTGACAGGCCAGGAGACTCCTGGTCTCTTCCCCCCACCATAAAATACACAATGCTTTACAAGCCAAGAGACTCCTGATCTCCCCCACCTCCCATGATGTTTACAATGCTTTACAAGCCAGGAGACTCCTGGTCTCTCCAACCCACCATGATATAGACCAGGATTGGGAGGCCAGGAGGCTCCTGGTCTTTGCCACCCACCATGATATACACAATGCTCTACAGGCCACGAGACTCATGGTCTCTCCAACCCACAATAACATAAACCACGATTGACAGGCCATAAGACTCTTGGTCTTTCCCACCTTCCAAGATATACAGAATGCTTTACAGGCCAGAAGACTCCTGGTCTCTCCAAACCAACATAACATAAAATGTGACTGACAGGCAATATGACTCCTGGTCTCTCCAGCCCAATATGAAATAAAACATGATTTACAGACCAAGAGACTCTGAGCCTCTCCTGCCCACCATGACATAAAACCATGATTGACAGGACTTCTCTCCTCCCGGGATGTGCAGAGATGTGAGCATAGTTAGCAGGAAATGACTTTAACAGTCAAGGTGGGCAACAAACCCACCGACAATCACGTTAATGGATAACTACAATTCCCATTGCATTGTGGGAATTCTAGTTTGTTCAGGTGCTTTCTTGATACCTCCTGTGCTTTCTGTTTGCACAGATGATGTCACATCAAAAATCAAAGACTAGGTAGATTACATTTTTAAAGAAAATGATAGTTGGTAATGTACATACGGGAAGTAATGAGTCGGAGTTCAGCTTTAAATAAATCTGCCGGACAATAACAGAAGTTTTTCTGGCGCCAGAGAAAGGTCAGTGAGGATCCAGGTGGACCTCGGAAGAGATTTTCTAACACGAAAAGGACACTAAAGCCATCAACCCAGTACATCCACTGGCTTGCCCATTACTAGCTTAAAATATTAAAAAATAAAACAAACCTGTAGAGGTGGAGTGGTGGCTGTCCATCACAACGTTCTTCTGGAAAGATGGACAATCTTCTAAAAATGCCTAAAGAGAGAAATGAGGAGACACCTGACACACACAATGATACAGTCACCATCCAGACACATCCCTTGTCTGTTACTGGATATTGTCCCAGAATTCCCGGCACCGCTCACCTCTCCTGTCAGCAGATCGATGATCTTCTGGGTGACTTCAAGGATCTTCTTATCGTTTCCCTCAGGAGTTGGGGATGGAGGTGGAAGTCTCATGGTGGGACTTCTGCCCTTTCCTCTCAACATAGGTGGATACATTCCTTGTAAGAGGCTCTCAATAGACACCATCTTCACCACCGCACATTTCTACACAGGAGAAAAAAAAGGAAGAAAGCTAAGTGTGATGTCATGAGACCTCCCAGAATCCTCCACTTTAGGGGTGAGCTTGGGTTTGGTCCACGCCAGAAGGCAGCTATTACTGCTGGGCCAATCAGTTGTGGATGGGGGGATTCCCCCACTCTGTAATTGCGTGTACACAGAGGGCCACGTGACCATATTAGGTAAGTGAAATTGTCCTCATATGTCAATGATGTCACGCACATCCCTGCCCCTTTGTGTACATGCAGGAGCACGGAATCCCTTGATTGCAACTCAATGGCCAGCTGCCTTCTGAGTTTGGCCCAATATGAGTTTGGACCAAAAACCAGAGCCGAACCCAAACTCTTCCCTACCTCTCACCTCTCCGGTCAGGTCTAAGTTTTATTAATAAAGATAAGAGTGATGTCATGTGACCTCCCAGAATCCTCCTCACCTCTCCGGTCAGGTCTGTTTTATTAATAGAGATAAGTGATGTCATGTGACCTCCCAGAATCCTCCTCACCTCTCCGGTCAGGTCTGTGTTTTATTAATAGAGATAAGAGTGATGTCATGTGACCTCCCAGAATCCTCCTCACCTCTCCGGTCAGGTCTGTGTTTTATTAATAGAGATAAGAGTGATGTCATGTGACCTCCCAGAATCCTCCTCACCTCTCCGGTCAGGTCTGTGCTTTATTAATAGCGATAAGAGTGATGTCATGTGACCTCCCAGAATCCTTCTCACCTCTCCGGTCACCAGGTTGATGATCTCCAGGGTGAGGTCCAGTATCTCGGATGTGTGGCTCGGCTCCGCCTCCATCCTCAGCAGACCGGTCAGCGAGTGTCGCTCTCTGTACACTCAGAGGTTTATATCAGGATGGATAATATAGTAATATACTAAGATTACAATGGCTAAACCCCAATTTCATAAATATGCCATTGTGATTTAAAGGGTACCTCAGCACAATCACAAGTAGCTCCAGGCTGCTCAATCCGTAATACAGACTTCCACCATCGACTCCTAAATACATTCCTCCTACTTCCTGCTTTGCTTGGACACTTCCTGTTCTTTTCTCCTCTGTTTCACTCCACTTCCGGGTTGTGCGTTCCAACCCCTACAGTCCTCAGCTTTATTTCCCCCTGACTTCCGGGTTGTGCGTTCCACCTCTGTAATGCGCCATATGTGACGAAACAGGGGAGTTCTGTGAACTGAGGGTTGATTGCAATGCAAGAACACTGTGGTGTAACGACATATGTGGCTTCCCCTGTTTGCGTTCCAGCGGCGCTTCCTGGTTTTGCGTTCCACGCGAGTCCACTTGTGCGTTCCACGCACTCTTCCGGGTTGCGCTCCACCAGAGGAGGGGCAGTTCCGGTGTCCTAGCGAGGGGGTTCTCGGGGCAGTTTCGGGCCCCGTGGTTGGAGTGAAGGGAGGCTGGGAGGCTGAGAGAAGGAGGGAGTCATGTGACCCGCGGTCGGCCTGTCTGCGAGTCCAAGATGACGGTTACCTAGCAACCAGCTGGTCTTCAGAGGCTCCTCCCCCTCTGCCTGACACCCAGGACTCCTCAGATAGAGTGTAAGTAGTCAGTGGATGAGCCGATCTGGGGATTGGAGCTGGAAATGAGGAGTAGAATTGGAGGAAATACACACATTGGGGAGTTGGAATAACATCTTTCTGTATGTGTACTGAGCAGTCACTGGGTGGAGTGATCCTTTAAGGAAGGCTAGACTTTACTTAAAGGAACACACCCCTTATCTTTGTTTTGTTTTTTCCCGATTGATCTACCAATTAGGAACATCAAATCAAAAGTGTTGAAAATATCCGCTTATAAAAAAAAAGAAGAAAAGAGCTTTTCCTCGATCTTTAAAAACGCTAATATAAATACAGAGCAGCTGGGACCTCTTACCATAAGATAGGATCATCTCGTGTCTATGGGGTTCACAAAGGAGGACTATACAGAAGTGGGCCAATGACTTGCCTTTGGGGTTTCCCATTGACCTTGTGCTCATCCATCAGTGTGTATGGACCTCTGACTTTGAATAAAGTTGACATTTGTTCACCGGGTTTCACAAAGGAGAACTGTACAGAAGGGGGTCAATGACTGGCCTTTGGAGTTTTCCATTACCTTGTGCTGGTTCATTAGTGTGTAAGGAGATGAGCATGACCTATGATTTTGGTCAAAGTTGGAATTTGTTCACCGGGGGTTCCCAGGTTCATAGAGGAGGACTATCTAGAAAGGGGTCAATGACTGGCCTTTGGGATTGTCCATTACCTTGTGCTGGTTCATTAGTGTGTAAGGAGATGAGCATGACCTCTGACTTTGGTCAAAGTTGGAATTTGTACACGGGGGTTCCCAGGTTCATAGAGGAGGACTATCTAGAAAGGGGTCAATGATTGGCCTTTGGAGTTCTCCATTGACCTTGTGCTGGGACCAGTCCAATATTTCGAAATTGGGACCAGTCCCAAGTCATGACCACCAGCTTACACACTTATGGACATAAGTGTGTAAGCTGGCGGTCATGACCTCTGACTTTGGTTAAAGTTGGAATTTGTTCACCAGGTTCCCAGGTTTACAGAAGAGCACGGTCCAACCAATAACTGGACCTTGGGATTCTCCATTGGCCTTGTGCTGGTCCATCATTGTGTAAGGAGGGTGGGCAGTGAGGACTTTCTTTCTTTCTAAGTATTGGACTTTGACAGAAGCCTTTTTACTTTGTAGATTGAACTTACACACAATTCACAAAGTCCACCGTCATCCGCCAGGGGAGCAGGAGACACACAGGTCATCGTACTGGCCAAACCAAGATGGAGGAGAGGAGGAGTCAGCTAAGTGGGAAGATATTAGATATCACGCTGGAGATCATCTGCCTGGTGACCGGATAGGTGAGGATAATTCTGGGAGGGTCACGTGCCACCACTTGCATCTTATTGGAATCCCTAAAAAGGACCTGCGTGACTCTTTGCATGTCATTTTGTTATCTATTCTATAGAATTGTTCAGTTGTGAAGACATCTGGGGAGGTTGTAGCACCTTGTGGGATCGGGAATCGCACCAGAGCTCTGCCAACGCCCTTAGTGGTATATGAGAAAGACAAGAAGATTCTAGAACTGACCAACAAGATCATCGAGCTTCTGACCAGAGAGGTGAGCGGTGCCGGGAATTATGGAATAGTATTCTTGTGTCTACCAAAAAAGATATAAATTGTCACTGTTTCTCTTGCAGGAGTACTTAAAGGAACACAAGGGTCCTTATAAGGACATCAAGATGGATGATCTTCAACCCCTCACATCATTGGGTAAGGTCAGGGCCCACTCTTTCTTTTTTTCACTCGTCTCATTTGTCTCCTCCTCTTTCCATCCCTCCTCCTTCTCTCTCACTTCCTCCCTTTCTTCCTTTCCACCTTCTTATCCATCCATCCAGCCCTCCATCCTTCCTACCTCACCCCCTCCTACCCCCATCCTGTCATCCATCCCCTTTTCCCTTATCTTCTCCTTTTCTTTTACCCTCCATTTCTTCCTCCCTCTATCACTTCCTCCCTTGCTCTCTCCCTTTCTCCATCTTTTTTTTCTTTCCTCCCTTCCCTTCCTCCATACCCTTATCCCTTCTCCTTCTCTCACGTATGCCCTCTTTTCCATCCCTTCGCTGCTTTCTCTTTTTATCCTGCGCTCAGTTCCCATCTTCCTCGACCTCTTCTCTTCTTTCTCCCTCTCTTCCTTCCTTCCTTCCTTGCTTGCTTCCTTCCTTCCTTCCTTTCTTCCTCCTTCTCTTCCTTTCTCCTTCTCTCACTTTCTCCCTCCATCATTTCCTCCTTTACCCACTTCCTTCCTCCCTCACTTCTTTCCATATTACTCACGTCCTCCTTCCTTCCTTCCCTCCATTCCTTCCTTCCTTTTTCTCTTCCTCTCTCTCTCTTTCTTTCTTCTTCTCTCATTTTCTCCTTCACTCACTTCCTCCCTCAATCACTTTCTTCCTATTTCACTCTCTCCCTTCCTCCCTCCTTTCCTTCTTCACTCCCTCCCTCCCTTCCCAACACTTCCTTCCCATTTTACTCCCTCCCTTCCTTCCTACTTTACTCCCTTTCTCACTCCCTTCCTCTCTCCCTTGCTTCCTACTTCACTCCCTTCCTCACTCCCTTCCTCTCTCCCTTCCTT
Source organism: Lithobates sylvaticus (assembly GCA_028564925.1). Classification (NCBI taxonomy): domain Eukaryota; kingdom Metazoa; phylum Chordata; class Amphibia; order Anura; family Ranidae; genus Lithobates; species Lithobates sylvaticus. The sequence goes on along the minus strand of CM053028.1, from coordinate 613,359,128 downwards.
CCTCCCTTGTTCACTTTTAATCTTTCCTTTCTCTCTTCCTCCCTCTCATCTTTCTTCTTCTCTCACTTTCTCCCGGCGTCATTTCCTACTTCACTCCCTCCCTCCCTTCCTTGCTCACCTTCTACCCTTCCTTTTTCTCTCCCTCCCTTCCTTTCTTTTTTCTTCTCTCACTTTCTCTTTCTATCATTTCCTTCTTCACTCTCATCCTCCCTCCCTACCCCCAACACTTCTTTCCTATTCTATGCCCTCCCTTACTTCCTTCCTACTTCACTCACTCACTTCCTCCCTTCCTCCCTTCCTACTTCACTCATATCCTCTCTCCCTTCCTTCCTTCCTTCCTCCCTTATTCACCTCCATCCTTCCTTTTTCTCTTCCTCCCTGTCTTCTTCTCTCACCTTCCCCCTCCATCACTTTCTTCCTCCCTCTCTTTTCTCTCTCTCTCTCTCTCGCATATTCCCTTTCTTCCTATTACACTGACTTTTTTTCTCCCTCCCTTCCTTCTTCACTTACTTTCTCCTCCTCCTTACTTCCTTCCTACTGCACTCACTTCCTTCTTCCCATTATTCCTTTCTCACTTGCTTCCTCCCTTCCTTCCTCCTCTCACTTTCATTTTCCCTCTCTCACTTCCTCCCTTTATTTCTCTCACCCTCCCCTTTTCTCTCTCTCCCTCCCCCTTCCTTTCTTCCTCCTTCCTTTACTTCCACCCTCCCACTTTCACTTCCTCTCTTCCCCCTCCCTTTTTCCCTTCCTCAGTCCCAATCTTCCTCCATTCTTTTTTTCCCTTCACTTCCTCTCTTCTCCATACCTACTCCCTCCATCCCTTACTCCTCACATACCTTCCCTTAATCCAACTCTTCCACCCTCCTTTCTGCCTTCCTTCCTAGAAGACTGTAGAAATCCAAGCACATGTTATTCTGTACAAGAAATCTCCCTTAAGCAGTATCTTCTGTTTATTAAAGAGTCAGCCAACCCAAAAGTGACATTCCATCTATAGGGGTGACCTTCATTTCTCTCTGTGTTTCTCCAGTGGTGATCGCTCCCCACTGTAGTTCCTAGTTCCATTCCCACATTCCTTGCTATGACTGCTGTTCCTGTCCTTCCTAATGCACGCTCTATAATATAAACTTAATAAAAAATCCAACCGGTATATCTCACCAGTGTAGGGAACTGTTCAGTGATGAAATTCTCTAGAATCCACAAATAAACGAGATGTCACTTTTGGGTGGGCTGACTCCCCACTCTCCCCATGTTTCCTCCCTCTGAGAGCTATACCTTTCCTTCTAACAGATTCATTGCTTGGAGGTTCCCAGGACACCATTTCTCCATTATCAGATTGTATGAATGAAGAATATGGTATTGGTACTGGTTCCCCAATGGCCAAATCCCCCTCCAGTGAGAAGATAGAAGTCACCCATGCATCGGAGAAAATCGTCGAGGCACCGACTTCATATGAAAAAGATCTCCATCAATGTGACATCACTGCACCGTCCGATATAAAGGAGGAGATCTGGCCAAGAGAAGTCAATCTAATTGACTCTACTCCTACAACATACTCCATGGACTGTTCTCTGGGTCACATTAAAAAGGAAGAAGAAGGCCTCATTAATGTTTCTTTTGTTAAAGAGGACCTGTCAGAGGAAGTAGAACTTCCCCCACACTTGGACACTTCTACAGCAACCAAAAGTGTACAGTGTCACGTTAAGGAAGAGTCAGTACCTATCAATGGAGTAACCGATAGATCCTCAGCAGTAAAAGAGGAAACCACGCCAGGTGATGAAGCAAATCTGAGTGACACCTACGACTGTATAACGGGTGACCCTTTAGAATACACAACCTTTGTAATAAAGGAGAACATCTCTGAAGTTGACTCTGAAAATAATGTGTTTCGCAGTCATGCTCAGGAAACCAAATCTTACACGGGCAGGTGTAGCTGGAACTACCTCACCAACCCGACCATCGAGAAGCCATTCTCGTGTTCGGATTGTGGGAAGCGGTTCCAGCATCGCTCCAAGCTGCTCAGCCACCAAAGGGGTCACACGGGCGAAAAGCCCTTCTGCTGCACAGTATGCGGCAAGTCCTTTAACTGTAGGACGGACTGCCAAACACACAAGCGCATTCACACGGGGGAGAGGCCGTACTCCTGTTTGGAGTGTGGCAAGAGCTTCAACGTCAAGTCCAACCTGGTGACCCACTGGCGCATCCACACTGGGGAGAAGCCTTATGCCTGTTCAGAGTGCGGGAAGTGCTTCATCAGTAACTCCAACCTGGTGACCCACCAGCGGATACACACCGGGGAGAAGCCATACGCCTGCCCGGACTGCGGGCGCTGTTTCAGTAACAAGTCGGAGTTCAACCGGCACCAGCGGAGCCACTCCGGGGAGAAGCCCTACCCGTGTACAGAGTGCGGCAAATGCTTCATCAGCAAGGCCGAGCTGAACAGCCACGGGAAGATCCACTCCGGCAACAAACAGTACTCCTGCCAGGAGTGCGGCAAGACCTTTAGCCGGAAGACGCAGTTCGTGACGCACCAGTGGGTCCACACGGGGGAGAAGCAGTACTCGTGCTCCGATTGTGGCAAACACTTCAGCAGCAAGTCCAACCTGGTGACCCATCGCAAGATCCACTCCGGCCAAAAACAATACGTCTGCCCCACCTGTGGCAAGTGCTTCATCAACAGCTCCAACCTGGCCCTGCACCGGAAGATCCACTCTGGTGACCGGCCTTTCTCCTGCTCCGAGTGCGACAAGTGCTTCATCACCAACTCTCAGCTGGTGGCGCACCGCCGGAGCCACACCGGAGAGAAACCTTACGCCTGCTCCGAGTGCGGGAAACACTTCAGCAGCAGCTCCGAGTGCAGCCGGCACAAGAGGGTCCACACTGGGGAAAGGCCGTATGCCTGCTCGCAGTGTGATAAGAGCTACATCTGCAAGTCCAACCTCGTCATCCACCTGAGGACTCACACGGGGGAAAAGCCTTTTTCCTGCTCCGGGTGTGGCAAGGCTTTTATTAGCAACTCCGACCTGATTAAACATCAGCGGATTCACGCACGGTAGATGAGATTCTGTATCAGTCCAAAGGGTAGAATACTCAGAACAGTGCTGACTCTGTTTTTGGAGGGGGCGATGGGACTTCTTGTCTCCTAGCACTGGGAAGTTGAGTTAATGAAGTAAAACTCTATAGTCTTATCAGTAAGCACTTCAGGTCACGATTGTTATGGTTTAGACATGTGCACAACAAAAAAAATTGTTTATTTTCGTTTTGTTTTTTTCGTTTCCGAAAAAAATTAGTTTATTTTAGTTTCGTTTTTTTCGTTTCCGTTGATTCGTAACGATTCGTACATTCGTAAGTCGTCGGTGTTCGGATTCGTAACGATTCGTACATTCGTAAGTCGTCGGTGTTCGTATTCGGAACGATTCGTACATTCGTAAGAGTTATTTTTTCTTTGATTCGTTTTTTCGTTAGTTTAATTTTCGTTTATTCGAAATTCGGACGCATTCGTATTTATTCGTACATTTGTAACATTCGTAACATTCGTAGATTCGTAATCAGAACATAATTCATAATTTTATGTAATGTGTATGCTATTATTATATTTTAATAATTTACGAATCGAAAAAAAAAAGTTACGAATCGAAAAAAAAAAGTTACGATTCGAAAAAAAAGTTACGAATGTACGAATTTTTTCGTTCAATCTATTCGAAGCACGTTAAGCAGCACCATTGTAAGAGACACGGAAAATTACCAATTCAACAAAAATAAAAAAGTTACGAATCGAAAAAAAAAGTTACGAATCGAAAAAAAAAGTTACGAATGTACGAATTTTTTCGTTCAATCTATTCGAAGCACGTTAAGCAGCACCATTGTAAGAGACACATGGAAATTTACCAATTCAACAACAAAAAAAAAAAGTTACGAATGTACGAATTTTTGCGTTCATTTTCGTTGTTTCTAATTTGGTTTTTCGGATTTTCGTTGTTTTTCGGATTCGTACGATTCAAACGATTCGTTCATTCGTACGAAAACCAAAACGAAAAAAACGAAGAAAAACAAAAAAAAAAAAAACGAAACGAATTGCACATGTCTATTATGGTTACACTGCTGGTGGTCATCGGCATAAGTTGTCAGCAGGTATACAGTCACAGGCTTGGTGATGGAGCGCATGCAACACCCAACATGGTACTTCTGTGCCATTGCCTTATCTCTCACACCACTGATGTGAACATATGAAAATCTCGACTGAACTCTCTTTGTTAACGAAAGGACTAATCCTTTGTTCTAAACCAAATCTTTTCTGTTTTATCAAAGATCAAATTGAATTTATTGGGATCCTTACTCTTATGCCACGTACACACGATCGCACTTTCCGACAACAAAATCCATGTTTTTTTTCCGACGGATGTTGGCTCAAACTTGTCTTGCATAAACACGGTCACACAAATCTTGTCGGAAATTCCGATCGCCAAGAACGCGGTGACGTACAACACGTACGACGAGCCGAGAAAAATGAAGTTCAATAGCCAGTGCGGCTCTTCTGCTGGATTCCGAGCATGGGTGGAACTTTGTGCGTGGGAATTTACGACAACGGCTTTTGTTGTCGGAAAATTTGAGATCCAGATCTCAAATTTTGTTTGTCGGAAATTCCGACGGAAAATGTCCGATGGAGCCTACACACGGTCGGAATTTCCAACAACAAGCTCCCATCGAACATTTCCCGTCGGAAAATCCGACTGTGTGTACGCGGCATTAGGGCTTGTTTACACTTGCTTCAAAATGCGGCATTGGACACCCTTTTTTAAAGCACTCTAAAGTCCAATCAAAGCCCCTGTCACTAAATAAAATGGTTACTTTACAGTCCTGTTTACACGTTGCCTTTGCTTCGCTTTAAAAATCATACCCCATGTCGGTTTCTTGGTGCTTCAAAGGGTTTCTAAAGCCTCAATAGAAGTCTATAATAACGCTCGCTAACGCCACCTGAAGCTTTTGAGAGGCTTTTATTCAACATTAGCTTTGCTTTGAAAGTATTGCAGGTATGAGATATCCCAGGATGCATACCATACCAACAAGCCAACTGGAAAGACGTCATCATCAGTCACTTTCGCTTCATGTATATATTCTGGGAGTGTCTGGTGCAGAGTGGAGCAGCGGGAAGTTGAATGGGGTCCAGATTGGAGTGGAGCAACTAGCACTAACATGGTGACAATATAGCGTAAGGTGAACAGGACTGGAAAGTGAAGAGTGACTGAGGGGAAGCGGATCATCAGAGGGTATCAGAGCAGGAGAAACTAGAAGATGTTGCATATGGCGGGCAGCGTATGATCAATATAGCGGGAGGTGAGCGGAGACTGGAGAGAGAGGAGGATCGGCAAACCAGAGGATCAGCAGAGCTGGGGGACCAGAGCAGGAGAAACTAGTGAATGTTACACATGGTGAGCAGCATGGGAGCAATATAGCAGGAGATGAGCAGGAACCAGAGAGACAGGAGGATCAGCAGAGCTGAGGGTTACTACTGATTGGGATATCAGCAGAGTTGAGGGTCACTACTGAGCAGGGAATCAGCATAGCTGGGGATCTGTTAAATGATGATACTAAAAAGCTGGGGATCAGCTGAACAAGGATACTAATAAGCTGGGCATATGCTGAACTGGGGTACTAATAAATTGGGGATCTGCTGAGTGAGGGTACTACTGAGCCGGGGTTCTGCTGGGCTTCTTTAAAACAAATAGACAACCAACACACACACAGCATTTGCCAAGTTTCATTAAAGCTTCAAAAAAGTATCACAGAAGCATCAAAAAAGCATGTTGAAGCGGTAGGCGCTTTAAAGCAGACCTTCGTAATTTTTTTCATCTCCAGGTCGCAGCAATGATTTCAGATGATCTAGATCGGTGGTTCTTAACCTTATTATGACCAGGGCCTGGTAAATTTTTCCAGAACCTTCTATGCCCCAGTATTAAAAAAATAAATAAAATATTCACACAATAAAAGTAAAAAAAATATGTGCAAAATATGTATTAAAATTTTAGAAGGCTCTGGATATGGTTGGGGGTCACTGTGGGTAGATGAAGGTTCTGGAGGAAGTTCAGGGACTTTGCAAAAGACTTGGTGACCCTTTAGGGGGGTTTGATGTTTCTGGAGGGAGGTGGAGCATGGGGCCTCTCCAGGAAGCTGGGGGCTTTGCAGGGGCATGGTAAGAGACTGTAGGGCCGTTCAGGGGCTGGAGGACACTGTTGGGGCCTGGAGGCTCTGCAGCAAGCTAGGGGTCACGCTGTGGGAGGTTGGTGGGTGCTGAGGGCTCTCAGTAGGAAACTGGGGGAGCTTGAGGGGCACTACAGGCCACTATAGGAGGTCGGGGGGCACTATGGGAGCTGAACATGAAAGTTGCAGTAATATGTATTTCAATCAGCAGACGCTGTTTGATTTTATTTGACGGTGACTCTATGGAGGGTGCGCAAATTATGTAAACGTTTTATTGGAAAAAGCTATAGGAAAATTATTAATTGCTACAAAATTGAGTTCCTATCTGTCACAATATAATATGTTGGGGTAGACTACAAACAATAAAACGTGTATTGTGTGGAACCAACTTATTAAAACTGATTCGTCAAGCTGAGATTGCACCAAAGGAATGTCAGATTGGCAATATTATTACATAAAAAGTGTCTAAAAAGCTACGTCAGCATGCCTCAAAGTGGAACTGTAATTGGTTTATTACAAGGTCAAAATCTCACTTTAAAGGGACCGTAAACAGTGAGAGTTCATATTCCCTACTCCCCTCCTGCCTCTAAGATCCACTACTGGACGGTTCCAGAAACACTTGGTACTTCTGGGTGTGGGGGAATAGGCAACACTCCCTCTGCAATGTTCAGTGCCTATGAGCATGGGGGAGAACAAATGTACAGCTTAAGTGTCTGTGGTGGTGTAATATCATTGGGGATATATACCCTGTTTCCCAGAAAATAAGACCTAGCGTGATTGTCGGTGATGGCTGCACTATAAGCCCTACCCCCCAAATAAGCCCTAGTTAAAGTCCTTGTAGTTCTTATTTTCAGGGTAGTGCTTATTTGGGGGATAGGGCTTATATTGCAGCCATCACCGACAATCACGCTAGGTCTTATTTTCGGGGAAACAGGGTAGTAAGTAAAGCCTGTTTTTGGTCCCCTCTATAAACTTTGTCCAGTATGGGCCATTAACAGTTCTACTTTAAGGCATGCTAATGTGGTCTTGAACTTAAGAATCACATGTAGCACTTGGTTCCATTCTGATCTGTGCTGTGGTTGTGCAAAGAACATTGTTTTTTTTCTATTATCAGCAGCTGCTTCCCCAGGCTATAGCCCAATTTATGGACAATTCTATAAGGTTGCTACAGCACAGCACTGTAGCCACTGCCCCGTTAGATGGGAAGTTAGGCATGAGATCTACCTCCTTCCCTATTTTTTAATCTCTCCTTCCTTTTAATTTCCCCCTTTGTTCTCTCATGCCCCCAGCCCTACTCTCTCATTCACCTCAAGCTCTGGTATCATCCCCGTCTGCTGTCCACATGTTTCTCCGGAAGTCACACACACCCTGTAATGGGTGGGAGAACAAAGTAAGAGAATGGTGTGAGTGGGGCTAGTCTAGATGTAAAGAAGCTGCTGAGGAACTAGTAAAAAAAACATACACCGGAGCCTCGTGTTGACAGTCTCCGCTCCCCCCTGCTGTGGTGAAGGATGGTGCTCGTTTTCAGCCTGTGCCTGCTATAAGAGACAGAGTGAAGAAATGTCACCAGCACACCAAGGATTCCTCAAAAGGGTCCAAAGCTTTATTCACATGGCCACACGGTACACATACGGCAACGTTTTGGAGCCACGCAGGGCCTGTATGTGTACAGTGTAACCATGTGAATAAAGCTTTGGACCCTTTTGAGGAATTCTTGGTGTGCTGATGACATTTCTTCACTCTGTCGCTTATAGCAGGCACAGGCTGAAAACGAGCAGCGTCCCTCATCACAGCAAGAATTATGCCCCGTACACACGGTCGGAAAATCCGACCACAAAATCCATCGGATTTTTTCCGACGGATTTTGTCCGACACTGGTGTTGCATACACACGGTCGGACAAAGTTGTCGGAAAATCCGATCATTCTGAACGTGGTGACGTTTGTTGCCTACGATGGGACTACGTAGCGGCTAGTAGCCAATAGCTTTGGTTTTGTAATGTGATCTGAGCATGCGTGGCACTTTGTCCGTTGGAATTCGCTAGAGACGATCGGAAAAAGTCCGATAGGACTTTGTTGTCGGAAAATTTGAGAGCAGGAGATAAAACTTTGTCCGTCGGAAAATCCGACGGAAAAAGTCCGATGGAGCCTACACACGGTCGGAATTTCCGACAACATTGTCCGATAGGACATTTTCCGTCGGAAAATCCGACCGTGTGTATGGGGCATTACATGTAGCACTTGGTCCCGTTCTGATCTGTGCTGTGCTTGTACGAAGAACATTGTTTTTTTCTGTTTCGGCTGGTTATCATAACTTATCAGCTCTTCCCCAGGCTAAAGCCCAATTTATGGACAATCCTATAAGGTTACTACAGCACAGCACTGTAGCCACTGCCCCTTCACCTCTACAGTATGTGCCTGCCCCATTAGATGGGAAGTTAAACGATAACGATTAAACGATACCATCAAATAGGGAAAAGAAAAAAATCTTCGTCTCAAAAGTACAACCAGAGAGCAGCTAACAGGCTCAGTCAACTGGCAACTGGTGGTAGATAGTCGAAAAATAAAAAGGAAGAAAAAGAAAGAAAAGAGAAAGTAGGAAGAAGATAAGCCCAGCCCCAGGGAAACCAAGGCCACCACCGGTAGTAGGTTAGACAGAATTTCCTATAGGTCCAGAAAGCAGGTAGGTGGGCTCATCGCTGGATACTGATCCAATCAAGGCTGCCAAGTCTTGAAAAATTTGTCCTTAGTACCCGCGAGTATCGCCGTAAGCTTCTCATTTGTCAACGTACCATGCACCCGTCGCTTCACCTCCTCGAAAGAGAGGAGAGGTGTTTTCCACGCCTTCTCAATGGTTTGTTTAGTAGCCCTAAAAACGTGTTGCCAAGATACGTTCTCATTTCGCTAACTCCAGGATAGGCTTATGAAGTAAAGCTACCCAGGGGCCCTTACATAAATTAGAATAAAATAGCGTATTGACCAAAGCGTACACCTGGATCCACAGCCTTTTAACTTTGGGGCATGTCCACCATATGTGCTTCATATTGCCCTGGTCTGAACAACATTGCTGGGTATGTAGGAAAGTATTTTGCAATTCTCGCTGGGGTGTGTACCATCTAGACCAGCCTTTCTCAACCTTTTTAACACGAGAAACCCTTGAAATAGTTCTCCGGTCTCGGCGAACCCCTGCTAAAAATTAGAAATCGACAACTCATGATACAATAGTGTGATGGTCAGTGGGAAGAATCCTTACACTTGTGGTCATTGGAAGAATTACCTCCTTACAGATAGCTAAAAAGATCAATGGTGTCAGTGGGAACTTATCTGAGAGGCAGAAACAAATTGCCCAATGCTGAAGGAACCCCTAGCAACCTTTGGAGGAACCTTGGTTGAGAATCACTGATCTAGACATAAAGTTGAACGAATTCTCTAATGCTATGACATTACGGGAAGAATGAAAAAGAGCCTCCCACATCTTGGACCAATCCTCAGGGAATTGAATGGCACCTAAATCCGCCTCCCATCGTGCACAGTAAGTTTCCTTCAATTTCATTGTGTGGCCCCGTGTCCTCTCACACCCCCTGAGACTGAATAGTTTTTTTCCTATGCTGGGATCACCATTGAGGTATTTGTAAATCACTGTCATGTGCCCTCTCAAGCGTCTCTTCTCCAGCGAGAATAAATTTAGTGCTTGTAGTCGTTCCTCATCATTGAGATCCTCCAGTCCCCTTATTAATTTAGTTGCCCTTCTTTGTACTCTACAACTCCAGTACATCCCTTCTTAGGACCGGTGACCAGAACTGGATGGAATACTCCAGATGTGGCCTAACCAGAGTTTTATAAAGTGGGGGGATTATAGTTTTATCTCTGGAGTATATCCCCTTTTTTATGCATGCTAAAGTTCTGCCAGCTTCAGTAGCTGCAGCTTGACATTGCATGCTATTCTTCTTCTACTAGGACCTGCAGATCTTTCTCCATCCTTGATTCCCCAAGAGGTTCTCCCCCTAGTGAATAGTTTGCGTTTATGTTTTTAGCCCCCAAGTGCATTACTTTATATTTGTCCACATTAAACCACATTTGCCATATAGTTGCCTACCCCATTATTTTATTTGGGTCTTCCTGTAAAATTTCTGTATCCTGCTATGAAGTTATTGTCCTGCTTATTTTTGTGTTGTCCGCAAAAACCGAGATTGAGCTATCTATGCAGGCCCGGATTTACTCCCTTTGCCGCCCCAAGGCCGGGTCCTTCAATGCCGCCCCCCCCCCCCCCACACACACACACGCAATTTTCGTCCTTTATCGATGACTGCTACAATAGATCACATTTGCGCAATTGTCAGTAAAATTGACGCAGGGGCCGTATCGCAAAAAAAATTATTGAAGTGCAATATTTCTATTAATACATTGTTATATAAAATAAAATAGTTCAACTCACCATAAGCAGAATCAGTCGGAGCCTGAGCATGTCACTTGCCAACGTCACCTGCTTTCAGATGCGGATTGTCACTTGCCACATGTTGCAGATTGTCACTTGCCACGTCACTTGTCAGCAGATGCAGGTTGTCACTTGCCACGTCACTTGTCAGCGAATGCAGGGTGTCACTTGCCATGTCACTTGTGAGCAGATGCAGGGTGTCACTTGTCAGCGGATGCAGGGTGTCACTTGCCACGTCACTTGTCAGCAGATGCAGGGTGTCACTTGTCAGCGGATGCAGGGTGTCACTTGCCATGTCACTTGTCAGCGGATGCAGGGTGTCACTTGCCACGTCACTTGTCAGCAGATGCAGGGTGTCACTTGTCAGCGGATGCAGGGTGTCACTTGCCACGTCACTTGTCAGCGGATGCAGGGTGTCACTTGCCACGTCACTTGTCAGCGGATGCAGGGTGTCACTTGCCACGTCACTTCTCAGTGGATGCAGGGTGTCACTTGCCACGTCACTTGTCAGCGGATGCAGGGTGTCACTTGCCCCTTGTCAGCGGATGCAGGGTGTCACTTGCCACGTCGCCTGCCACCGGGTCGAAGGGGGCCCCGTCAGGTAGGATGTACGGGGCCCCATGATTTCTAACAGCAGCCCTGATGCCCACTTTAGTGGCTGTCATATCTGGACCAAGAAGGGACTCTGTGGACAGGGGACATTCAGGGGCACATTCAGGGGGGCGGCAAACTCCCGCCCGCTAGCAAGCCCATTTCGCCGGCACCGCTGCTTTTTCACGGGGACCGATCAGGCTTGTGTACTTCCACTTCTTGGTAGCGGTGGAACGCACGATAGGGTGGATGTGATGTCATCAGCCGGAAATGATGCAAGACATGGGAGGCAACGCGGCCCTCATTTCCGGCTGATGACATCACGTCCGCCCTATGGTGCATTGCAGTCACCAGGAAGTGGGAATACACAAGCCTGATCGGTCTACTTGAAATAAGCAGCGGTGCCGATAAAACAGGCTGGCTAGCGGGTGGGAGTTTCCAGCGAAAGCAGAGAAGTCGCCGCAGAAGCGGCGCCGCCCCTGCACCACTGCCACCCGAGGCCTGGCCTCGTGGCCTTGTGGGGAATCTGGCCCTGTATCTATGCCGACCTCTTTATCCTTTATGAATAAATTAAACAGAATTGGTCCCAAGACAGAGCCTTGGGGGGCCCCACTTACCACTCTTGATCAGTCAGAGTACACGTTATTTATCACCACCCTTTGGACGCGCCCCTGTAACCAGTTTTTCTGGGACAGGTCAAATCAGTAGCATGACAGCCCTGGTACCAACATTCTAAAAGGAAAGATCAGTGATGGCTGCCACTATACCTTTCTTATAGATTTACTTTAAGGGGATAATGGGTTTCATAGAAGCCTTGCCAAAAAGGGCTAACATTGTGTTTAGGGAAGCTGTACTAACCATAAGACTTGCTTCCATGCATTTCCATCAGCAAACTTCATCTCTTATTTCATAGAGAAGGAAAGCCCTACAGAACCAGAGTTCCGGATTCACCAATGTGTGTTGTTGTGGTGGAGTGGGAATAGTAGGGCGTCTGGTCCTCAAGGATGGGGACAGTATTAGTGACCATAGGTCTTAATGCCTCTACATCGCCCCAGACCATCTTTTTTTTAACAGTTGCGTTTATTAAACATGTTCAGCAGCATAAGCCGAACTGACCATCCTTGGTGCCCAACATAGACCTTCTAGAGCCACAGTTGGGTTAAAGCCATAATCTGGTCTCCAGTACAGTAGTGAACAGGCAGCAGCTTCATCTGCCCACAGTTAAAATGGATGCAGCCAGACTCATTGGATGGAGATTTCTGCAGCATATTTGGCAAGTACAGAATCACAGTATATATAAAATAATATGCAATGTGGTTGGAGGGAAGCTTCAGAATAGCAAATATGTTTTTATTACAATTTATGTCAGCAGACTGCAGTTCCTCTTTAATGTTTGCTTTTGGGTTTAATTTTGCTTTAAATAAAAGAATTGAGATGTCAATATTCATTCACATTATCAAGTCTACCCCCTATTATCTAGTAGTGAATTCTGTGCTGTCCGCTGCTGCCATCTTGTGGTCACATCACACAATGCAGTCATTCTCCCCCTTCAGTTCCCTGAGTGAACACAGCGTGGTCAGACGACGCCACCTGCCGGCTATTCTCGGAACTCCCCGCTATACATAGTTTTTAACGAGGAAGCCGGAAGTCGGCTGGAACGCATAAGCCAGGAAGTAATTGGTGGAAAGGATGTGATGCAAGGAGACTTCCGGTCCAGCCAGAAGCAATAGAAAGCCGAGTGGAAACGTGGGCAGGAGTCGGGCTCTGGCTGGTGAGGACATTGTTGGGGACCTGTTGCTGGTTTTGGAGGGTTCTCAGGTGGTTTGGGGTGTGTGTAAAGGTGGGGGGAAGTTTTTATTTATTATTATTGAGTGAAAGATGTGTAGCAGGGTGTGACCGGTGCCATGGCTGCAGGTGCCAAGCTTGGCGTGCCGCAGAGCGCTGTTTATGTTTCTGGCATGGGAAAGCAAGGGTGTCGCGTCACAGAATGCGGAGGCACGCCACATCTCTCGACCTGGGCTCCTAGTTAAGATTAGCCTGTGGCACGCTGATGTTTAGGGGCCGGTGGGAGGGGCTCTGGTGCAAAGTGAAGTGCGCAAGGGGCGGAGTTGGCTAACGTAGGTGACAGGTTCACGTTAACCACTTGAAGACCCGGCCTTTTCTGGCACTTTTTGTTTACCAATTGAAATCTGCATTTTTTGCTAGAAAATTACTTTGAACCCCAAAAAATGATACATATTTATTTATTTTTTTAAGCGGCGACCCTAGAGAATAAAATGGCGATTGTTGACATTTTTTATGTCGCACAGTATTTGGGCAGCGGTTTTGCAAACGCAACTTTTTGAGGAAAAAAAAAAACAAACACTTTAACCGCTTCAGCCCCAGAAGGATTTACCCCCTTCCTGACCAGGCCATTTTTTTTATGATACGGCACTGCGTCGCTTTAACTGACAATTGCGCGGTCGTGCGACGTTGTACCCAAACAAAATTGAGTTTTGTTTTTTGTATTTTTTTTCACTAATAGAGCTTTCTTTTTGGTGGTATTTGATCACCTCTGCGGTTTTAGTTTTTTTGCGCTAAAAAAAAAAAGCACAATTTTTTTTTTTACTTTTTGCTATAATAAATATTCCCAAAAAATTATTTATATATATATATATATATATATATATATAATAATATATATATATATATATAAATATATATATATATATATATATATATATATATATATAAAAAAGTTTTCATGAATTTAGGCCGATACGTATTCTTCTACATATTTTTGGTAAAAAAAAATCGCAATAAGCGAATATTTATTGGTTTGCGCAAATGTTATAGCGTCTACAAAATATAGGATAGATTTATAGGATTTTTATTAATATATAATTTTTTATTTTTTTTACTATTAATGGCGGCTGTAACGAAACGTCCTACACTCCGCTTCCTCCCAGTCTGAATATAGATATCAGATATTCCTACCGCTGACAACCACAACCAAGACAAGACTCGTTTGGTTGCTCACCATGAACTCTTTATTAGAACAACAATCAGTCTTATATACAGTTGAAGAGGAGGTTCCCCGTCCTGCTCATATTTTGTTAACAATACACCTGTAACCAGAAACATTAATTAACAAATTTTTTTTTTCTCCTTCACTGATGTGCTCTGATGGGCTGCACTGATGAGGCGGCATTGAGGTTGGCACTGATGGGCACCAATAGGCAGCACTGAGGTGCCACTGATGGGAACTGACAGGTGGTACTAATGGGCACGATGTGGCACTGACAGGTGGCACTAATTGGCACTGATTGGCAGGTGGCACTGGATGGCACTAATTGGCACTGGCAGGTGGCACTGGTTGGCATTGGCAGGTGGCACTGGCAGGTTTCACAGCCGATATGCTCTCTACAGCGATGTGGTGTGTGAAACTGTATGGAGAGAGAGAGAGAGGAGATGACAAATTCAGCGTGATGTCGAAGGTGGGCAGGACCCGGGGTGGGCGGGACCCAGCAGCTATCCAGCCGATGATTGGGCTGTTTAGGAAAGGGGCAGGCCATATACACGTAGTGGCCTGCCCCGATCCCATCCCATTGGCTGGTGTTGGATGGCTGGGTCCCGCCCACCGGCCTCGGGTGCCGACATCGCTAAACCCTGGCACAGGTAAGTGTCCTTATTTTAAAAGTCAGCAGCTGCAGTATTTGTAGCTGCAGACTTTTGAAAAAAAAAAATTTTTTCCACGGGTCTCCCGCTTTAAATGTGTTCCCTCATGTGTGTTTCTAACTGTGGGGGGAGGGGACTGACTGGGGGAGGAGACTGATCGCTGTTCCCAAGTACTAGGAACAGCAGATCTCTCTCTACTCCCCTGACAGAACGGAGATCTGACTGTTTACATTGACAGATCTCCGTTCTGTCCTTTTTAGGAGCAATCGCGGGTAGGCGGCCGCCGGCCACGCGCATTGGCTCCTAGATCACGCAGCGGGCGCCGCCTCCTATACTCCTTAAAGGGGTTGTAAAGGTTTGTGTTTTATTTATTTTTTTAACCTTAATGCATCCTATGCATTAAGGTGAAAAAACACCTGGCAGTCACTGGCCCCCTAGCCCCTCGTTTTACTTACCTGAACCCCTTCATCTCTTCGGGACGCGCTGTCTCTCGCTCTCTCTCCACGGGGTCCTGGCTCTTGATTGGATAGATTGATGGCAGCACAGCCATTGGCTCCCGCTGCTATGAATCAAATCCAATGACGCGGGGGGGTGCCCCCGAGTCCAGCATTCTGTGCCTAGAGACGCAAATGCTGGACCCTGGAGCGTGCACGCAAGGTAACCCCCTCGGGGAAGCGCTTCTCCTAGGGGATTATCAGATGTGGGGAGGAGCCGCCAGGGAACCCCCGAAGAGGAGGTTCGGGGCCACTCAACGCAAAACAAGCTGCACAGTGGAGGTAAGTATGATATGTTTGTTATCTTAAAATAATTAAAAAAACCAACCCTTACAATCACTTTAAAGCACCCGCCGTACAGACAGCTTACGGTGATTCGCACAGGAGTGCCATACTGCTTGACAGCGGGGGAGGTCGGCAAGTGGTTAATGAATAGAAGAAAAAAAACCACAATATTTACCCCCAATTTTTTTGTAAAATTTGAAAGATGATGTTACGCCGAGTCGATAGATACTAGGGTCCGAACAATTTTATTATTGGAGCGCCCGATTTATTATGGCTGATATTTGAGAATTTTCAAAGTATCGGCCAGAAACTTTACCGATATTGCTTCAAAGGGTTGTGCAGGTAATGCTTGTCATGACGGGCATCACCCTGGGTACCATCCTTTGGAGCGGGCGGTCAGCATTCTTGTAGTAACAATCGATGCGGCCGAGCAGCCGCTCGGCTGTTATTAAAAGTAGCGGGAGGGGACGTCACCCTCCGCCGCCAGCTTCCACCGCTCCGCCCGGGTCTCCCGTCCCACCGCTCCGCCCGAGCGACTGGCAAGAGACTCAGATCTAGTAACCCGGAAGCAATGTCATGACCTCACTTCCAGATTACTGGCATCCTAAAGGCGATAGTTTTATAAAAATTCACAGTTTTTAAAAACGCTGATCTTGGCGTTTTTGAATACGTTTAAGTGCAGAGGAGGGGGTTTGGGGTCTTATAGACCCCTGATCCCTCCATAAAGAGGTCACCGTCTATTAGTGTCACAGGGGATGTTTACATTCCTTTTGACAGCAATAAAAGTAATTAAAAAATCGGTATCGGCCCTGAAAAAAACAATATTGGTCCCCCCCCCCCCCCTAATAGGTCCTAACATTTCATGCTTTAAAATTGCGCACGCTCGTGTAATGGAAACAAACGACAGTACTCAAAAATCTCCATAGGCGACGCTCTAATCGCCTTTACAGGGTACCAGTTTAGAGTTGCAGGGGAGGTCTAGCGCTAGAATTATTGCTCTCGCGCTAACGCTCTCAGCGATGCCTCTCATGTGTGGTGCGAATACCATTTACATATGCGTGTGCGACCTACATATGTGTTGGTTACTGCGCACGAAGGGATGGGGGCGTTTTTTTTTTTTTTTTTTTTTTTTTTATTTATATATCTCATTTTTACACTGACCCCTTTTTTTTATTTTTTTTCTTATATTATATATATATATATATATATATATATATATAAAAAAAGGGGTCAGTGTAAAAATTAGATCTATCTATCTATCATTTTTACACTGACCCCCTTTTTTTTTTTTTTTTTTTTTTCTATCTTATATATATATATATCTATATCTCTCACTTTTATTCCTATTACAAGGAATGTAAACATCCCTTGTAATAGAAATAAGGATGACAGGTCCTCTTTATGGAGAGAGCTGGGGGTCAAAAAGAGACCAGATCGCCGCTTTACCTTTTTAAAAGCAAAAGATCAAAAAAAAATGTTTTTCTTTTTATTTTATTTTTATAAACAAAAGATCAAAAAAAAAGTTTTTTTATTTATGTATTTTTTTTTTTTTAAACAAAAGATCGAAGAAAAAAACATTTTTTTTTTTTGATATTTTGTTTATATATATAAAAAAAAAAAAAGATCAAAAAAATAAATATTTTTTTTTTGATGTTTTGTTTATAAAAAAAAAAAAAGTTTACTTCCAGCTTGGCCTGGAAGTGATGTCATGACTTTGCTCCGGTCCTCCAAGGCCGAAGAGGCAATCAAAGAGAATCTGCTCTTTGACCCCCCTCTGGGAGCTGCCGGCCTCACCGTCTAATTTGCTTCTCACGTGAATTGGCGGAAACAGCCCTAGAAACACCATTGAGCGGCGGGAGGGGCGGACATCCCCTCCTGTCGGAAAGCGTTCCAGCGGCTCGTGAGCAGTTCGGAATGCTTTTATGAGAAAGCCAGCCACCGGCTGTATAAAGTTATGGTTGATAGCTTCAGCCATAACCGCGGTAAACCACTTCAAAGTCGTAACGTGTGTGTGTATGTGTGTATGTGTGTGTGTGTGTGTATATATATATATATACGTATTTTGGTCTTGAAGTGGTCAAAGACACGGGGCCAAAAGCGAGGACGTCAAATGTGTGCGTAGACATTGCTGGTGGCCCTAGGTTCCTGTCTATTACATGATCAGCCATAACTTTATGACTAACCACCTAGGTCCTCTTTTGGCCCCCAAAACAGCCCTGACTCATCAAGGCATGGACTCCACTAGACCTCCTGAAGGTAAGCTGTGGTATCTGGCAACAAGCCATCTGTAGCAGATCCTTTAAGTGCTGTAAGCTGTGATGTGGGGCCTCCATGACTTGGACTTGGTTTTCCAGGACCTCTGACAGATGTTCCATTGGATTGATATCTGGAGAATTTGAAGTGACCCGTATCACCTACCTAAACATTCTAGCTGACCAAGTACACCCCTTCATGAAAACGATATTCCCTGATGGCAGTGGCCTCCTCTAGCAGGATAATGCGCCCTGCCACACTGCAAAAAGTGGTTCAAGAATGGTTTGAGGAACACAACAGCGAGTTTGAGGTGCTGACTCCAAATTCTCCAGATCTCAAGCCAACACCTCAGACTTGTTGTCGTGTTCCTCAAACCCTTCTTGAACAATTTTGCAGTGTGGCAGGGCGTCTTATTCTGCTTAAAGAGGCCACCGCCTTTAGGGATTACCGTTTTCATGAAGGGGTGTACTTGGTTACCAACAATGTTTAGGTAGGTGGTACGTGTCAAGGTAACAATTGTTGGCTTTGCCTTCAAATTCTCCAGATCTCGAGCCAACACCTCAAACCCTTCTTGAACCATTTTTTGCAGTGTGGCGGGTGCAAGAGGCCGCTGCTATCTCAGTATATTGTTTTCATGAATGGGGGGTGTACTTTGGTCACCAAAAATTTTTAGGTAGGTGGTACATGTCATAGTAACATCCACATGTTATCCAAATGGTGGGACCTGAGGTTTCCCTGCTGAACATTTTCCAAAGCATCACACTGCCTCCGCCAGATTGTCTTCTTCCTGTACTGCATCCCAGTGTCATCTCTTCCCCAGATAAGTGACACGCGCGCCCCCGGCCATCCACATGATGTAAAAGAAAACGTGACTCATCAGACCAGGCCACCTTCTTGGTCCGTGGTCCAGTTCTGATGCTCATGTGTCCGTTGTAGGAGCTTTTGGCTGCGGACACGGGTCAGCATGGGCATTCTGGCTAGACAGCCCCATACACAGCCAACCGCAATGCCCTTTTCTTTCTGCTTTTAACCACTTCCCGACTGGCGGGCGACGATGTACGTCGGCAGAATGGCACGGACAGGCAAAAGGGTGTACAGGTACGTCCCTTTTTAAGATTGCTGCCGTGCCATCGCGTGCGCCGGTCGGGACCACCGTGAGTCCGGTCGCGGGTCCCGCGGACTCGATCGCCGCGGGGATACCCGCGATCGTCTCACGGGGAAGGCTGAACGGGGAGATGCGGAAGTAAACGGCATCTTCCCCGTTCTGCCTAGCAACTAGTGACACTGATCTCTGCTCCCTGTGATTGGAGCAGAGATCAGTGTTTACTAAATCACAACCACGCCACCCCCCACAGTTAGTAACACGCCCCTAGGAAAACTTAACCCCTATTCTGCAACTTAGTGGTTAACCCCTTCACTGCCATTTACACAGGAATCAATGCATTTAAATAGCACTGATTGCTGTATAAATGACATTGGTCCCAAAAATGTGTCAAAAATGTCTGATGTGTCCGCCATAATGTCGCAGTCACAATAAAAATCGCTGATCGCCGCCATTACTATTAAAAAAAAAAAATATGATTAATAAAAATGCTATAAAACTATCCCCTATTTTGTAAACGCTATAACTTTTGTGCAAAGCAATCAATAATCGCTTATTGCGATTTATTGTTATTTTTTTTTTTTTTTACCAAAAATATGTAGAAGAATACGTATCGGCCTAAACTGAGGAAAAAAAATGTTTTTTTTTTATATATATTTCTGGGGGATATTTATTATAGCAAAATGTAAAAAATAATGCGTTTTTTTTTTTTTTTTCAAAGTTGTCGCTTTTTTTTGTTTATAGCGCAAAAAATAAAAACCGCCGAGGTGATTAAATACCACCAAAAGGAAGCTCTATTGGTGGGGAAACAAGGACGTCAATTTTGTTTGGGAGCCACGTCGCACGACCGCGCAATTGTCAGTTAAAGCGACGCAGTGCCGTATCGCAAAAAGTGCTCTGGTCTTAAGCCAGCAAAATGGTCCGGTCTGAAAGTGGTTAACAAATCAACTTCAGGGACAACATGTTTACTTGCTGCGTAATGTATCCCACTAACTTTCAGATGCCATTGTAACGAGAGAAGTGTTATTCACTTTATCTGTCAGTGGTCATAAAGTTTATGGCTGATGGGTGTATTCAGGTTTTTATGGGGTGTATCCTTCCAGCTGACTCCTGATTTCGATGCCAACAACCTGGGGTTCTGGGAACACCATCGCTTGGAAAATTTACATACGGAGATGGAGGATTCGTAGCTCCACCCACCATGGTGTTTAGGGTGGCCTAGAGTAGGGATAAGCTCAGGCATGTGTATGTGCCGGGTGGGGCATGCATTGGCTCCGTACAGTGATGGCTCAGGTGGGTTTGGACTACGATCTGCACATCTCTAAACTCATCCCTGGTCCACAGGCCATGTCACCAGCTTCTGCCGTCCCCCTAGTCTCCATCCTCTTCCTTCTGTGACCCTCCAGCATTTTATGCTTAATCGCTGAACTAGGTCACTATGCACACGTTCCCTTCAGTAACTAATTTCATCCGCCACCTACAATGATCAGGACAGATTAGGGGTCTCCAGACTTTCTAAACAAAGGGCCAGTTTACTGTCAGACTGTGGCCAGTGGTAATAAATATTGCCCCATCTTTGGTATTACGGGGAGAAATAGTTTGGTGTCAGTGGAAGGAATAGTGCCCCATCGTTGGTGTCGGTGGGAGGAATAGTGCCCCATCATTGGTGTCAGTGGGAGGAATAGTGTCCCATCATTGGTATCAGTGGGAGGAATAGTGTCCCATCATTGGTGTTAATGGGAAGAATAATGTAATGACCTATCATTGGTGTCAGTGGGAGGAATAGTGCCCCATTGTTGGTGTCAATGCATGGAAAAGTGCCTCAAGGGCCAGATAAAGTTAAGCGAAGGGCTGCAGTTTGGAGACCACTAGACCAGATTATTGGCTGTTCAAGCCTGGGCACTATATTCTGGAACAGTGTCACACGTTTGCTCACTCCCAGAAGCCCTGGAGATACTGGCAAGAATGTCAAAGGTTGGTACCATCAGGTGTGTTGGTCTTCCAACAAGAGAACCTGTCACTTTGCCTTGTACAGGCAAACGGAGCCTACGCAGTGTTTTCTCTATACAGTATAAAGAAAGAAACTGCTCCAATATGTGAAGGTTTCCAAAAGCAGCAACTCAACGGTGAGATAGACGCAGTAAATAAACAAAAATAGAAAATGGAGCTGCGCTAAACATATACTTAGTGCATCAAATAAAAATCCAAAGAATGTCCTAATGTGAAAAAGTCCATCCAGGTAATTAATCAAAAGCGCTTCACCTGCATGACAGTGAAAACAATATAAAATGAGAACAATATTAAAAAAAGTCCAATTGTGATAAAGAGTCCGACCTCAGGGTATCCCACACATTGGAGTTCCCCAGAAAAATATCAAACTCGTCATAGTGTAAAAACGTATGGCACTTGATATGTAGCATAAAAAAATTGCACTTGCATTTGAAAAGCATAAAACCGTATATATAAATGAATATCCGACAAATACACAAACGCCCGTCCTTCCAGAATCGCAGAAGCGTGGTGACGTCAGCACGTCTCTCCACCCATCGTCTGGATGGAGGGTGGGAGCTGCCCCACTTTGCCAGTTAACAGGGGGTGATTGGTTGTTGGGGTGGTCCTAGCAACGAATTACCCACTTGTTATCAGGATAGGTTGGGAATCTCCTGCCCTCCGCCCAGACCTGCCGCACCTCCTGCCCTCCGCCCAGACCTGCCGCACCTCCTGCCCTCCGCCCAGACCTGCCGCACCTCCTGCCCTCCGCCCAGACCTGACCTGCCGCATCTCCTGCCCTCCGCCCAGACCTGCCGCACCTCCTGCCCTCCGCCCAGACCTGCCGCACCTCCTGCCCTCCGCCCAGACCTGCCGCACCTCCTGCCCTCCGTCCAGACCTGACCTGCCGCATCTCCTGCCCTCCGTCCAGACCTGACCTGCCGCATCTCCTGCCCTCCGTCCAGACCTGACCTGCCGCATCTCCTGCCCTCCGTCCAGACCTGACCTGCCGCACCTCCTGCCCTCCGCCCAGACCTGACCTGCCGCACCTCCTGCCCTCCACCCAGACCTGACCTGCCGCACCGCCTGCCCTCTGCCCAGACCCAGTCCTGACCTGCCGCACCTCCTGCCCTCTGCCCAGACCCAGTCCTGACCTGCCGCACCTCCGCCCAGAGCTGCCGCACTTCCTGCCCTCCGCCCAGAGCTGCCGCACTTCCTGCCCTCCGCCCAGAGCTGCCGCACTTCCTGCCCTCCGCCCAGACCTGCCGCACCTCCTGCCCTCCGCCCAGTCCTGACCTGCCGCACCTCCTGCCCTCCGCCCAGTCCTGACCTGCCGCACCTCCTGCCCTCCGTCCAGACCTGACCTGCCGCATCTCCTGCCCTCCGTCCAGACCTGACCTGCCGCACCTCCTGCCCTCCGCCCAGACCTGACCTGCCGCACCGCCTGCCCTCTGCCCAGACCCAGACCTGACCTGCCGCACCGCCTGCCCTCTGCCCAGACCCAGTCCTGACCTGCCGCACCTCCTGCCCTCTGCCCAGACCCAGTCCTGACCTGCCGCACCTCCTGCCCTCCGCCCAGACCTGACCTGCCGCACCTCCTGCCCTCCGCCCAGACCCAGTCCTGACCTGCCGCACCTCCTGCCCTCCGCCCAGACCCAGTCCTGACCTGCCGCACCTCCTGCCCTCCGACCAGACCCAGTCCTGACCTGCCGCACCTCCTGCCCTCCGCCCAGACCCAGTCCTGACCTGCCGCACCTCCTGCCCTCCACCCAGACTCAGTCCTGACCTGCTGCCCTCGGCCCAGACCTGCCTCATTTGTCCTACTGTGTTAGGTAGGACTGTAGAGGGAGGATGGCTCTGCTGTTAAGGGGGGCCTGTAATAAAGAAGGAGCTGTGATGCAAAGGAGGGGTAATATAAAGGGGGCACTGGGTCTGATTCTATGATGTAAAAGGGGGTGGTGTAATCTAAGGGTGTGGGGGTTGATTACACTGATGTAAGGGGGGAACTGTGATGTAAAGGATCATAGCACAAACATGCTATTCGGAGCTCTGCTGGAAGGACATTTTACTGACCACACCCTTGTGAGTTTTAATTCAATACCCCCTGGTATAGAGCAAAACATTTCAGGAGTTGAGTTGACATTTTTTTTATAAATCTTTATGTGAAAAGTGGCATGATGTGTGGTCTCTTTGTTGTGTGGTAGTTTTAAATTGTGGTCAAGAAGGGCCTGGTGTTTGCCTGCTCCATCATGGAGGTCTAAGGGGAGCCTTTTAAATTGTTCACCGATGAGGCAGGAAGCCTTGATGGCCTCAGAGGGCCACATATTGATGGGTGGAGTTTCTCCTTGGGTAGCCTTTACTTTAGTTAACCGGTTGACATTTTAATTGGCGCCCCATATGTGTTTTTACAAATAACATTGTAAACTCGGACTGAAAGTTCCATATCACTGAGCTGCTGACAGGAGAGGTGAGCGGTGCCGGGAATTCTGGGACATTATCCAGTAACAGACAAGGGATGTGTCTGGATGGTGACTGTATCATTGTGTGTGTCAGGTTCCTATAAGGCAGGGATCCTCAAACTACGGCCCTCCAGCTGTTGCGGAACTACACATCCCATGAGGCATTGTGAAACTCTAACATTCACAGACATGACTAGGCATGATGGGAATTGTAGTTCCTGAACAACTGGAGGGCCGTAGTTTGAAGACCCCTGCAATAAGGTGTCTGGATGTCACTGTCTATTTCTCAATGGAGGAGTGGGAGTATTTAAGACTTAAGGATGTCATGATGGAGGATGACTAGAAAGAGCAGAAAGTCATTCATGACTTTCTTGTTCTGAGTTTGGGGAAAAACATCTCCATGGAGCAAATGGGAGGGGAAGGTCCAGTAATCTAATTATTAAACTGACTGCAATACAATTTTTTTATTTTTTTTTACCAGGTCCACCAAAAAAAATCACACAATGGATTACACAACTGTCCAAATTAAGGAAGAATCATTCTCGGATGAAGAACATTTCACTATCGACATCAAGGAGGAGTCACTCTCAAGTGATGAAGAACATCACCTAGACTCTCTTCCTACAACCCTAATCTATGATATCAAAGATGAGCCACTATCAAATGATGAAGAACAAAATCCGTACTCTGTTCCTCCCACTCTCCGCTCTCCTATCAAAGCGAATGCACTCTCAAGTGATGAGGAACATCTCCCGAACTCTGTTCCTCCAGCTCTCCGCTCTCATATCAAAAGGAACAAAATCCGTACTCTGTTCCTCCCACTCTCCGCTCTCATATCAAAGCGAATGCACTCTCGAGTGATGAGGAACATCTCCCGAACTCTGTTCCTCCAGCTCTCCGCTCTCATATCAAAAGGAAAGCACTCTCGAGTGATGAGGAACATCTCCCGAACTCTGTTCCTCCCACTCTCCGCTCTCATATCAAAGCGAATGCACTCTCGAGTGATGAGGAACATCTCCCGAACTCTGTTCCTCCAGC
Source organism: Lithobates sylvaticus (assembly GCA_028564925.1). Lineage (NCBI taxonomy): Eukaryota > Metazoa > Chordata > Amphibia > Anura > Ranidae > Lithobates > Lithobates sylvaticus. The sequence continues at coordinate 613,334,632 of CM053028.1, read as the reverse complement.
TCTCCGCTCTCATATCAAAAGGAAAGCACTCTCGAGTGATGAAGAACATCTCCCGAACTCTGTTCCTCCCACTCTCCGCTCTCATATCAAAGAGAATGCACTCTCGAGTGATGAGGAACATCACCCAGACTCTGTTCCTCCCACTCACAAATCTCATATCAAAGAGGATGCACTCTCAAGTGATGACGAACATCAGCCAAAGCCTGACCCTTCCATGCCCATCTGTCGTATCAAAGAGGAACCTCTCTATGATGAAGATATCAAAGACTATTCTGTATCTGAGGAATACACCCAGCGTTTCTCTATCATTGTGAAAGAGGAGTCGAGCGAGGAAGATGTTCACAGTGAAGAAGAGCAGACACCGGTACAACTGGAAGACAAACCGTTCCGTTGCTCTGAGTGTGGAAAGTGTTTCAAAGATCACTCGATGCTTGTCAGCCATCAGCAAATCCATCAGCGAGTCCACACAGGGGAGAAGCCCTATGCCTGCTCAGAGTGTGGGAAGTGTTTTACTGCCCGAGCGACCGTGAAAGTTCACCAGCGTCTTCACACGGGAGAGAAGCCCTATACGTGCTCCGAATGCGAGAAGGCCTTCACATTTAAAAGCGTCCGAGATGCGCACTTCAGGACGCACACCGGCGACAAACCTTTCCCCTGTCCCGATTGCGGGAAACGATTTACCGTCCGATCGATGCTCAATATGCACCGAAAAGTCCATGAGGAGAACGGGCTGTATTCGTGTTCCGAATGCGGGAAAAGCTTCACCAGGAATTCCACGCTTAAAGCCCACGAGGTTGTCCACACAGGGTCCAAGAATCACACCTGCCCGGAGTGCAAGAAATGCTTCAGCTCAGAGTCATCGCTCAAGCAGCACAAGAAAGTCCATGTTGGGCTGAAACCGCATGCCTGCCCCGATTGTGGCAGATGCTTTGGTCTGAAAACGAGTCTGGTGACGCACCAGAGGATTCACTCTGGAGAGAAGCCGTATACTTGCAACGAGTGCGGAAAGAGCTTCAGCCACAGCTCCAGCCTGGTGACGCATAAGAGGATCCACAGCGGGGAAAGGCCGTACGTTTGCTCGGAGTGTGGCAAAGGCTTTGCCAGTCTCTCTGAACGCGTTGTGCATGAGAGAACGCACACCGGGGTGAAGCCCTATTCCTGCCCCGAATGTGGGAAGAGTTTTGTCAGCATTTCGGAGTGTAACCGCCACCGGAAGATCCACTCAGACCAAAAGCCCTTCACTTGTTCCTATTGCGACAAGCCTTTCATCCGAAAACCCGATTTTGTCAAGCACCTTCGGATTCACACGGGAGAGAAACCGTTTGGCTGCTCTGACTGTGGCAAGTTTTTCCGTAGCGTCCCAGAACTCACAAAGCACCAGCGGTATCACACCGGAGATAAGCGATATCCGTGCAAAGACTGCGGGAAATGGTTCTTCACTAGGTCACATCTGGTCAAACATGAGAAGATTCATATCAGGGAGCAACAAGGCCAATGACCCCATCCTGCGCTGCGGGCCCGAACTATGGATTTCAGATAGTCGGAAATAGATGACTATAGATAAATAAATTTGAAGTCTGCTAGGGATTGGACTGTTCTAATAGATTTCAACCAAGACTTGAGTCTTCCTAGCCTGACTTCCAAGACCCTCCTCACTCCAGGAGAATCATGACTGCCCTTTCTATGCAAATTAGGTGGCATTATATACATAGGAGGATACAATAATCCTAATCCCAATTCAACAATAATCCTTTTCTTTGGGGAATAAAAAGTTTTCCCTATTCAAGTGATTGGCAAATACATTTTCTGGAGTCCTTAGAACCAGTTTTCATGGATCCAAACAGTGGAAATTTAATTTCAGAGTTCAACAAAACCAGTTTTTATAGATCAAACCAGCAAAAATGAATTCCCAAATTCAACAAAACCCATTTTACGTATATCCTACCAGTGGAAATGAATTCCCAATGCAAATAGAACCAGTTTTCATGGATCCAACCAGTGGAAATGAATTCAATATGTCCGTATAACCAGCCTTCATAGATAAAACCAGTGGAAATGAATTTCCAATGTCAATAGAACCAATTTTTATAGATCCAACCAGTGGAATGAATTCCTGACGTCAACAGAACCAGAGTTCGCTTAGTGCCAACCACCATATATTATTCCTGACGTTCATGGAAATTGCATGCATCCATAGAACAAGTTTGCATAGATCCAACCACCAGAAATTAATCATGACGTCGATGGAACCCATTTGCACAGATCCAACCAATGGAAATGAATTCCCGACATCAGTAGAACCAGTTTGCACAGATCCAACCAATGGAAATGAATTCCCGACATCAGTAGAACCAGTTTGCACAGATCCAACCAATGGAAGTGAATTCCACCGACATCAGTAGAACCAGTTTTCCATTGGTTGGATCTGTGCAATGAATTCCCGACATCAGTAGAACCAGTTTGCACAGATCCAACCAATGGAAATGAATTCCCGACATCAGTAGAACCAGTTTGCACAGATCCAACCAATGGAAATGAATTCCCGACATCAGTAGAACCAGTTTGCACAGATCCAACCAATGGAAATGAATTCCCGACATCAGTAGAACCAGTTTGCACAGATCCAACCAATGGAAATGAATTCCCGACATCAGTAGAACCAGTTTGCACAGATCCAACCAATGGAAATGAATTCCCGACATCAGTAGAACCAGTTTGCACAGATCCAACCAATGGAAATGTATTCCAGACATCAGTAGAACCAGTTTGCACAGATCCAACCAATGGAAATGAATTCCCGACATCAGTAGAACCAGTTTGCACAGATCCAACCAATGGAAATGAATTCCCGACATCAGTAGAACCAGTTTGCACAGATCCAACCAATGGAAATGAATTCCCGACATCAGTAGAACCAGTTTGCACAGATCCAACCAATGGAAATGAATTCCCGACATCAGTAGAACCAGTTTGCACAGATCCAACCAATGGAAATGAATTCCCGACATCAGTAGAACCAGTTTGCACAGATCCAACCAATGGAAATGAATTCCCGACATCAGTAGAACCAGTTTGCACAGATCCAACCAATGGAAATGAATTCCCGACATCAGTAGAACCAGTCTGCACAGATCCAACCAATGGAAATTTAATCCTGACCTACATAGAACCAGTTTGAACTGATCCGACCAATGGAATTAACCATGACGGGGCTGAAGTATATCTGCTGAAGGCCAGGTCTACTTAATTAAACAGAACCATTGTAGTTGGGCAGTTATTTGTATTTACAGCCCAAACTTTTTTGGCTAGAGCAGTGAGGGGTGACTACTCGGCCATCAACAAAAAAGCATCATGGACATAATTATAGAACCGAGCAGTTTCCCCTACAGTGCGGAAAAGGAAGGTGTGACTACCTCCTGCTGTAAATTGGAGGGTAGTCACCAAACTGACAAAGGCAAATAAGTGAAAACTAATCAAGACAAGCGTTACCAGTCTGTCAGTGTTTTCTGTTGGAGTTTATAATAAATGATTATTTTTTTTTGCTCACTGAGGCTCATTCTCATACTGGAGGGTTGAACTACGTTGGGTGGAATAATTTGATTACTTACGGAATTTAAATTTTTACTGTATTTGCTAAAATGGCGCCAACTTGTGGCACAGAGGACAATGCTCCTTATGCTTATACATGTAAGCTCATTATTGGGACCCTTTTCTATGAAGGATTGGAGAGGGGAGGAGGCAAGTCTGTCAATTTTTTTTTGTAGACGAGGTAGAAGGCATGCTCGATAGGCAGGGATGTCACACTTCAGGCTTTTATATAACGTATTTATTGGCGTTTGCAGTTCAAAGGGTACAAATGGAGCCAATGCGCTTCTGGGAAATGCACCCGCCCTTCATCAGGGCTGAGGTGGCGGATGAATTACCCACTTGCCAAGGTCACTGGACTTCAAGTGGTTATACTGGGATGATGCCTGCAGGCATCACCCCAGTACCGTTTTATAGAACTGTTGGTTGGCTCTCTTGTAAAAGCAATCCTAACAGCTTACTAGCCGCTGGATTGCTTTTACAAGCATCGGGAGGGGATGTCCACCATCCCCCCCCCCCCCCCCCCATACTCCATGGCTTTATCAGGATCTCCCGTCGCACTGGGGGTCCCTGATCGACCAGCCGGCGCTTCAGCTGGCTGATCGCAGAGCTTTGGCTTTGTTGGGCTCTATTATATAGTAGCCTGGAAGTGATGATGTCACTTCCGGGTTACCTGGACGTCAATGGCGAAGCCTCCGTCACAGGCGCCATTTTTAAAAATGAATAGCATTTGATCACACCGATCTTGATGTGATTAAAGACAGAAAGAACCCCCTACTTTTGGGACTTTAAATAGATCACCACATTCCACAAAAGTTGTATATAAAAAAAATGGTAAATTTTATTCAAATGCTAATAATGATCACCTAGTTGTCCAAATGACAGGGTACGCAGTGCAGCGTATACATAACAATACAAACAAGGTATTCACAAACAAAAAACAAAAACACTTTACAAAAAACCAGAAATGTGATACTGGAGCTCTCGTGGAGGTAAGTGACCCCCCAATACTCAACGCGTTTCCAGTTCCCCGAATATGGGAACCTTCATCAGGAGCAGAGAGTGGTTGGATTTCTACTGTGAATATCGCTCGTAATGGAGCTGATAGTTCAGTGTGTGACGAGATTTTCCAAAGAGAGAGGGACATGTACCTCCCAGGAGCGGTAGCAAGCACAGGGTTTAATCCTAGATTAGTGGTTGTGGGGTAGAGTATATTGAAACCCACAAATGTTGTCCCAATGAGCCCTCCTTTAAATGGGGGGGGGGGGGGGGGGGGCTGTGCTGCCCACAGAAACAGGGACGGTGGATACATGTCCCCCCATTCGGGACATCTCTTCATTTAGAGGTCCATAGGATCCTAAACGGACTTTACATCCATACCCCTTCTGGATATCAATCCAGTTTTTTGAAACTTTGTGGCGAACCTCTTTTATGGGTTCACCCAATTTTTTCTTGTGAGGATCCTTCATACCAGCCCCCCCCCCCCCCATTTAAAGGAGGGCTCATTGGGACAACATTTGTGGGTTTCAATATACTCTACCCCACAACCACTAATCTAGGATTAAACCCTGTGCTTGCTACCGCTCCTGGGAGGTACATGTCCCTCTCTCTTTGGAAAATCTCGTCACACACTGAACTATCAGCTCCATTACGAGCGATATTCACAGTAGAAATCCAACCACTCTCTGCTCCTGATGAAGGTTCCCATATTCGGGGAACTGGAAACGCCTTGAGTATTGGGGGGTCACTTACCTCCACGAGAGCTCCAGTATCACATTTCTGTTTTTTTGTAAAGTGTTTTTGTTTTTTGTTTGTGAATACCTTGTTTGTATTGTTATGTATACGCTGCACTGCGTACCCTGTCATTTGGGACAACTAGGTGATCATTATTAGCATTTGAATAAATTTACCATTTTTTTTTTTATATACAACTTTTGTGGAATGTGGTGATCTATTTAAAGTCCCAAAAGTAGGGGGTTCTTTCTGTCTAGATCCAGGGATGAGACCACCACACAACATCCTTACCAATAGGGGAGTATGCCTTAACTTTTTTCCTTGATGTGATTAAATGCTATTAGTGTAGAAGAGGGATTTGGGGCCTTATTGACCCTGGATCTCTCCATAAAGAGTACTTGTCACTGCCTGTTGCTGTCACAAGGGATGTGTACATCACTAAAAATGTAAAAAAAAAAAAAAAAAAAATTCAAGCAGCAAAAAAATGTAAGTGCCCCTGTGCTCGCCCGCGTCGGTCCCACGCGCACGCAAACGGCGATCGTCCCACGCTTGAATTATCACTGCAAATGTCAGATCATGGGCAGTCATTTTACCTCGTTTGATGCCGTTGCAAGTGCGTGTGCAATTTTAAAGCATGACATGTTTGGTACCTACCGTATTTATCGGCGTATAACACGCACCCCAAGTTTAGGAGGGAAGTTTAAGGAAAAAAAACTTACATTTAAATGCCCATCAATGCAGCCTTGTCCATCATTGCAAAATGTTCAGTGTCCCGCCCCTTGGCCCGGCTGCCATGATGGACATAACACAGGTCCAATGGCGGGACTGGGCGGGACCGCGAGAGGAGCCCAGCCTAGCCGAGTACACTCGGCTATGTGTATATCGGCGGCGCTCGCTCCACTCACAATCAGTGGAGATCAGCGTATAACACGCACCCACGATTTTCCCCTGATTTTAAGGGGGGAAAAAATGCGCGTTATACGCCGATAACTGCTCGATATTTACTTGGCGCAACATCATCATTTTATAATTTACAAAAAAAAAATGGGTCATGTATTGTGTTTTTCTGCATTAAATTTTTTTTCCAAAAACCTGCGCAGATACGCAAATCACTGTGTGACAAAGAATTCCAAAACCCACCAATTTATTCTCTAGGACCTCTGCTCCGGAGCTCTTGTGATGCTGGCTCTGTTCATTTTCTGCAGCCTCACAAAGCTCTGATAACAATATATCTCCAGTTCCAGGCCCGTTGTTAATTTATCCGCCACATCAGCTTTGATGAAGGGGGGGTGCTTTTTCCCTTGAAACGCGTTGGCTCCATTGGTACCCTGTGAACTGCAGACTTCAATAAAAAAAAGTTCTATAAAAGCCTGAAGTGTGACGTCCCCTGCATATCGAGCGTGCCTCCTACCTCCTCTACACTTACCCTGCAGAACAATTTTTATGTCGCTACCAGCGAGGCAGAAGCCAAGTCCCCCATCAGGACTACCTTTCCCTTCACCCTCATCTACCTGTGGGATCCCATTAAGAAGCACTATATCACGGATCACCTCCAGAGATACCAGACTCTTCAAATTTGGTTCAGCGCTATCTTATATACTTTTTTCCCTCCAAAAATAGAATTTTGGAATCTGAAGGCGGGACTAAGGCCTGTGTGGGGATCGGTGATCTCTATATAGTGCCAGACAACTGTGCAGCTATGGTTCTGTTAAACAAGCTAGGGCGGTGTTTCTTTAAGCCAGGGGTAAGCAACATCAGTGCTGCAGCTGATGTGGAACTACAAGTCCCATGATTCATTGCCAGACTCTCGACAGCCACAGGCATGACGTCTGGGGTAGAGGCATGATGGGATTTGTAGTTTCACTACAGCTGCTAAGGTTGCCTACCCCTAGTATAAGCTTGCAGGTCCTGCTGTGTCTTGTAGCCATAAGCACAGGGTTCCCCTTTTTTTGGTTCAAACCCGCCACCTCAGCCCTGATGAAGGGAGGTGCTTTCCCCTGAAATGCGTTGGTTCCATTTGTACATCTAATGTGCATTTAGAAGATGAAGAAAGCCATCCTGGCTTAACCACTTTCAGACCGGACAAATTGGCAGCCAAAGGACCAGGCCCCTTTTTGCGATTCGGCACTGCGTCGCTTTAACTGACAATTGCGCGGTCATGCAACGTGGCTCCCAAACAAAATTTTCGTCCTTTTTTTCCCACAAATAGAGCTTTCTTTTGGTGGTATTTGATCGCCCCTGCGGTTTTTATTTTTTGCGCTATAAACAAAAAAGAGCGACAATTTTGAAAAAAAACGCATTCTTTTTTTATTTTTTGCTATAATAAATATCCCCCAAAAATATATAAAAAAAACTTTTTTTCCTCAGTTTAGGCCGATACGTATTCTTCTACATATTTTTGGTAAAAAAATCGCAATAAGCGATTATTGATTGGTTTGCGCAGAAGTTATAGCGTTTAGATAGGGGATAGTTTTATAGCATTTTTATTAAAACAATTTTTTATTAGTAATGGCGGCGATCAGCGATTTTTATTGTGACTGCGACATTATGGCGGACACATCGGACATTTTTGGGACCCTTGTCATTTTTACAGCAATCAATGCTATTTAAATGCATTGATTCCTGTATAAATAAAACACTGGCAGTGAAGGGGTTAACCACAAGGGGGCAGTGTAGGGGTTAAGTATGCCTAGGGGTGTGTTTCTTACTGTGGGGGGGCGTAGCTGTCAGCTAGTGAATGCTGATCTCTGCTCCAATCACAGGGAGCAGAGATCGGCGTCACTAGTTGCTAGGCAGAACGGGGAGATGCTGTTTATCTCGGCATCTCCCCGTTCAGCCTTCCCGTGAGACGATCGCAGGTGTCCCCGCGGCGATCGAGTCCACGGGGACCGCGACCGGACTCACGGGGGTCCCGACCGGCGCGGGAGCGCGCCGCTCCCGATGGCACGGACAGGCAGTAAGGAGGGACTTATATATACGCCCTCCTGCCTGTACGTGCCATTCTGCCGACGTATATCTGTGTGCGCCGGTCGGGAAGTGGTTAAAGATGTCCAGCATCTAGTTCTTGACTGTCCCGGTCTCACCCTTTTCAATTCTTTTCAATCCTAGAGCATTACCTAGGGCGGTCTCCATGCATTTGCAGTCTGCCTAGGAACAGCCCCCCCCCTTCAGACTTGACACCCCCCCCATTAAGTTACTCTGATTATTGCATAACTCCTCCCAAACAGCCAGCCCCCTACCTGTATCAGGGCTGAGGGATCTTGAGAGGAGTACTCTCAAGAGCATTTTCCAATGCCTCCAGCATTGCTCTGGTTTTGTCTTGCTGTAGGCTGCCATTTTGTTGAAGCCCAGAGAAGTCATGTTTTCAAGTTATGTACAGCACCCTGCCGGCCCCTCCCACCAGCCATGGTCGGCCAGTCACTAAGTCTAAAATAGTATGCAATAAAAAATGAGAAGGTTTACTTTTTATTAATTTTATTAGCATGTAGATGAGGTGGACCATGGAAGACAAAATATAAGCAGACTAAACTTCAGCTTTAATTGTAGAGTCCAGTCAATTGAGTGGGGTGAATACCATCGGGGCTGAGATTGTGGCTGGCATGCCCAGTAACTACATTTTTTAACCACTTCAGCACCGGGGCGATTTTTACCCCCTTCCTTACCAGAGCACTTTTTGCGATTCGGCACTGCGTCGCTTTAACTGACAATTGCGCGGTCGTGCAACGTTGCACCCAAACAAAATTGACGTCCTTTTTTTTCCCCACAAATAGAGCTTTCTTTTGGTGGTATTTGATCACCTCTGCGGTTTTTATTTTTTGCGCTATAAACAAAAGAAGAGCGACAATTTTGAAAAAAAACACTATTTTTTTACTTTTTGCTATAATAAATATACCATATTTTTTTTTAAAAACTATTTTTTTTACTCGGTTTAGGCCGATACGTATTCTTCTACATATTTTTGATAAAATCGCAATAAGCGTATATAGATCGGTTTGCGCAAAAGTTATAGCGTCTACAAAATAGGGGATAGATTTTTTTATTTTTTTTTACTAGTAATGGCGGCGATCTGCGATTTATTTATTTATTTATTTTTATTTTTTTTTTTTTTTTTTTCCGTGACTGCAACATTGCGGCGGACACTTCGGACACATTTTTGGGACTATTCACATTTACACAGCGATCGTTGCTATAAAATTGCACTGATTACTGTGTAAATGTGACTGGCAGGGAAGGGGTTAACACTAGGGGGCGCTGCAGGGGTTATTATATTCCCTATAGGAGTGATTCTAACTGTGGGGGGAGGGGACTCACAAGGGGAGGAGACCGATCGTTGTTCCTCCGTACTGGGAACACATGATCGGTCTCCTCTCTACTGACAGGACATGGAGCTGTGTGTTTACACACACAGCTCCACGGTCCCGCTGTTTTCACGGGCAATCGCGGCCGCCGGCCACGCGCACCGGGTATGGTAGGCGCGCGCCCCCTAGGGGGCCGGGAATGGTAGGACGTCCTATGACGCCCACCCAGGATGGGAGATCCACCTTGTGGGCGTCATATGACTATGGCCAGGTAATGAAGTGGTTAAATAAGGTGGCCAATACAAGTCTAAATTTTGTAGCAGACAGAAGCAGCTTGGAATAGTGTTGTGGGGGAGGGGGAACATTCAATTGCTTGGCTCTGCTTCCACCTACATCTAATATTGCAATGGTAATGTAGAGGCATCCAAAATGTTATTACCAATGGAGAGCTGTAGCACATTGTAAATGAAGCGCTTAACGCTTATTAAAGGGAACGTCCGCTTTCATGAAAGGCTACCTACACATGTTAAAGCGGAACTTTTGATCTATAACGGTCTGGCCCGCCGGGGTCACTGATCCTTGTGCAGAGAGATAGACGGCCTGTCTGCCGGCCCGCCGGGGTCGCTGATCCGCTGATCCGTGTGCAGAGAGAGTGAAGGGCGGGCAGATTGCGAGGCGATTGACGGCCCGCCTGCCGGCCCGCCGGGATCACTGGTCCGTGTGCAGAGAGAGTGAGGGACGCTCACGGGACTCTACCCACCCGCCGGCTTCCCGCCGGAGAGATCAGACCCTTGGGCGGAGGAGAGTTGAGAAGAGCTGAGCGTCACGGAAAGAAGAGGAGCGAGTGGCATAGCACGAACCCCGTACTGCACCGCGCCGGGGACCGTGGATTTGGAGCGGGACTGTCCCGGCAAATAAGGTGAGCCTGAAGTGGGGAGGAGGAGAGCGAAGTCCAGTCTAATATAAATAGATGGATATTTTTTCTTATACATACCTTCCTCAACTTACCTGAATCTTTTTGTGGAAAAACCTGTCAGTCTATGATCGGGAGGCCAAAAAGGAACCTAAAAAGCCTTTCTCTATAACACAAGCCCAGTAGATTCTTATATCATTTGCACTTTGATATCCAATGCTGTAGAATCATGCAGGGCATTTAAAATAGCTAGCAAGCCAGAAACATCTACTTTGGATAACGCGTACATAGGCTAAGCTGTAGCCAGCAGCCAGACTTTTGGGCACCACTTCTGTTTTATTTGAGCCTTTGTCAGAGAACTTTGCTGGTATTCTTTTCCAAAATAGGCTGTCAGGTCTACCCTCCTCAGTGGCTCAAGATTGTAACTGGTTAATTCCAACCGATCTAATTTGTCTGATGAGAATGCAGTGACCGCAGAAATAACAATCAAGAATCGTGACAGTAAATGGATGGCGCACTATAACATTTTTTCTCTGGAGGGAACTGCCGAGTCTGTAGAAATTGTAGAAAGTATATAAGAACTGTGACAAAGGAGAGGCGCATCACAACACTCTCCTCTGGTGGGAATACCATATAGATAGGTGTACTTTCTCTGGCTATGCTAATTGCACGTTATAGTTTGTAATAAGGCACCGTATGAAAATCAAGGTCTGCTAAGGAGGCTCGAAGTATTAAATAAGTATTAAACAGTATTAAACAGTCGCAGACACAGGTTCAGAGGCGACCTGCGGGACTCTATCGCTGTGAGGAACCCCGACCCCCTTAGGGGTATGCACAGTACGAGGAGGAAAGGGGAAGAGAAGCATTTCCACAGAGACCCCCTGCAGCAGGAGATTAAAGGTTTTTTCAGGCTCACCCGGGCAGCAGTGCGGGCATCTACATTGGAGACCAGAGAGATTACAGGTACTGAGATACCAATGGCAGCACCTCGGATGAGTCTCCCCCTGGAACCTGCCCCAGCTCAAGCCCATGAGATGAGAGATGTGAAAAAGGGGGAACAAGTGACTGAGATAGGGGATTTGAGGGCTCTCTTACAAGCCCTCCCCACTAGGCAGGAGATGGAGGCTCACTGGAAGCTAATGGAAGCATTGGTTTCCCGTCTTGAAGAGGGACATACACGGGAAATGCAGTCCGTACGTACGGAGGTTCAGACTTTAACAGACAGAATAAATGAGGAAGGATCCGCTATAGAAAGATTGGAATCACGTGTATTGAAATTAGAAAAGGATCAGTTAGCTCAAGCCTCCAATTTTCAATTAAAAACGGAAGAGGCCGAGGACCGAAGTAGGAGGAATAATTTGAGATTTCGAGGTATTCCTGAGAATATTGAAGAAGAACAATTATACCAAACCATAGTCAAGATATGCCAGGACTTAGGGGTAAACACCTCCCCTAGGGATATTGAATTTGACAGATTGCATAGAGCCCCGGGACCCAGATCGACAGATCTGACAAGACCTCGAGACGTAATCGGTCGTTTACATAGATACTCCCATAGAGAGTTGATCAGCAGGAAAGCATGGGAGAAAGGCCCAGTGACATATGAGGGGGGTAGGATTAATATACTCCCAGATTTATCCCGAGCTACACTTCAAAGGAGAGCGCAATTGCGTCCTCTACTGGACAAGATAAAATCTGCTGGAGGGACTTATCGTTGGGGATATCCGATATCGTTGATAATTAGGATGGAAAAAGGGTCTTTTTTATTACAATCACCAGAAGATCTCCCGGCGCTATTTCTGTTTTTGGGAACTGAAAGCTGTGAGGTCCCAAATTGGCTCTCGCCGATTAGGAAGAGTTCACACAGAGGGGGGATCCCAAGACCCACTGCATCATTATTACCTACAAACCAAGTAGAAGCCCAGCAAATTCAGCAAGTACAGGAGGTGGAGAGCACCTAAGTTGGTGCAGAATGGAAGAAAGGAAATATTACCCACCTGGCTATGGGACATAGGTTCTTTAGGCTTTTTCTTCTTCTTTTGTTCTTTTTTTTTTTTTTTTTTTTTTTTCCTCCTCTTTCAAACCGAGCAGTAGCTAAGTAAATATAACAAGCACGGGAGAAGGAGAGTACCTAAGCTGGTGCTGAATTGAAGAAGGGAAATGCTACCCTCCTGGATATGAGACACATGTCTTTTTTTTTCTTTTTCTTTTTTTTTTTTTTTTTTCCCTCAGCTGATTTTTGATTTATATCGCCTTCCTCGTCTCCCTCTCCCACTCCCACTTACCTCTGGGAAAGATTATTCTCAATGAATATTTCCTTCACCCTTTTATTACTTATTGTGTTCCTTTTTCCTTTTTGCCCTGTTCAGAGCGAAATTTTTTTTTTTTTTTTTTTTTTTTTAAGGAGATGCGGGGCTAAGCCTTGACGCCGGGGGCCGATTTCTGGAGAGGCGGCCAATAGAAGAGTAGAGGAGAGGTGGAGGGTTGGGAAGGGGGGGTAGATAAGAGGGAGGGGAGGGGGAGGAAGACACCGGAACACAGGTTTGGAGGATGACACAAATACACATATTGCAGTCAAAGTAGGAGGGACTGAGTAGTGGGAGGTCTGGGGGAAAAATTAAATAGAATACACAAATAGTTCACAATAAAATAGGCCAATGAAAATGGTTGATTAAGAGGGATAATGGGGAAGAGAGGGAGGGAGGGAGGGCGAGAAGGGATGAAAGGGGGGCTAAACAAGATATAAATAAATTAACAATACAGTAACCATTTTATACACTAAGTTTCAAGAAATGAATAACAGGCACTAGGGGAAGGGGGGAGCACATGGAAAAATGTATACACTAGGGTACAAGGTAAAAGCCGCCTCTCCGGACGCGGCCCACGGCGCTAGGATTCTCTCTCCTGGTTCTTTTTTTTTTTTTTTTTTTTTTTTTTTTTTTTTTTTACTATTAAATTGTAACCTCTGCACACTGTGGGGGGTTAATATGTTTGTATGTAAAAGAGGTGTAATAGGGCCTTAGGAAAGGGGAGGAGGGCGTAGGGAGGAGGAAAAGAGATGGGACCGAGATGAGAGGAATGTGAAATAATGTGAAGAGGTAGAGGTGAGGAAGGGCGGGGAAAGAAGATAGAGGGAGAAGAAGGGAAAAGTTATGAGGAGCCCAACCAGGAGGGATTAAAATATACTGGGAAAGGCTGGAGGGATAGGGGTTCGTGCCTGGCCCACTCGGGCATTGTCTAGTCACCCCCTCTTATCCATCACCTACGGGAAACTAAAGTACCCATAGGTAGGTGTTGGGAAGTTTAGTTTAGTTTAGGGGGGGTTTGTGGTTTTTTTTTTTTTATTATTTTTTTTTTTTCTTCTCTACCCTTCTCTCTCCCTCTCCCCCTCTATCTCCCCCCCCCCCCCCCCCGCCGGGTATCCCCGGGCCGGGAGGAAAATGGAGGGGACAAGGGTTACCTCATTGAACGTTAAAGGATTAAATACTCCTGAAAAACGAAAAATGTTGTTGAATGAACTTAAGCGCCTAAAAAACAGATGTGGGGATGGTGCAAGAAACACACCTGAAAGCAGGGGCCTCTTTATATCTTCAAAATAGACATTTTCCCAATGTGTATCATGCATGTAATCAAAAATCTAAAACAAAAGGAGTTGCTATTTTAATCTCTAACAGAATTGCCTGGTCACTTCTGGAGAAACGTCAGGACGAAGGAGGAAGATATATCTTTCTTAAGGGGACTATAGGATCAGTAAAAGTGACTCTAGCTACTATATACGCCCCGAACTTACACCAAGATAGCTTTCTGAAAAAGACTTTGTCTAAACTAATGGAATTCAAGGAGGGAATTCTAATAACAGGGGGTGACTTTAATATCCCTCTTGATCCCAAACTAGATACTTCTAAGGGAACCTCCTCAATAGCGATCGGAATAAGAAAAAATATAACTAGAAAGCTTGTAGAATGCCAATTAGTAGATGCTTGGAGGGCCTTTCATGCTGAAGAGAAGGACTTTACTTTCTTTTCTAACCCACATCACCTATATTCGAGAATTGATCTTTTTTTAATACCACAGCAAATACTCTCGAAGGTCCGGGACACTCAAATAGGGAATATTACCTGGTCAGACCACGCCCCAATCACAATAAGGATAGACCTGACGGGAGGGATTCAAAAAATGGAATGGAGATGGCGACTAAATGAAAGCCTGTTACAGTGCCCCGAGATTCGAGATGATCTAATTACAGAAATCACATCATATTTCCAAACAAATGATGACGGGGAGATGGATATGGGAATAGTCTGGGAAGCTCATAAAGCGGTAATCAGGGGAATTTTAATCAAGCATGGCACTCGAGTGAAGAGAGCCAGGGAGGAGAGGATGATGCGGTTACTGGAGAAGATACAGGAAATGGAGAAAAAACACAAAAAGACATTGGAAAGGGAAACCGGAATTGAATTAGCAGACCTGAGAAGACAACTTTCAGATCTCCTCAGGTATAAAGCCAGGGCTACCCTCCAATATGGAAAGAGCGTAATATATCATTCAGGAGATAAATGCGGAAGAGTTTTAGCTAAAAAATTAAAAGAACAACAGAAGCGGTCATATATACCTTACATTAAAACTGAAGGAGGTCAAAAAATGGCCAATGGCTGCGCTGCTATCAATCTATCCAATCAGGATATGAGACAACGGCTGGAGCTGGTGTGCTCATTCCCGTTGCGGGAATTACAGGGTTCAGGTAAGTAAAAGGGAGGCTGGGGGGCTGCTGAATGGCAGGAGTTTTTTCACCTTAATGCATAGAATGGTCAAAAACCTTGAGGGTTTACAATCCCTTGAACTCTTCTGTGTCTCTCTGGCAGCAGAGTTTGTCCTGTCACCTTTTTTTTTCTCCCTCAGTAATCTGTGTTCCCTCTGCACAGTCTGTGGCATTCCTGTTGCTTTCTTCCCCCTTCAGTAACGGTATGTGTACATTTGTAGCCTTGACTAGATGTCTTGGCTCAGCTAGAGAGGAAGACTAACAGAAGAATAACAGTGCCCAGTCTCATAGGGCTGTGTTTTTCAGGGAGAAAGGAGAGAATATCAGGTAGATAAGACACTACCTTTTTGTAATGTTAACTTTCTTGTGTCTCCCTGGCAGCAGAGTTTGTCCTATCACCTCTCCTGCTCTTCCTTTCGCCCTCTCTAATCTGTGTTCCAACCACACAGTCTTTGTCATTCCTGTTGCTTTCTTCCCTTTTCAGCAGCAGTAAATCTTCAAGCTGTCAGCTGATTGGTCTCTAGTGGCTCTGATTTTAGGCACAGTGCCAAGAATAAAGAGCAACTGAGGATGTGCAGAGCAGGGTGAGATAATGCATTACTAGATTTGAAACAGTGTAGGCATTTATTTTTAACCACTTGACGTCCTGGCCATAGCCGAATGACTGCTACAACGCGGAACCTGAATTTCCGGGAGGCTGTCATATGACGTCCTCCCCTTTGCGTGCCCCCTGCAGGGTGATCACTGAGTCACAGAGACTCGGGTGATCACAGATCTGAGTAAGGGGCCTGACAGCGTGAGGAGAAAAAAAAAAAGCTGATCACCGGCTTATGTGCAAGGGGCATTGGTCCCGAAGAGGAAGGAGGCACATCTGCCTTATCTGTGCCAATCAGTACCCCCTGCCAGTGCCCACCAGTGCCACCTATCAATGCCCACCAGTGGTGCCAATCAGTGCCACCTAGCAGTGCTGCCTATCAGTGTAACCTATCAGTGCCCATCACTGCCACCTATCAGTGCAGCCTATTAGTGCCACTTCTCAGTGCTCACCAGTGCCACCTATCAATGCCCTTCAGTGCCACCTCAGTGCACACCAGTGCTGCCTTATTGGTGCCCATCAGTGCAGCCTCATCAGTGTACATCAATGAAGGAGAAAAATTAACTGTTTGCAAAATTTTATAACAAAAAAAAAAAAAAAAAAATTCAAAAATGTGGTCTTTTAAAAAAATTTTAACAAAAAAATTCAAACTGCAGAGGTGATCAAATGCCACCAAAAGAAATCTCTATTTGTGGGGGGGGGGGGATGATAAAAATTTCATTTGGGTACAGTGCAGCATGACCGCGCAATTGTCATTAAATGTGCGACAGCGCTGAAAATTGGTCTGGGCAGCAGGGGGGTTTAAGTGCCCAGTAAGCAAGTGGTTAATGTTTTACATAGCTATACCTGCAAAAGGGGCCGGCCTGAGGTCATCTAGTAGGACTTAATTTTCTGACTAAAAGTTCCACTTTAAATTGCCTGGATGTCATGCTTATCCCGTGGTGGTAGTATATTCTGAGATACTGACCCAGAAGAATTATTCAGATAGTGATAGCTCCAGGTCAGTCATGCGAAGTATTGAGGCCAGAGACAGGCAGGCAACATCCTCAACGTACTGCCTATTCAAATGTGCTCAATTGTGCACCAAAGCCTTGTCCCTGTGACCTGGGAACCCCTGAACCCAAGGTGTGTGCAATATGCAAATACGTGCTTTACTTAGAGATCAGTTCTTCAACTTCACATCCCGTAACCCATTGTGTACCTGTCTAGATTTCTAGGGCGTCTGCATTGCATTGGTGGGTGGGGGGAGGGATTGATATTTGAATAATGCACACTCCCCTGGGGTTCAGGTGTACAACGAAGTGCAAAGGATGTGCCAGAAGATATCATTATGTATTAGCAGTGTGGTGCATCTTAACCGCTTCCCGACCGCCCACTGTATGTATACGTCCTCAGAAGGGCACGGCTAGGCAAAAGGACGTGTATACAAGTCCCCTTTAATTGCCTGGCCATGGGTCGCGCACGCGCCTCCGTGACCACGGCCGCGGGACCAGCGGACCCGATCGCCGCTGGTGTCCCGCGATCGGGTCACAGAGCTGAAGAACGGGGAGAGGTCTGTGTAAACAAACCTCTCCCCGCGCTTCCTACTCTGCCTGTCATTAATCGGCTGTTCCCTGTCATAGGGAAAGCCGAATAAATGACGTCAAACGTCAGCCCCACCCCCTAATAGTAAAAAAAAAACACACACGTCGCAGCCCATAACCCCTCCCCTCCCCCTAGTGGTTAACTCTTTCACTGCAAGTGTCATTTACACAGGAATCAATGCATTTAAATAGCATTGATTGCTGTATAAATGACAATGGTCCCAAAAATGTGTCAAAAATGTCCGATGTGTCCGCCATAATGTCGCAGTCACAATAAAAATCGCTGATCGCCACCATTACTAGTAAAAAAAAAAAAATATTAAAGTGGAAGTAAACCCCCCTATCGTTTTCAGCCAAGGAAGCTGCCATCTTTGCCTCTGTTTAATCTTCAACTGCCACAGTGCTGCACATGTGATCCGTTATGACACCAGCCATTGGATGGTTTGACTGTTTGGTTGAGAGCACAGCCAATGTGCAGTTAGCATTCCCGGCATGCCTTTTTTTTTTTTAAACTGTTAAATCGATGGGTTTACTTCCACTTTAATAAAAATGCTATAAAACTATCCCCTATTTTGTAAACGCTATAACTTTTGCGCAAACCAATCAATAATCGCTAATTGCGATTTTTTTTTTTTTTTTTTTACCAAAAATATGTAGAAGAATACGTATCGGCCTAAACTGAGGAAAAAAAAAGTTTTTTTATATATTTTTTGGGGATATTTATTATAGCAAAAAGTAAAAAATATTGCATTTTTTTCAAAATTGTCGCTCTATTTTTGTTTATAGCGCAAAAAAATAAAAACCGCAGGGGCGATCAAATACCACCAAAAGAAAGCTCCATTTGTGGGAAAAAAAGGACGCCAATTTTGTTTGGGAGCCACGTCGCACGACCGCGCAATTGTCAGTTAAAGCGACGCAGTGCCGAATCGCAAAAAGGGGCCTGGTCCTTTTGGCTGCCAATTGGTCCGGGGCTGAAGTGGTTAATACCCTTGTACAGTTTGCATGTTCCCACTCACTTCTCTATGCTCCTTATGTGAACCAATCAAAAAATAAATCTTGGCAATCAATAGCCTTAAGGCAGTGAATTCTGGGAATTTGCAGCTCTGTCCTTCCAATTCTGCTCTGTGAGGATTTAGGTAGAACACGATCTTTTAAGACGTCTGCTGGAACACACAGAGTGAAAGCAAGGGGGGGTCAAGGTTTATTGACGATCCTCCAGGTAAGGCATTAGAAAGCAAAGAGAGGTAGGGGATAAATGGTGTCATTTATAAAGACAATACGTATACAATATATACAGGTTCTTTCTAGATGTCAAGCTCAGTCAGTCCTTCCACCTAATTTTGATATAAAGCTATGTTTTCATGGCGGTCCTTACAGGTTTATTTTAGTTGTCTTGGCCTGTGGAACTAGAGATTTGGGTAGATGGCTGCTCTTCAATTTTTTTGGGTTCCTGGCCAACCCAGATGATAGAAGTTGTTCATGAGAAAGAATAGAGGGGCATCAAATTGCTGTCTGAACATTGGGACATGGATATAAACAGCATCAGCTGCCAAATGGGCCCCAACCTGTGGTGGCAGCAGGCTTTACCAGGTCCTCCATGATGGCTTACTACAATGTACCTTCTGACAGAAGCAAGTACCGTATTTATCGGCGTATAACACGTGCCGGCGTATAACACGCACCCCAAGTTTAGGAGGGAATATTAGGAAAAAAACTTACATTTAAATGCCCATCGTTGCAGCCTTGTCCAGTGTCCATCTGCAGCCTTGTCCATCCTTGCAGCCTTGCCCAGTGCTGCCTTGTCCATCGCAGCCCTGTCCATCCTTGCAGCCTTGCCCAGTGCAGCCTTGCCCAGTGCTATTGCAGCCTTGCCCAGTGCAGCCTTGCCCAGTGCCTTTGCAGGCTTGCCCAGTACATTTGCAGCGTTGCCCATTTTTAAAATTGGCGCCGAGTGGGGAGGACGAGCGACGCGTGACATATCGAAAGCCACGTGTATTTTCGGCTCCTCTCGTAGTCCCGCCCACCTCCACTGATTGCGAGAGGAGCCGAGCGCTGACAACATACAGAAATCCGAGTTCGGCTAGTCTCGGCTCTGCTCGCAGACAGGGGCGGGACTGCAAGAGGAGCCGAAAATAGCCGAACTCGGATTCCTCTATGTTGTCGGCGATCGGCTCCTCTCGCAATCAGTGGAGGTGGGCGGGACTGCGAGAGGAGCTGAAAATACACGCGGCTTTCGGAATATCGGCTCCACTCGCTCCCCTAAAGAGAAAATCGGCGGGTATCGGCGTATAACACGCACCCACGATTTTCCCCTGATTTTAAGGGGAAAAAAGTGCGTGTTATACGCCGATAAATACGGTAAACCATGGACCGTCCAAAGTTCTTCTGCCCTCCACAACCCAAGAGCTATAAACCCTTACCCAAGATCACCGCTCCTCCATATCTGCACCCAAACCCCAGCCAGTGGAGCACTCTACAGACTACCAACCTGCCATCTCCAGTTCAGAATGTTTTCACAATGTCTTAGCTATGGGTTTGCATGCCACCAGGAGGCCGGGTTCGGCGTTGAGATATCCTCAACCAGCAGTCACCATCCAGACCCATGTCTTGTCTATTACTGGCTAATGTTCCATATCTCCTAACACCACTCACCTGTACTGTCAGCAGCTCAATCATCTTGTTGGTGACCAAAGTTTTCATGTTGAAGTTTTGTGTGAGGAGCCATGATGAAGCTCTGGTTGTACTCCCCTCTTTGGTGGCTGGTGTCTCCTACCTTTCCATTGTTCTAGAGCTAGACTCCATTAGTGTTGAATGTCATTGTCCCCCGTTCCCATGGGAACCCCTCATAATAGGCACAGCAGATGTACAGACCCAGGAACTCAGCACAGGGATGGTGGGAGCCCCTCATAATGGGCACAACAGGCGTCCAAACCTGGGAACTCAGCGCAGGGATGGTGGGAACCCCTCACTATGGGCACAACAGGTGTACAGACCCAGGACCTCAGCACAGGGATGGTGGGAACCCCTCATAATGGGCACAGCAGGTGTACAGACCTGGTAGCTCAGCACAGGGATGGTGGGAACCCCTAATAATGGGCACAACAGGTTTACAGACCCGGGAACTCAGCACAGGGATGGTGGGAACCCCTCACTATGGGCACAACAGGTGTACAGACCCAGGACCTCAGCACAGGGATGGTGGGAACCCCTCATAATGGGCACAGCAGGTGTACAGACCTGGTAGCTCAGCACAGGGATGGTGGGAACCCCTCATAATGGGCACAGCAGGTGTACAGACCTGGTAGCTCAGCACAGGGATGGTGGGAACCCCTCAATGGGCACAGCAGGTGTACAGACCTGGTAGCTCAGCACAGGGATGGTGGGAACCTCTCATAATGGGCACAACAGTTGTGCAGACCTGGGAACTAAGCACAGTTATGGTGGAAACCCCTAATAATGGGCACAACAGGTTTACAGACCCGGGAACTCAGCACAGGGATGGTGGGAACCCCTCATTATGGGCACAGCAGAGTACAGACCCAGGAACTCAGCACAGGGATGGTGGGAACCCCTCATAATGGGCACAGCAGGTGTGCAGACCTGGGAACTCAGTACAGGGATGGTGGGAACCCCTCATAAAGGGCACAGCAGGTGTACAAACCTGGGAACTCGACACAGGGGTGCTGGGAACCCCTCATAATGGGCACAGCGGGAACTCGGCACAGGGATGGTGGGAACCCTTTCATTATGGGCACAGCAGGGGTACAGACCTGGTAACTCAGCACGGGGATGATGGGAACCCCTCATAATGGGCACAGCAGGTGTACAGACCCGGGAACTCGGCACAGGGAGACAATAAGGATTTTACCAGTTGGGTGCCCACGATAGGCTCAGCGCCCCCATACAAAATGCACAGCATGCATACAGAGTTAGCAATATTATAATTGTAAACGATCACTACATACAAGGCCTAGAAAATATTGATCCATACTTATTGTCAATAGGCTGATCATATTCTTGATCATTCTTTGTGAATGTAAAATAATTCCACTTAAAGCTTCCCATAGGCTACCAGGGTCTGGATCACACAAGCAGCCCAAGCAGGAGAACCTGCCAGCCAGCAAAGCCATCTCAGACATGTAGCAGTTCACAAACCACATGAAGTGATGTCTCCTGGAAACCAGTGTCCACCATGATCTAGTGATTGCCACCTTTATTACCCGACTTCAATCTCTGCTGTAGAGTCATGGATATAAATAAAAAGGCACAAAAATGTCGGCTTTCGCTCTCACTTCCTGTTGTGTCGCCATAACAAAAAGAGATGGAAATCCAAATTGTTATATCCGTCATCAGAACAGGAAGTGAAGGGAAATCTCCCATTGGCATTTCTCCTCCCTTTGGCGACATATTCTTTTACTTCCTGTTGTGTCTCCAGGACAGGAAGTGAAAGCATAATCTCTGCAATAGGATCCAGACAGGCCTAAAAAGAAAAACCTGACAGGGTTCTAACCCTACTTTTCAAAACCCGAAACCGTTGTATCTTTAAATTTATTTAGGGAGGGACTAAGGAAAACAAGAAGCCTGCTCTCTCGTGTCCCCTCCTTATTACCGATATCAGAACCTTCAGATGTCCTCTACCGATAGAACAAGGAACTGTTCCCATACATCATTGCTCGTATTGAGTATGAATAGTCATGTCGCAGTTCCGGTTTTCACCACCAGGTTGCACTGCAGCCAGAGTTGAGCTAGAAATAGAAGCATGAAGTATGTAGACTTCTATTTAAGGGTTATAAGATGTGTGAGTGCTCAGGTGGCGGCTGAAATTAGTCCGGTGGCTGAATCCTTTCCCACATATGGAGCAGCAATATGGCATCTCCCCCGTGTGGGTCCTCTCATGAAGGATGAATTCGTACTTCCTCAGGAACCATTTTCCGCACTGGGGACAACAGTGAGGCTTCTCCCCCGTGTGAATCTTCTTGTGAAGGCCGAGTTCGTAGTTGCGGCTGAAACGTTTCCCGCACTCTGTGCATTCGTACGGCTTCTCCCCCGTGTGAGTCCTCTCGTGTTTGACCAGCTCAGACTTGGCCACGAAACCCTTCCCGCACTCGCGGCAGGTGTACGGCCGCTCCCCTGTGTGGATCCGCTCGTGTTTGATCATGGCCGACTTATGGGCGAAGCTCCTTTTGCAGATGGGACAGGCGAAGGGCTTCTCCCCCGTGTGGATCCTCTTGTGGCGGTCCATGTTCTGTTTGGTGCCGAAGCTTTTGCCGCACTCGTCGCAGGAGTAGGGCTTGTCGCCCGTGTGGACCCGCTGGTGGATGACGAGGTGAGAGTTGTTGGAGAAGCAGCGCCCGCACTGCAGGCAGGAGTAAGGCTTGTCACCAGTGTGGACCCTCAGGTGACGTACAAGGTGGGAGCTGTTGGCGAAGCTCCTCCCGCAGTCGGGACAGGAATACGGCTTGTCACCAGAGTGGACACGTTGGTGTCGGACCAGGTGCGAGTTGTTTGCAAAGGATTTCCCGCACTCGGAGCAAGAATAGCGCTTGTCCACCACGTGCGTGGTCTGGTACACCAAAACCTGGGCGTTGTCTGTGAAGCATGTCCCACATGTGGCGTACGGGTAGAGTCCTCCTGCAATATAGACCATTTCTTGCGGAGAGAGGTCCTGGTTACATATGTAGCACTTACTGTGGTCAGGCAAGCCACTTTTTCCTGTCCATGTGTGGGACTGCTCTTCGGTTGGTAGGTGCTCTTCAGCACCTGAAACTGGTTCCTCCTTAACAATAATGGATATGGGTTCCCCGTTTGAGAGGTTCTCTTCAGATGAAGAGGGCTCCTCCTTAATATGACCAGATGTTGAGCAGTGAGTGGGTAGAGCTAGTCCTTCCTCGTTACACAAGGCCGATTCCTTGACACCAAGAGACGTCTGATGTCCACGACGTAAGTCCGTGTCTTCTACTTGTACCGCCATTTCCACTTTAACAGATGTAGTTTGAACAAGATCCAAGGCTTTGGAGAAGTCAACGGGTCTACATAGTGCGTTCTTCTCTGGAGAGTGGGCCTTATCAAGTTCCTCCGCTGAGCAGGATTTGGCAACGGTGGGGTGGATCGTTCCGAGGTCTTTCAGAAGGTCCAGTGATGGTGCGTTGGGATGGGTGACTCTTCCTAGGGAATCTGGTGGACAGAAAGAGAGGGTGGTGAGAAGATGGACACATGGGGATTGATATGAACGTTTATATGGAGTGGACTGAAATTTTGGGACAAGGGACATTGCTATATAAGATAGAGAAGTGCAGGAATAAAAACATCTTTGCCATGCTGAAGCTTCCCTCCAACCACTTTGCATATTATTTTATATATACCATGATTCTGTACTTGCCAAATATGCTGCAGAAATCTCCCTCCGCCATTTTAACTGTGGGCAGCTGAAGCTGCTGCCTGTTCACTTCCTGGATTAACACACACACCTCCAGTTCTGCAGCTCTCTTTGGCCCTCTTATGACTCATCCCCCCTCCCTCCCTGGCAAACTCTCATGAGACTTAGAGAGAGAGAGCTGTGCATGATGTCATAAGCCTAGGCTAATAACCAGACAAGAAACAAGAAGTGGGCTGTATAAGGTATTTACTGGCAAAAAACATTTTTTTTACTATCCAAAAGTTAAAACAACAAGTGCAGAAGGTTTAATATATGGAGAGTTTAAAAAAATGACTGAAGTTCCGCTTTAAGGTAAAGTGGTTGTAAACCCTTTAGGCATGACATATGAACAAAGCATATCCCTCCTATAGTGTGTACTTATCTCAGTCCAGAGCACTAACTGTCATTTCTGTCTGCTGCCTTTTTTCTCTGCTATCAGCTTGAGTCACTTCTGACAAGTTTTCCTGACACCAAGAGAAAAATGGTGACAGGGGAGGGACCTCCAGCAGATTGACAGCCTCAGCTCTGTTCCTGTGTGAAGGGGGGGGGGGGTGTCCCTTCCCTCCAATCAGCTGTCAGAGCTCTCCTCACTAGGCTCTGCACAGTGTAACTTCAGCTGTCTGTCCCCTTTTTTCTGAACTCTCAGACAAACTTTATAATTCAGCACTTTGTACGGATGTAAAGAAGAGATGACTGCAGATAAACAGGTATAACTTGTGTAGGAGAATTTGTTTCATCTCTGTGTATCACCTGATGCCAGTCACTTCACTGGGTATATGTACGGGTTTACAACCACTTTAATAACTTTGTTTTGTCATATTGGTTATGTTCGAATGATTCGTTTTCAGGAATTTGTTTCTTATATTCGTTATTTTCTAATCAAATTTGAAAATGTATTTAAATTTAAAATGGAAACATATTGCAATAAATGCAGTAAGGTATAAAAGTGAAATAAGATGACGATGCCGACATTATGCGTTATAGAATAGAATAAAAAATATAAGAATAGAATAGAAAATAAAGGAATAGGAAAGAATAAAATGAAGCAAAATTGAATTGTATTATATATTATTCTATTCTGTTTTATTCTATCCCTTTCTATAAAGCAGCCTAAGTAGTAATTATGATCTTATTTCACTTTTATACCTTACTGTAATTATTGCAATAGCAGGGCCCTCTGACTCCTTCTGTATTGAATTGTATTTTCCGGGGGTTTGAGACCATATTAGGTAGCCCCTTTCCAGGGTTGGAGACCATATTAGGTAGCCCCTTTCCAGGGTTGGAGACCATATTACGTAGAACTTTTCCAGGTTTGGAGACCATATTAGGTAGCCCCTTTCCAGGGTTGGAGACCATATTAGGTAGCCCCTTTCCAGGGTTGGAGACCATATTAGGTAGCCCCTTTCCAGGAATGGAGACCATATTAGGTAGAACTTTTTCAGGGTTGGATACCATATTAGGTAGCCCCTTTCCAGGGTTGGAGACCATATTAGGTAGCCCCTTTCCAGGAATGGAGACCATATTAGGTAGAACTTTTCCAGGGTTGGAGACCACATTAGGTAGAACTTTTCTGGGGTTGGATACCATTAGGTAGCCCCTTTCCAGGGTTGGAGACCATATTAGGTAGCCCCTTTCCAGGTTTGGAGACCATATTAGGTAGCCCCTTTCCAGGGTTGGAGACCATATTAGGTAGAACTTTTCCAGGGTTGGAGACCATATTAGGTAGAACTTTTCCGGGGTTGGATACCATTAGGTAGCCCCTTTCCAGGGTTGGAGACCATATTAGGTAGCCCCTTTCCAGGTTTGGAGACCATATTAGGTAGCCCCTTTCCAGGGTTGGAGACCATATTAGGTAGAACTTTTCCAGGGTTGGAGACCATATTAGGTAGAACTTTTCCGGGGTTGGAGACCATATTAGGTAGAACTTTTCCGGGGTTGGATACCATATTAGGTAGCCCCTTTCCAGGGTTGGAGACCATATTAGGTAACCCCTTTCCAGGGTTGGAGACCATATTAGGTAGCCCCTTTTCAGGATTGGAGACCATATTAGGTAGACCCTTTCCAGGATTGGAGACCATATTAGGTAGACCCTTTCCAGGTTTGGAGACTATATTAGGTAGAGCTTTTCTGGGGTTGGAGACCATATTAGGTAGACCCTTTCCAGGTTTGGAGACTATATTAGGTAGAGCTTTTCCGGGGTTGGATACCATTAGGTAGCCCCTTTCCAGGGTTGGAGACCATATTAGGTAGCCCCTTTCCAGGTTTGGAGACCATATTAGGTAGCCCCTTTCCAGGGTTGGAGACCATATTAGGTAGAACTTTTCCAGGGTTGGAGACCATATTAGGTAGAACTTTTCCGGGGTTGGAGACCATATTAGGTAGAACTTTTCCGGGGTTGGATACCATATTAGGTAGCCCCTTTCCAGGGTTGGAGACCATATTAGGTAGCCCCTTTCCAGGGTTGGAGACCATATTACGTAGAACTTTTCCAGGTTTGGAGACCATATTAGGTAGCCCCTTTCCAGGGTTGGAGACCATATTAGGTAGCCCCTTTCCAGGGTTGGAGACCATATTAGGTAGCCCCTTTCCAGGAATGGAGACCATATTAGGTAGAACTTTTTCAGGGTTGGATACCATATTAGGTAGCCCCTTTCCAGGGTTGGAGACCATATTAGGTAGCCCCTTTCCAGGAATGGAGACCATATTAGGTAGAACTTTTCCAGGGTTGGAGACCACATTAGGTAGAACTTTTCTGGGGTTGGATACCATTAGGTAGCCCCTTTCCAGGGTTGGAGACCATATTAGGTAGCCCCTTTCCAGGTTTGGAGACCATATTAGGTAGCCCCTTTCCAGGGTTGGAGACCATATTAGGTAGAACTTTTCCAGGGTTGGAGACCATATTAGGTAGAACTTTTCCGGGGTTGGAGACCATATTAGGTAGAACTTTTCCGGGGTTGGATACCATATTAGGTAGCCCCTTTCCAGGGTTGGAGACCATATTAGGTAACCCCTTTCCAGGGTTGGAGACCATATTAGGTAGCCCCTTTCCAGGATTGGAGACCATATTAGGTAGACCCTTTCCAGGTTTGGAGACTATATTAGGTAGAGCTTTTCTGGGGTTGGATACCATATTAGGTAGCCCCTTTCCAGGGTTGGAGAGACCATATTAGGTAGCCCCTTTCTGGGGTTGGAGTCCATATTAGGTAGAACTTTTCCAGGGTTGGAGAGACCATATTAGGTAGCCCCTTTCCAGGGTTGGAGAGACCATATTAGGTAGCCCCTTTCCAGGGTTGGAGTCCATATTAGGTAGAACTTTTCTGGGGTTGGATACCATATTAGGTAGCCCCTTTCCAGGGTTGGAGACCATATTAGGTAGAACTTTTCTAGGGTTGAATACCAAATTAGGTAGAACTTTTCAAGGTTTGGAGACCACACTAAGTAGAACTTTTCCAGGGTTGGGGACAATAATCAAGTAGAACTTTTCTGGGTTTGGAGATCATATTAGATAGAACATTTCAAGATTGGCACCATAAAGAAGTAGATTGTCTATGTGAGCAAAAACAAAACAACCAAGAGATTAGAGCAGCGATTTTCAACCTTTTAGAACCCCTTATTAAAACCAGTTCATCGGTAGTCAATGGCCCCTTACATAGCTGGTCAGTAGAAATAATGCAACCCTTTGCAGACAGCCAAAAGGATAATCAGTGTCATGCTGCTGGTGCTGCCAAGCGTTGTTGGCCATGGAACTATGCAAGCACCTTCAAAATGGAAGGTCGACCAGCTACAGCTCAAGGAACCCCTAGCAACCTCTGGAGGAACCCTGGTCTCCAACCCTGGAAAATTTCTACCTAATATGGTCTCCAACCCTTGAAAAGTTCTACCTAAAATGGTCTCCAACCTTGGAAAGGTTCTACTGAATATGGTGTGAAACCCTTTGCCATCCCTGTTCAACATAGGGAATCACTGGTAAAGACATCTGTGAATTAAATTTTTTTTGATATTGCTGGGTTTCTTTAATGGTGGGTGGTTTAAACAACTCTTACCTGGAGACTTAAGGGCCTTCCAGCTCTCCATTATGAAATCCCTCTTATGGTCCTCATGTTCTTCTCCATGCCTCTGTGCCTGCAATACAAAAAAAGAGAGTGTCCCCTTCAAAAAAAACCTGACACACACAATGATACAGTCACCATCCAGACACATCCCTTGTCTGTTACTGGATAATGTCCCAGAATTCCCGGCACCGCTCACCTCTCCTGTCAGCAGCTCAATGATCTTCTGGGTGACTTCTAGAATCTTCTTGTCATTATTTCTTTCCAATGCAAGACAGTGAGGTGGAGGCTCCATAATGAGACCTTGGCTTCTGTTCCATCCTTCTGGGACAAGGGCGAGGCAGTTGGGTGCCATATTTGTCTCCAGTGTCTTCTTGGTGACGATATAATCCTACAGAAACAAAACACAGGAGGTCAAGGTGTATGGTTTTGGATAGAGTGGAGAGGGGTTAGAAAACTTCTCATATTTTTATTGCTGTCTGTGACCTGTTGGGAAAATTTGTCCTCATGTCACATCATGTGACCTCCCAGAATCCTCCTCACCTCTCCGGTCAGGTCTGTGTTTTATTAATAGGAGATAAGAGTGACGTCATGTGACCTCCCAGAATCCTCCTCACCTCTCCGGTCAGGTCTGTGTTTTATTAATAGAGATAAGAGTGATGTCATGTGACCTCCCAGAATCCTCCTCACCTCTCCGGTCAGGTATGTTTTATTAACCTCTTGCTTCCCCATAGTCAAATATCGTCTGCAGGAGGGACATATGACTTCCTCGGCTTCCCGGCCGTCTAGGGGCGGGGCGCGCCGCCTCACTCAGGAGCCGGTGCTCGGCGGCCGCGATGTCCGCCTGGCACCCACGCTTGCCGGTAACAGAGCAGGGACATGGATCTGTGTGTGATCCACGGTCCTGTCAGGGGAGAGGAGACCGATCGTGTGTTCCCAGTACAGAGGAACACTGATCGGTCTCCTCCCCGTGTGAGTCCCGTCCCCCTACAGTTAGAATCACTCCCTATTTAACACATTTAACCCCTTCCCTGCCAGTGACATTTATACAGTAATCAGTGCATTTTTATAACAGTGATCGCTATATAAAAATGTGAATGGTCCCAAAATAGCGTCAAAAGTGTCCGATATGTCCGCCGCAATGTCACAGTCTCAAAAAAAAAAATCTCAGATCGCTGACGCCTTTTGTAATAGAGAGATGTCATGTGACCTCCCAGAATCCTCCTCACCTCTCCGGTCAGGTCTGTGTTTTATTAATAGAGATAAGAGTGATGTCATGTGACCTCCCAGAATCCTCCTCACCTCTCCGGTCAGATCTGTGTTTTATTAACAGAGATAAGAGTGATGTCATGTGACCTCCCAGAATCCTCCTCACCTCTCCGCTCAGTTTTACGTTTTATTAATAGAGATAAGAGTGACGTCATGTGACCTCCCAGAATCCTCCTCACCTCTCCGCTCAGGTCTACGTTTTATTAAGAGTGATGTCATGTGACCTCCCAGAATCCTCCTCACCTCTCCGGTCAGCAGGTAGATGATCTCCAGGGTGAGGTTTAATATCTTCTGGGTTTTGTGGTTCTCTCCCTCATCCATTCTTGGTGACACAACCTGACGTCCTACAGAGCAACGTCTCCACTGTAGATTAAAATAAACAAGCAGGTGAGAAGACTTCCAGGAGCTTTCACTTTCAGACTTGCCTTAAACTAATGAGTAAGGGAAATAATAAACGGGTAATACCCAGTTCCTCACTAAGTACGAGATGAATTTTTGAATGGGTTTTCTCTTGGAGGATCTGCTTACTTTGCAGGATCTTCAGGTGATGAGATCTACCCCCCCCCCCCCCTACTAGGTTTAATAATAGCTTTCACTTTCAGGCTTCATACTGCAGGTTCATTCTAAGTCTGCTCCACGCAGCTTATAAAAAGCACCAGCAAGCGCAATACAGTAAGTCTGTTTACATAATGATTCTCATATTCATATAGCTCTGAGCCTTTGACGTATACCGCAGTGCTGTACAGAGAGCGGCGAGCTAATCTCAGAACCAGAGGAGCTTGCACTCGGATGTCCCCCCACAGTCGCACACTATTATTAATACACATTTATACAGCTCTGACATATACCACGGTGCTGTACAGAGAAAACTAAGCCAATCACATCAGTCTCTGTACCAGAGGAGCTTACGCTCTAATGTCCCCCCCCCCCCCCACACACACACTATTATTAATACATCTTATATACACATAAATATAGAGAGAAATACACTGAAATCTGGTTTCCAGGCTCCTAAACTAATAATAAATAGCAGACAATGTATGAAGAGGTCACAATGTGTCTCATTACCTTCTGTCCCTCTCCCTTCTAATAGCACAAAAACTGACCCTGCTCGGCATTCCACTACTTCTGCCTTGCATAGGATGCTCTTCCTTTCTGCGTTCCACCAGACTTCCTCTTGTGCGTTCCAGGGCACTTCCGGCTTCTTTATCCGCAATCGTACTCTCTGCTCCTATGTAACCTCCCAGCCACGGGAATGTTTGTGTTTTATTGCATTCAGAGGATCACAAAGGGAAAGAAGTAAGAGGGAGATGATTTTTAAAATGTGTGCGCGGATGGTGGGTGTAGCATGCAGTTATGATAAATGGACACCAGATGGCGCTCGCCACCAGTGTAAATCATAACGGAACGAACACAGCTCATAGAGGCGGATGAAGAGCATAACCCGGAAGTGGTTTGGAACGCAAAGGCAGGAAGTGTAAAAGGGAGGATAAATATGGACGGGGACAAGCTATTTCCGGGTTTTACAGAGAAAGCTTTGTTTTTTGGGCTTGCTGGTATTGAAGGTGTGCAGGTAATTCTCTCTGAGGTTCATATTTACATATATTATTCTGTTGTATGACTACTATAGAGAACACAAACACTAGATATATTGTTTCATGGTAAAATTATGTCCTATGATAGTAATATTAGATATTTAAAGCGTATGGATCCTCATCAGGTGTGTAATGGTTTTACGTGTTTCACCGTTAGGTGTTGTTCCAAATATTGGTCTTCTGTATCCTGGATAAAGGAGTATCCCTCGAAATGTCATCCCGCCAAAGTCCTCCGTACATCGGACACCGGATCCCCTAATGATGGCGATGGATCAGAGTCACCTGACTGAGAGGATACTGGACCTCACCCTGGAGATCATCTACCTGCTGACCGGAGAGGTGAGGAGGATTCTGGGAGGTCACATGACATCACTCTTAGGGCTCTTTCACACGGACGTGTCCGTGTACGGTGCCCGCTCTGCACAGCGGGGGATCGCTCTGTCGAGCAGGAAGATGACAGGTCCGTCTCTGCACTCTGTACAGGGACGGACCTGTCAGAGCGACGCTCTCCCCTATGGGAGATCGGATGACGACGGACCGTAGAGTCCGTCGTCACCCGATCTGATCCGCAGACGGATGAAAAAATAGGGTTTTCCTCCGTCACACTTTTTCGGATCGGATGTCAGCGGACATGTCACCGCTGACATCCGTCCCTCCATAGAGGTCTATGGAGTGTCCGTTCAGGTCCGCCTAAAAAACTGACAGGCGGACCTGAACGGACCGTCCGTGTGAAAGGGGCCTTATCTCTATTAATAAAACGCAGACCTGACTGGAGAGGTGAGGAGGGTTCTTGGAATGCTATAGTGAAATTCTGATTTCAAGTCTTTCAATGGGCTTTATACACAGGATTACATAGTGGTGAAAACATCTGGTGATCGTGTAACCCCCGGAAGCCCTCACCATGTATCAGAAGGGTTGAACAACATGGAGCCTCCACCTCTCTCCCCGATACGCGATAAGAACGACACGAAGATTCTAGAAGTCACACAGAAGATCATTGAGCTGCTGACAGGAGAGGTGAGCGGTGCCGGGAATTCTGGGACATTATCCAGTAACAGACAAGGGATGTGTCTGGATGGTGACTGTATCATTGTGTGTGTCAGGTTCCTATAAGGTGTCAGGATGTCACTGTCTATTTCTCCATGGAGGAGTGGGAGTATATAGAAGGACACAAGGATCTCTACAAGGACGTCATGATGGAGGACCGGCCGCCCCTCACATCACCGGGTAAGAAGAAATGGGATCACATTTCGAAGTTGTATAAGGCTTGTGTGTGTGTCAGGTTCCTATAAGGTGTCAGGATGTCACTTTCTATTTCTCCATGGAGGAGTGGGAGTATTTAGAAGGACTTCTACAAGGAGGTCACTATGGCGGGCCGGCCGGCACTCACATCGTTGAGTTAGAAGATAAGGCATCACAGTTCTCAGTTAGTTGTATGAGGCTTGTTTAACCCCTTCCCGCCGAGTGTATGTACATCTGCGTACTCAGCTTTCGGGGGTTATACTGGGATGATGCCCGCAGCTGCAGGCATCATCCCGGTTTCGTTATTTAGAGCCGGCGATTGGCTTTCCGAGGATAACAACTGATGCGGCTAAAAGCCACTCAGTTGTTATCCGGAGGAGCGGGAGGGGACGTTCCCCCCCTCCCGCCGCTCTTTCCGGGCCTCCCGTTCAATCGGGAGGTCCAATCGAACGCTTGCGGCGGCTAGTGACAGACTGGAATGAAGCCGTAAACGGCTTAATTCCAGCCTCCCTGATGTAAACACGGAAGCGACGTCACAACGTCACTTCCTGTTTACTTGGCTGCCATTGGCGCCATTTTAAAAAAAATACGGTATTCAGATGCACTGTTTTCGGTGATCTGAATACTTTAAAGTGTAAAGGAATGCTATGGGGTCTTTTAGCCCCCCCCCCTGATCCATCCATAATATGTGTGTGTGTGTGTGTGTGTGTGTGTGTATATATATATATATATATATATATATATATATATATATATATATATATATATATATATATATATATGTTTGGGGGTTCTAAGTAATTTTCTAGCAAAAAATAGGGATTTTAACCACTTCAGCCCCGGACCAATTTGCAGCCAAAGGACAAGGCCCCTTTTTGCGATTCGGCAATGCGTCGCTTTAACTGACAATTGCGCGGTCATGCGATGTGGCTCCCAAACAAAATTGGCGTCCTTTTTTTCCCACAAATAGAGCTTTCTTTTGGTGGTATTTGATCGCCCCTGCAGTTTTTATTTTTAGCGCTATGAACAAAAATAGAGCGACAATTTTTTTAAAAATGCATTATTTTTTACTTTTTGCTATAATAAATATCCCCAAAAAATATATAAAAAAAACTTTTTTTTTTCCTCAGTTTAGGCCGATACGTATTCTTCTACATATTTTTGGTAAAAAACAAATCGCAATAAGCGATTATTGATTGGTTTGCGCAAAAGTTATAGCGTTCACAAAATAGGGGATAGTTTTTTAGCATTTTTATTAATATATATTTTTTTTTTTTTTTTACTAGTAATGGCGGCGATAAGCGATTTTTATTGTGACTGCGACATTATGGCGGACACATCGGACATTTTTGACACATTTTTGGGACCATTGTCATTTATACAGCAATCAATGCTATTTAAATGCACTGATTCCTGTGTAAATGACACTGAAATGAAAGAGTTAACCACTAGGGGGGGGGGTTATGGGCTGTGACGTGTGTGTGTGTGTGTGTGTGTGTGTGTGTTTTTACATTAGGGGGCGTGGCTGACCTCTGACATCACTGATTGGCGATCGGGTCCGCTGATCCCGCGGCCGTGGTCACGGAGCTCCCGACCGGGTCGCGAGCACGCCCCCACGGCTAGGCAATTAAAGGGGACGTATATATACGTGCTTTTGCCTAGCCATGCCATTCTGCCGACGTATATGTACAGGCGGCGGTCGGGAAGCGGTTAACTTGTAAACACCAAATGTCAGAAATAGGCTTAGTCATGAAAGGGTTAATAACAAAGGCCCCAAGGAACCAATGAGAAATTTGTCTCAATAAAAGGCATTTTCCTATTCTTTGATCTCTCCTTCCCTTGCAATAGAACTTTTCGCAGCTTCAGTGACCTCCTACTCCAGTGATGGCGAACCTCGGCACCCCAGATATTTTGGAACTACATTTCCCATGATGCTCATGCACTCTGCAGTGTAGTTGAGCATCATGGGGAAATGTAGTTCCAAAACATCTGGGGTGCCAAGGTTCGTCATCACTGTCCTACTCCATTGCTGTATCTCAGCCTAGGACCAATCAATAAGCAGAATCACTGTAGACAACAATGAAAGTTCCCCACTCAGAATTTTATCTTTGTGTTTTTATCTATTTCCATCATCTCACCAACATGTTTTCTTTCATCTGTAGGATCCGACTCTCTTATTTCTCCATCACCGAACTGTATGAATGAAGATAACAACAATCATATGGACCCCTTCCCTGCCAAATGCTCCTCATCAGAGGAGCAGAACATGGAGACATCATGCGAGGAGGAAGAACGTGTTCCGTACTCTGACATATCTACCCCGAGAAACATCATACAAGACGTGTCAATTCCCATCATAGAGGAGCACCTCTTGTGTGAGGAACACCTCCCCTTCCCTGATATCTCCACCCCCACGTGTCCTACACCTTCTTCAGCCAAGAAGCAAGCCCTCACAGCTGAAGAACATCACCCCAACTCCGACATTTTCACACCTGTCCATCATCGGCAGTCACCAACTTCTCCCATTAAGGAGGGGTCACTCCCAGCTGAAAAACCTCCTTCACATTCCAACGTCGCTTTACCAGCAGACCACATACAATACATATCCATTCAGATTATGGATGAACATCTTCAGCACATCTCCACAGCCACCCATTATAAACAATCCGCATCTACTGACCTCAAAGAGGATTCCCTCTCGGCTGAAGAACATGTCCCCCACCCTGACATGTCTTTATCCACTGATCTTACTCAAGCTACACCCACTCACAAAGGGTTCCTTTCATCAGAACCTGTTCCACACTCGGATACCTCCACACCTGCAGAACAAATACAATATATATCTACTGAGATTATCGAGGGACCTCTTTCCTCTGAAGTAGAACACTTCACACACCCTGTGATCTCCACGCTAACACGATCTACCCCTACTGAAATTAAGGATGAGCCCCCCTCAGCTGTAGAACATCTTCCACACATCTTAACAGCTACTCAAGTGCCACCTACAACCACTTATGTTCAGGAGGAAGTCCCCTTAGCTGTTAAACATCTCCCACACATCTTAATGGCTACTCGTCATGTGTCGTCTACAACCACTGAGGTTAAGAAGGAAGTCCTTTCAGCTGTAGAACATCTCCCACACATCTTAACAGCTACTCATCAAGTGTCATGTACAGCCACTGATGTTAAGGAGGAAGTCCTTTCAGTCGTAGAACATCGTCCACACGTCTTATTGGCTACTCATCATATGCCACCTACAACCACTGATGTTAAGGAGGAAGTCCTCTCAGCTGTAGAACATCTCCCCCATTCTAGAATTTCTACATCCACATATTGTACACGCTCAAAACCTCCTCATGTTAAGAAGCAAAGCCTCTCAGCTGCAGAACATTTTCCCCACCAGAACACAACATATAATCATGTGCATTCCACACCTCCTCATATTAAGGAGGAACACCTTTCATTTGAGGAACATCTCAACACGCATGCGTGTCCTACCTATTCCTTATGTACTCAGGTTAAAGAGGAACCCTTCTCGTGTGAAGGGAACCAGCCCTCAAGCTGTGATATCAAACCAACAGGATCGATCCAAAATACATCTACCCCTATTAAAGAAGAATCAAACGCATGCAAAAAAGGAAGTCTTACGAGCACAACAGAACCTTCCTGCACCGAAGCTAGCCGACGTTCTCCTCCTAGGTTTATGCACACAAAACAAAGACCCTTTGGTTGTGGCCAATGTGGACGATGTTATTCCATCATCTCGAACCTGGTGTTGCACATGAGAACACACACTGGAGACAAGCTGTACAAGTGCTGGGAGTGCAGAGAGACCTTCGGCGAGGCTTCGCTGCTTGCTGTCCACTACCAACGACACGCCGCGGAGAAGGAGAACGCCAATGCCAGATCTGTGAGACCATGCAGAGAATGAGCCTCCCTCGAGCACTCATGGCGGGAATGACCTCCCCCAAAGAACAGACATTCATCTGCGGTAAATGTGGGGGGGGGGGCAGTTTTCCTCGAAGTCCAACATGAATTTACACATTGCGGTGAAGCCCTTTTGCTGCCCCGAATGCGGCAAAGGTTTCACCAGGAAGTGTGCTCTTAACAAGCACTGGAAGTGCCACATGGGGGACAAGCCGTCCGCTTGTCTGGAATACGGGAGATTTTTTTTTAACCGGCAGGCAGATCTTACTAGACACATGACGGTACACACAAGGCAAAAGCGCTATTGCTGCTCAAAGTGCAGGAAGTGCTTTCGGAGGAAGACGGCACCGACACAGAAACACCGACAAATACCCTGTAAACTGCCAGAGGAGGAGGAGGAGGACTCCAGGCCTACCGGTGGTGAGAAAGACAGTGATGACATATCACATGAGACTCTATGAACTATATCCGTAACAACCTCTTTGAACATACCTGTAACCACTTCCCGCCCATAGGATGTCATGCCATCCTGTATTTTTAGTGGTTGTATCCAGTATCTTTTTTTCAGCCAGAGATTCCCTTTTATAAAAGCCATCCTAGTGGCTGATTAGCCGCTGGATTGCTTTTACAGGCAGCGGGAGGGGACGTCTCCTGCCTCCCACCGGCGCTTCTTCGGGCTCTTCCATGCGGTCGGAGAGCCTGGTATCCGATCTAGTGGTGCTGCCAGAGTACTATAGAGGTGGCCATGGACCAAATTGTCCCTGGCCATCTCTATGGTCCTGGGAGGCCGGAAGTGACGTCATGACTTCTGGTTCTGGCAGATGTAAACGCTGCAATCTTTTTTTTTTTTCTGGAAAGAGGAGATCAATTTTTTTTTTTGTTAAACTCATGCTTTCCAGAGTAGAGGAAAAAATCTGGTGTCTTGTAGACCTCAGATGTTTCCATAAAGAGGACCTATCATGTCTTACAAGTGGTCAAAAAAAAAAAAAAAAGGGACAGTGTAAACAAATAAATAAATCATATAAAAAAAATTTTTATTTTTTTAAAGCGCCCCTGTTCCCTGGTTCTTGTGGTGAACGCACACATAGGTCACACTTGCATATGTAAAGGTGTTCGCACCAGACATGTGAGGGATCGCCACAAACATTATAGCGAGAGCGATAATTCCAGCGCTAGACCTCCTCTGTAACCCTAAACTGGTAACCTGTAAAAATAATTTAAAGCGTCGCCTATGGAGATTTCTACCTACCGTAGTTTGGTGCCATTCCAAGTTTTTTTTTTTTTTAACAAGAAATCCATTCCAAGTTTAAAGCATGAAATGTTTGTTACCTCTGTGTAACATGATCTTTTATATTTAAAAAAAAAAAAATTGGGTTATATATTGTTTTTTTTTTTTTTTTTTTTTGGCATTAAAATTCATTAAAGTGTATTTTCACCCCAGAAAATTGCGTTTGAAAAATCGATGTGTGCCATAAAAAAATTGCAACACCCACCATTTTATTCTCTAGGGGCTTCTGCTTAAAAAAAAATATATAATGTTTCTAGTTATTTTATAGCAAAAAAAAAAAATTAAGATTTTTTTCATGTAGGAGAGAAATGTCAGAATTGGTCTGGGCTGGAAGGCTGGAAGTGGTTAATCGGGGTGTGTGTGTGTGTGTGTGTGTGTGTGTGTGTGTGTGTGTGTATAGTAGATCCTTATTGGTGGTTTTGAAGGGTAACCATTTCTGTGGTTATGGTGAGGACCAATCCTTCAATCCAAACAACAGTATCCGACAATCACCCACACAGTGTGGAATTCACCATTTTCTTTGCACAATCCAAATGTGAAGTGAAAAACATGAA
Source organism: Lithobates sylvaticus (assembly GCA_028564925.1). Lineage (NCBI taxonomy): Eukaryota > Metazoa > Chordata > Amphibia > Anura > Ranidae > Lithobates > Lithobates sylvaticus. The sequence continues at coordinate 613,296,826 of CM053028.1, read as the reverse complement.
ATGACGTTTCAGACTTCGATGTTCTTTGCAAAGTGGCCACCAAAAGCATGGAAAACTTGTCTATCATAGACGAGGTGCTTTAAAAAGAGCGAGTACAGTGTATTTCCAGCAATCGATTATTTTGACTTATGTTCTGTAGTGTGCTGTACATGCTTGCTCTTCCATATTTTTGGGGTATTGTATTAAATATAGAAATTTGCAGATTAGCCACTAGAGGGAGTTCTGTATGTGACTCAGACTTATTCAGACTCAGTCTGCCATGTACCTACTCAATCATGGCAAACAAATAAATACTTGTTCATGTTTCACTTTGACTCCTTCGATTAGCCACAATATAGACGCATCATTTAAAGTCCCGACCCTCTTTCTCTATGTGACTCAGACTTATTCAACCTCCTTGCTTTACAGCTGTCGGGATGAGACCCCGGCCGCACAGGCAGTGCATTGTTTTCAATGGAGTTTGTGCAATCCCTGACTATACCCTGTAGCTTTGGATTCAGAGGGCAACACACAGTAACACCCTCTTTGAAATATATTATCCCCCCCCCCCGCATCAACACTAACAATAATAACAAACCCAGCCCCTCCTGCAATTTTAGCCAGCCCCCTTTCCACCCACTGCATCTGCACATACCACCATCCTGGTACCACAGGTATCACCACCCAATATACCTACATTACCCCCACCCCCCGCAATCTCAGTTATCCTCACCAACACCTCCTCCTGTAATCTCAGCCACCCCACCCCCAACCCTCCCCATCCACTACTATCACCACCTCACCCACTATGCCTACATCCTGCCCCACAATATGAACCACCAAGCTTCCTCCTGTAATCTCAGCCACCCCCCCCCCCCGCCACTGCACACCCCCAACCCTCCCCATCCACTACTATCACCACCCCGCACCCCCCACTATCTCAGCCAGAATCCCCCCCACCCCACCACCCTACCCCCAACCCTCCCCCCACCCCACAACCTCACACCCCCAACCCTCCCCATCCACTACTTTCACCACCCCACCCACTATGCCTACACCCACCCCACAATATTAATCCCCAACCTTCCTCCTGTAATCTCAGCCAGAATCCCCCCCCCCCTCCCCTGCACACCCCCAACCCTCCCCATCCACTACTATCACCACCGCACCCTCTATGCCTACACCCACCCCACAATATTAATCACCAATCCCTCCTCCTGTAATCTCAGCCAGAATAACCCCCCCCCCCCCCCCACCGCACACCCCCAAGTCTTCCAAATCCACTACTATCACCACCCCACCCACTATTCCTACATCCTGCCCCACAATATGAACCACCAACCTTCCTCCTGTAATCTCAGTATTCCAGGATCTGAGTCTCTGTACCAGAGGAGCTTACACTCTAATGTCCCCCCCCCCCCCCCCCCACATTCACACACTATTATAATTATACATTTACCACAGTGCTGTACAGAGAACATTGCGCTTGTCACATCAGTCTCTGTACCAGAGGAGCTTACACTCTAATGTCCTCCCACACTATTATTATACATTTATATAGCTCTGACATATACCGCAGCGCTGTACAGAGAACACTGAGCCTTCACATCGGTCTCTGTACCAGAGGAGCTTACACTCTAATGCCCCCCCCCCCACAGTCACACACTATTATTATTATTATACATTTATATAGCTCTGACATATACCACAGCGCTGTACAGGGAACACCAAGCCAATCTCTATCAGAGGAGCTTACACTCTAATGTTCTCCCACACTCACACACTATTATTATACCTTTCCATAGCTCTGACATATACTGCATCGCTGTACAGAGAACACTGAGCCTGTCGCGTCGGTCTTTGTACCAGAGGAGCTTACACTCTAATGTCCTCCCACACTCACACTATTATTATACATTTCTATAGCTCTGACATATACCGCAGTGCTGTACAGAGAACACTGACCCTGTCACGTCGGTCTTTGTACCAGAGGAGCTTACACTCTAATGTTCTTATAACAGTCACACAAGCCCACATGCATTCTGTGGGGCCATTTTGGAGCCAAGCCCCCCCCACTGGCACATGTTTGTATTAAATCATAAGACCCCCACAGAGGTAAGACCCCTGCTGGGGAGTGAACTTTGAGATCTTAGGACGATAAGACTGCACCGTGCTCTCCTATATAAAAATAGCAACAGTAATTTTATTATGTACATTTAGAGAATGGTGATGCCAATGGTCCAAGCCATCAACCTTGAGGAGGTCTACAAATATAACTTTTGGGTTGGATTGACTCTTTCAGCATAGAATGTTTCCGATCTGCAGCATGATGCAGGTTACGTCCCCGTCCCTACTACAGAACATGGGGAGCCAGTCCATGACTTTGTAGATGCACAGCAAGGGCGCATTTGCTAAAATAACACATTCCACACTCCGAGCAAGAGTACGGTTTTCCACCAGGCTGCCTCCTCTGGTGCCTAGCCAGGTCGGAGTTGTACCGGTAGCATTTGCCGCAGTCCGGGCACGAATACGGCTTGTCTCCGGTGTGAAACTTCTGGTGCCGGATGAGGTTTGAGCTGCTGATGAAGCTTTTGCCGCACTCGGAGCAGGAATAAGGCTTCTCTCCCGTGTGAACCCTTCTGTGCGTAACAAGGTGCGAGCTGCAGGTGAAGGATTTTCCACACTCCGAACATGAATATGGCTTCTCTCCCGTATGAGTCCTTTGGTGTAGAATGAGGTGGGACTTACTAATAAAGCATTTCCCACACTCATGGCAAGAAAACGGCTTCTCTCCTGTGTGAATGCGCTGGTGATGGACTAATGCCGACTTCCAGGAGGATGATTTTCCGCACTCTGAGCAGAAGAAGGTTTTTCCTTTCTGGAGAATCATCAGACGCTTGCTGAGATTCGCGCGTGGGTCAGTAGGGTTTCTGGAGTACCCAGCTGTAGTCGAATCAACCCCTACACCGACACTATAACGAGTATATCGTTCCTCACCAGGGTTGGCTTGATGTGAGTGTTCCTGATTTGGTGAGACATTAAAACTGTTCCCAATGGAAGTCAAATTTTTACCTAAATTTTCCAACATAATCGATTCAGCTGACATTTCTGGAGATGTGACCTGTAATTGATTGGTGGATGTGTCTGGGTGTGGTAGATCTCCTTCTTCCTCCTCCTCCTCCTCCTTAATGACAAAAGATATGTATTGAGTATCATCTGCAAGGCTATGAAGACCAAGCTTTCCCAGATGCCTGTCTTCATGTGAGCATGCATCAATTTGAGATGTATGTTGTGTAGGTGGTCTTGGTTTGGAGACCTCCAAGTGGAGAAGATCTTCACTAGATGTATGTTGTGTACGTGATCTTGGTTTGGAGACCTCCAAATGGAGAAGATCTTCACTAGATCTATGTTGTGTACATGGTCTAGGTTTGGAGACCTCCAAGTGGAGAAGATCTTCTCTAGATGTATGTGGTCTAGGTTTGGAGACCTCCAAGTGGGAAAGATCTTCTTCTCTAGATGTATGTGGTCTAGGTTTGGAGATCTCCAAGTGGAGAAGATCTTCTTCTCTAGATGTATGTGGTCCAGGTTTGGAGACCTCCAAGTGGAGAAGATCTTCTTCTCTAGATGTATGTGGTCTAGGTTTGGAGACCTCCATGTGGGGAAGATCTTCTTTAGATGTATGTGGTCTAGGTTTGGAGACCTCCAAGTGGGGAAGATCTTCTTCTCTAGATGTATGTGGTCCAGGTTTGGAGGCCTCCAAGTGGAGAAGATCTTCACTAGATGTATGTTGTGTATGTGGTCTTCGTTTGGAGACCTCCAAGTGGAGAAGATATTCTTCAGTTGACAAGGACTCCTGAAGTGATGTGGAGATGTCAGGGTCTGGTAGATGAGCCCCTGCAGATAAATCATGCCTAAAGGACATATGGTCATCATCACCATGGAAATTGTATGCCACCTTGGTGCAGTTGGGTGGATCTTCATGAGTCACATCTGGTAAAGAAAAAAAAAAAAAAAAAAGACATGTTTATTAGGTTTTTGGATTTGGCCCCTATAGAAACACCAGTACTCAAAGCTAAGGAAGACTCAAAGAGGAAGAGAGGGCAATATAATAAGGACCAGGACCTACTCCCTACCCAATACAGAGAGGGAGCAATATAGTTAAACACATGGACATGGTCCTTTCATGCCAGAAAAAGAGAAGTCAACATGAATATTTGACAGTAAAGACCTAGTTCTTAGAGCTGTACCCCTAATATGAGATGAGCAGCCGGTAAACCTCAACTTACCACGCAACCGTATAGACGGAGATTCTTCAAGGTTTGTGTAGTCATGTAGAGTTGTTTTTCCCAAATACTTCCACACCTGCAGAAAGGGAAGAGTTCTCAGTGACACCAACACCTTTTTGTTCTTTACAGGTCACTGTAGTCATTCTACTAAATCTGTGAGTATTGACCCTAAGTTGTAGGTATTTATTTAAAGGTTGAGCTTAAAAAAAAAAAAACCTTCAACTTCCAGCCACTAAAAATGTTCTCCATTGGTGGGATGTCTCTACCAGGTCTTACTTTTATCTTTTATGAGTAAATCTAGCATGACGAAGATTGAATCGGAAGGCCTAACCCCCAAGACGAATAAGAGCACCCAAAGGATGGAGCCATCATGAATGGTTCCCACCTTGGCGTGTTCCAACTACTTTTGTTGTATTCTCCAAAATTCATATTGCATTGGTGGGAGCCCCTCGCCATGGGTAGTCCCAGAGACTCGAGTGCCAAGTGTCAGCAACCCACCACTGAAATTGTTGCCTAATATAAGAAACTGGTGGTTTTACATTTCCACCAACAGTAACATAAATTCTGGTTGGAAGGACCTTTTGGCTTCACCAAAGGACAAATACGGGCCCATCGCCTAACACTAAATTGTGATCGGTAACAATAGAACTTTAACCAGTGGGCTGCCCTTCTTAATCTGACAATAAGCTGTCCTTCTGAGAACCTGGGCTGGGCCAGGCAGGTGACTCAAACATAGATCTATTGACGGGAAATGACGAGAGACTTGTAGATTAGCTGTACATTGTTCAAGCAGCACTCACCTCTCCAGTCAGTATGTGAATGACCTGGTTGGTGAGTTCCAGAATTTTCTTGTCGTTCTTCTCCTGTTTCATAACAAGAGGTGAAGGATTCAAAGTATGGCTCCAGCTCTGGTTCAATACCCCGGGGACACGGGAAGTGACACCATCAGGCGTCCTCTTCATTACTTCATAGTCCTGAAAGTTGAAAGGAAAAAGAATACATTTTGCCATCGAGAACACAAGAGCCAGTATGGCATTTCCAGAATCCTCCTCACCTCTCCGACAGGTGTGTGTTTTATTACTAGAGATAAGAGGAATGTCATGTGACCTCCCAGAATCCTCCTCACCTCTCCGGTCAGGTCTGTGTTTTATTAATAGAGATAAGAGTGATGTCATGTGACCTCCCAGAATCCTCCTCACCTCTCCGGTCAGGTCTGTGTTTTATTAATAGAGATAAGAGGAATGTCATGTGACCTCCCAGAATCCTCCTCACCTCTCCGGTCAGGTCTGTGTTTTATTAATAGAGATAAGAGTGATGTCCTGTGACTTCCCAGAATCCTCCTCACCTCTCCGACAGGTCTGTGTTTTATTACTAGAGATAAGAGGAATGTCATGTGACCTCCCAGAATCCCCCTCACCTCTCCGGTCAGGTCTGTGGTTTTATTAATAGAGATAAGAGTGATGTCATGTGACCTCCCAGAATCCACCTCACCTCTCTGGTCAGGTCTGTGTTTTATTACTAGAGATAAGAGGAATGTCATGTGACCTCCCAGAATCCCCCTCACCTCTCCGGTCAGGTCTGTGTTTTATTAATAGAGATAAGAGTGATGTCATGTGACCTCCCAGAATCCTCCTCACCTCTCCGGTAAGGTCTGTGTTTTATTAATAGAGATAAGAGTGATGTCATGTGACTTCCCAGAATCCTCCTCACCTCTCCGGTCAGGTCTGTGTTTTATTAACCACATGCCGACCGGGCCATAGCCAAAAGACAGCTACAGCGCGGTCGGCTTATTCTGGGGGACGTCCTCCCAGAACCTTGCTCCCGCGTGCCCCCTGGGGCACGCACTCTGGAACATCCGTGACCCCACTGATAGTGGCCGTTTACCACGTGATTGCTCCGTCAAATGACGAAGCGATCACATGTAAACAAACCTGCGTCACGTCATGACGCCGGTTCCTCCCTCCCCTCTCTGTACCGATCGGTACAGTGAGAGGGGAGATGCAGAGAGGGGGAGAGATGGCAGCAGCGCTGTGGGCTGGATGTGTAGTGCCCACAGCGCTGCTCAGTGACAGACAGTACTCTGCCAACACTGTGCAATACTCTGCCAGCACTGTGCAACACTGCAATACTCTGCCAGCACTGTGCAATACTGCAATACTCGCCAATACTCTGCCAATACTTGCCAATACTCTGCCAACACTGTACAATACTCTGCCAATACTGTGCAACACTGCAATACTCGCCAATACTTGCCAATACTCTGCCAACAGTGTACAATACTCTGCCAGCACTGTGCAATACTCTGCCACCACTGTGCAATACTCTGCCACCACCGTGCAATACTCTGCCACCACCGTGCAATATTCTGCCAACACTGCAATACTCTGCAAATACTGTGCAATATTCTGCCAACACTGTACAATACTCTGCCAGCACTGTGCAACACTGCAATACTCTGCAATAAATTTTAATAGAAACAAATTATTTTTTTTGACCGAATTTTCAGTCTTTTTTGATTTATAGCGCAAAAAATAAAAAACCCAGCAGTGGTTAAATAACACCAAAAGAAAGCTCTATTTGTGTGAAAAAAAGGACAACAAATTAATTTGGGTACAGTGTTGCATGACGGAGTAATTGTCATTCAAAGTGTGAGAGCACCGAAAGCTGAAAATTGGTCTGGTTAGGAAGGGGGTTTAAGTGCCCAGCGGGTAAGTGGTTAATAGAGATCAGAGTGATGTCATGTGACCTCCCAGAATCCTCCTCACCTCTCCGGTCAGCAGGTAGATGGTCTCCAGGGTGAGATTTAGTATTATCTGGGTGACGTTAGGCTTGTCCTTCTTCATTCTTGGGGCATCCATTAAATAATTAACGTTCGGCAACCTGAAACTGGCAAGCACGAGATTTTTATTGCACAAATAAAGAAATGTCAAAACAACAATATACAGGTCACAATTAACGACTCGTAAAAGTGTTTACTTGTTATGCAAACTTCAGATTTTGAAAGCATTCTGTTGGATAGATAAGAATAGTCTTTGCAGCTTTGACCAAAGTTAAATAATGCCCTTGCTATAGGTGTAGGCCATTTATGTACCTCATGAATCATGACTGGAAAACTCCCAGAACGTTGCTAAGGTCGTTGCCAAGAGAAGCCTAGTCACTGGGAGAAATTTAACCCCAATTGTTGGTGTCACTGGGAGAAATTTAACCCCAATTGTTGGCGTCACTGGGAGGAATTTGGCCCCATTGTTGATGTCACTGGAAGGAATTGTGCCCCATACTTGATATCATTGACCCCATTGTTGGTGTCACTGGGAGGAATCGTGGCCCCATTGTTGGTGTCACTGGGAGGAATCGTGGCCCCATTGTTGGTGTCACTGGGAGGAATCGTGGCCCCATTGTTGGTGTCACTGGGTGGAATCGTGGCCCCATTGTTGGTGTCACTGGGAGGAATCATGGCCCCATTGTTGGTGTCACTGGCAGGAATCATGGCCCCATTGTTGGTGTCACTGGGAGGAATCGTGGCTTCATTTTAGGTGTCATTGGGAGGAACTGTGGCCCATCGTTTATGTCACAGGGAGGAACCGTGGCCCATCGTTGGTGACACTGGGAGGAACCGTGCCCCATCGTTGATGTCACTGGGAGGAATTGTGGCCAGGTTGTTGGTGTCACTGGGAGGAATCGGGGCCCTATTGATGGTGTCACTAGGAGGAATTTGGCCCCATTGATGGTGTCACTGGGGGGAATCATGGCCCCATTGATGGTGTCACTGGGGGGAATCATGGCCCCATTGTTGGTGTCACTGGGAGGAATTTGGCCCCATTGTTGGTGTCACTGGGAGGAATTTGGCCCCATTGTTGGTGTCACTGGGAGGAATTTGGCCCCATTGTTGGTGTCAGTGGATGGTAGAGTTTAACACTTTAGTGGTGCACAGTACATTTTTTGTTTTTGTTTTAGCATACAATATAGGATTGTAACAGATCTGGGACACCTTTGGGGGTTACAAAAAGAATAGTAAAGGGGGGTGCAAAGTACCCCCTCCCCTCCCTGTTCTGATCCGCATTCCTGTCTGAATACTGTGTCTGGGTTTCAGGTGGACTGAAACCCGGACACATGATTCAAAACTCGGACTGTCTGGGTGAATCCCGGACAAGTGGCAACCCTAGTGGATGGCCAAGGGCCAGATAAAAGCAAGAAAAGGGCCGCATCCAGCCCCTGGGGCGCAGGTTGGGGGACCACTGACCTATAGCATAACACGAATCAACGTCAGCTGACCATTAAGGATGAGCTCCGGCGTGTTCGCACACTCCGCGCGCAGAGCCCACCAGGATGTCGGCACGGCGCTGCGCTAATCGCAGGCAGTGAGACATTTTCCTGGTGTGCGGCTTCAGAGATCGGGAAACGTCTCACTGCCTGTGATTAGCGCAGCGCCGGCTTCCTGGCGGGCTCTGCGCGCGGAGTGTGCGAACACGCCACAGCTCATCCTTACTGACCATGCAGCTAAAACAATTGCTTCAGTAAAGCTGAAAACTGCCATTTTCTGCATGAAAAGGCGGCAACGTTACAGATAGTGGCCACCATGGCGCGCTCAGAGCGAGGAAGACGTCTGTTTTCATGCCGGTTGCGTTAATGAATCAACCTCACATCCGTACATAACAATACATATAATAATAATAATGGCATTAATAACAGCAGCACTAAAAATTACCTCTCCCACACTCACTCCAGCATCACAACCCCTTCAAAACAGCTCAGGTCCAGACACTCAGAGGATTAGGGAGCTCTGAGAAAGTGTTGTGGACTACGACAAAATGGCTGCCGTTTTGGTATCCCATAGGTCACACACCGCAAAATACCATAAAATCGACAACAAAGTAGAGAGGAGGGCGCTGCTTATCTATTGAAAATAGTGTGAGCGATGTTTTGATACCGAACATCCTGTCAGTGAAAAGACTGGGCTACAACAAAATGGCTGCCATGCTAACCCTTTACCTCATCCACCTCAAAATACAATAAAATAGACGACACATTAAAGAGGAAAGTGCTGCTTGCCCATTGAAATGATTTAAGCGACGTTTTGACGCCGAATGCCCCTTTTCAGGGAAGCGACCGGACTACAACAAAATGGCAGCCGCTCTTCTAAATTGCGGACACTTTCATTTTAGTACTGCTTGACTATTGAAATGATTTCCGCGATGTCTTGACAACCAGTATTCAGGAATGTGGCTGGACTACAACAAAATGGCTGCCATTTTGCTACACCTTTAACTCATCCAGCTCAAAAGACAATACAATTAACAACACATTAAAGAGAAAGGTGCTGCTTACCTGTTTAAATGACTTCAGCGATGTTTTGAAAACCGAATACCCCTTCAATAAAGCGACCGGACTACAACACAATGGCAGCCGCTCTTCCGAATTGCGGACACTTTAATCTTAACCTATTGCGGCAGGCTCAGTTATGTTTGCTCTTACGTGCTAGCGTAAATAATAAAAAAAAAAATGATATCTCTGTGGGAGAAGTGGAGGACGTAGTTGTAAGCGACTCAGAAAGTGAGCTGGTCTACAACAAAATGGCCGCGGCTTTTTTTTTTGCACTCAGATTGTGACCCCCGGAAAGGCTTCTGAGCCGCGTGTGACTTCCGGTCGTGCTGTTTAACGCTGCTGGTGAGTTTGCTGGTAAGAATGGGGTATGTTGTCCGGCTGGGAGGGCATATAGGGTTGCATTGTGCTCCTGGCTGGGCCTAGTCAGGTGGAGCTGCTGCCCATAGCAACCGTGCAGTGACACTGGAAGAGAGAGAGAGAGCTGACCAGTTGCTATGTGTAACATCGCTGTGTCACAATGACTGAGCGTCGTGTTGCCACAGCAGGTGGAATTTTTTTTGGCGTGGCGCTTAGCGGCGCTTTTTGCATATGAGCGCAATGGACACGTCAAGAAACGAAGGGGGCTTGCACTGAATTGATGGGCTTCCTATATCCAGAGTCTTCTGGTTTGTAGACGCAGATTCCACCTAGCAGGGATGGCGTGGGGCATTAGCATGGTTGGGCGGGGCTAAGGATAACCGTAGGACGATCGAAACTGGTCGGTAGATTGACCTTTTGAGTTGGGTTTGTTTACGTTTGTAGTCTTTCCCTTTTATCTCGTTGACCTTCATCTCGCCCCTTCGTATTTCAGGTGGCCACCATGTCAGAAGATGGCCTTGGCGGGACCTCGGAGGTCAGCAGTCCCTGGCCGTCCTCTACCCCCAGCGTCCCCTCCACCAAGTTCGAGCTGGACAGGGAGACAGAGCTGCGGCTGGAGGTGGAAGGCTCGGCCCCAGTGCAGGTGGAACTGGTGTCGGGCCTCGCCGAGGTGTTCGGCACAGAGCTGGTGAAGAATAAGAAGTACACGTTCCCGCCGGGGAGCCGAGCTGCCGTCTTCACCTGGCACGGGTGCACCGTTCAGCTGTTCGGGAGCCCCGACACGGCTTACGTCTCCAAGGATACCCCCATGCTGCTCTACCTCAACACCCACGTGGCCCTGGAGCAAATGAGGGTGCAAGCGGAGCGGGAGGGAGAGCGCGGGCCCCGGGTGCTGGTGGCCGGGCCATCTGACGTGGGTAAATCTACGCTTTGCCGTCTACTCCTAAACTACGCGGTGAGGATCGGCCGGCGCCCAGCCATGGTGGAGCTAGATGTCGGGCAGGGTTCAGTGTCGGTCCCTGGGACAGTCGGGGCTCTGTGTGTGGAACGGCCAGCTGATGTGGAGGAAGGGTTCTCGACTCAGGCTCCGCTCATTTATCACTTTGGCTCTACTACGCCAGGGACCAACATCAAGCTCTACAACAAGGTGAGGAAGCACTTTTTATAACTCCTTCATTGATTGCCGGGTGGTCAATTTGCTGCTCTGGGCTCTTCCGTATCATGGCTCTTGCTGTAGATTTTAGAGTCCACCTACGATGTTATTGCCAGAGGGCTTGACAAATTTGCTTGGTATCTAGGAGCCAGGTCTTCTTCTTCTTCTTCTTCTTCTTCTTCTTCCTCTTTCTTCCTCTTTCTTCTTCTTCTTCCTTCTTCTTTCTTCCTCTTTCTTCTTCCTCTTTCTTCTTCCTCTTTCTTCTTCCTCTTCTTCTTCCTCTTTCTCTTCTCTTCCTTCTTCTTCTTCTTTCTTCCTCTTTCTTCTTCCTCTTCTTTTTCTTCTTCTTCCTCTTTCTTCTTCTTCTTCCTTCTTCTTCTTCTTTCTTCCTCTTTCTTCTTCCTCTTCTTTCTTCTTCTTTCTTCTTCTTTTCTTCTTTCTTCTTCTTCTTCTTCTTCTACTTCTTCTTTCTTCTTCTTCTTCTTCTTCTTCTTCTTCTTCTTCTTCTTCTTCTTCTCTTCTTCTTCTTCTTCTTCTTCTTCTTCTTCTTTCTTCTTTCTTCTTTCTTCTTTCTTCTTTTCTTCTTCTCTTCTTTCTTCTTCTTCTTCTTCTTTTTCTTCTTCTTCTTTCTTCTTTCTTCTTCTTCTTTTTTTTTTCTTTTCTTCTTCTTCTTTCTTCTTCTTCTTCTTCTTCTTCTTCCCCGCCCATCTCCAAGTCATTGGAGGGCAGAAGCGACTTCAAATCGCTCTTAAAAAGGGACATTTTATTATTTTTTTTCAAATGGCAATTTTTTTTTTTTGCATTTTAGTGTAAATATGAGATCCAAGGTCTTTTTGACCCCAGATCTCATATTTAAGAAGTCCTGTCATGCTTTTTTCTATTACAAGGGATGTTTACATTCCTTGTAATAGGAATAAAAGTGACACAATTTTTTCTTTTTCAACAGAACAGTGAAAAAATTTAAAGTTAAAATAAATAAGAAAAAAAAAAAAATTTTTAAACGCGTTTAAAGCTTGTTTGCAGAAGAGTAGCGCCCGCATATGAAAACGGTGTTCAAACCACACATGTGAGGTATTGCCGTGATCAGTAGAGCGAGAGCAGTAATTCTAGCCCTAGACCTCCTCTGTAACTCAAAACCTGCAACCTGTAGAATTTTTTAAACGTCACCTATGGAGATTTTAAAGGGTAAAAGTTTGTAGCCATTCCACGAGCGGTCAAAATTTTGAAGCGTGACATGTTTGGTATCAATTTACTCGCCGTAACATTATCTTTCACAATATAAAAAAAAATTGGGCAAAATTTACTGTTGTGTTATTTTTTTAATTAAAAAAAGTATTTTTTCCCAAAAAAGTGTGCTTGTAAGTCCGCTGCGCAAATACGGTGTGACAGAAAGTATTGCAACGACCACCACTTTATTCTCTAGGGTCTTAGAAAAAAAAAAAAAAAAAAATATATATATATATATATATATACACAGGGGGTCCCCGGGTTACAAACAAGATAGGGACTATATGTTTGTTCTTAAGTTGAATCTGTTTGTAAGTCGGAACAGGTACATTTTTTAAGTGTAGCTCCAGCCAAAAAATATATTTGTTTTTTTAGATAACATAGGGCAGGGTTATCACCCCTGTAACATTTGTTTTTGCTGTCTGTGCCCCTGTTCATAAGATTTCACCTCACCTTCTGTCCCAATGACAATTGGATTTTGAAAATTTTGGGTTGTTAGGGAAGCATGGACTGGGATAAAGCATCAGTGGAGACCCATAATAACTCTTACAGGAGTGAATTTCCCTTCTTAGGGGTAGATTTCCTCTCACTTCCTGTTGTCTCCCTCAGTTTGTAAGTAGGAGTCGTTTGTAAGTAGGAGTCGTTTGTAAGTAGGAGTCGTTTGTAAGTCGGATGTTTGCAAGTCGGGGACCCCCTGTATAATGTTTGGGGGTTCTAAGTGAAGGAGATAGGCAGGCAGTGAAAACAACACAGCTCCATTAGCATTGCTGGCTGTCATACCAACGGCCACCACAAGAGGGCGCCAAATTCTAGAAGGTACCATAGGACTGCACAAGGCCGCAAAGCCGGGGCCTCAATTACCGGCCGACGCGGCCCATCGCGTGGGGGGGGGGGATGGTGCACTATGGAAACAGGATACCCCCAGCTGTGCTGCCCCAGGCGCCAGGTCGCTAATTCTAGTCGCCAATGCGACCTTGCGCCCGGTATTCGTCGAGCACTGCATTAGAAGATGCCATTTAGTGGTGGCATCTGCTGGAGCTGGGCAGTTGGGTGTTCAGAAAGAGACCTCCTCATAAATGTCCTTGCTGAGGGAAATTAAAATGGCTCCATTTGGGTCAATGCTGGTGGCTTCATTACTGGTAGGTCATTTTTGCATTCAAGATCCCAGCTCTGCTATTAGAAGATGCCATTTGGTGGTGGCATCTGCAAGATCTAGGCAGTAGGGCAGTGAAGGCGAACCTTGGCACCCCAGATGTTTTGGAACTACATTTCCCATTACACTGCAGAGTGCATGAGCATCATGGGAAATGTAGTTCCAAGACATCTGGAGTGCCAAGGTTCGCCATCACTGCAGTAGGGTGTTCAGGAGGAGACCTCATCATAGATGTCCTTGCTGAGAGGAATACAATGGCTCTATTGCTCTATTTGTGGGTCAATGCTGGTGGCTTCTCCAGTGGTTGGTGAAGACTTTAAACTGAAGATCCCAAGCGCTGCCATTAGAAGAGGCCATTTGGTGGTGGCATCTGCAGGAGCTTGGCAGTAGGGTTTTCAGGGAGAGACTTCATCGCAGATGCCTTTGATGGATCCAAAGCTAGGTATAGATATCACAGTCTGGTTCTACAATGCCCTGAAGATGTTATAAAACTGTAATTTGAGTACTTACCTAAACAGTCCAAAGAACTTAGTATCACATCCCAAGGTAGTATCCAATCAGGTAGACCCTTCTACCACATTGGTAAGTCAAATGGAATTTTTGGTAGGTCTGAAGAAAATTGTACCAAGTATGGCCAGTTTTTGAGGGGCTGGGTGGTTACCTGTCTATACAAAACTGTAGTATAAGTTCTCAGTGCACTTACCATAGATCTGTTCTTTCTGCTCAATGTGTTTATCATGTATTTGACTTCTGACCGCCATTTTGCTTTTCCTTCCACAGCTGACCTCCCGCCTGGCTCAGGTCTTCAACCTGCGATGTGACTCCAATCGTCGAGCTGCAGTCAGCGGCTGCATCATTAATACTTGCGGTTGGGTCAAAGGCGGCGGCTATCAAGCCATAATACACGCTGCTTCGGCTTTCGAAGTGGATGTCGTGATCGTGCTGGACCAGGAACGTCTGTACAACGACCTCCACCGAGACCTCCCGCACTTTGTCCATACCATTCTGCTCCCTAAATCTGGCGGAGCTTCAGAGAGGTCCAAGGAGTGCCGGAGGGAGTCTAGAGATCAGCGGGTGCGGGAGTACTTCTACGGCCCTCGGGGTTCCCTCTACCCTCACGCCTTTGAGGTGAAGTTCTCCGAGGTTAAGGTCTACAAAGTCGGAGCTCCCTCAATCCCTGATTCTTGCCTTCCCCTGGGCATGTCGCAGGAGGATAATCAGCTGAAACTGGTGCCTGTGACACCGGGCAGAGACATGGCTCACCACCTGCTCAGTGTGGTGCCCCTCGAGGGTGGACTGCCAGATGAAAGCATCGAGGAGAAAAACGTGGCGGGGTTCATCGTCAGTACTGGTGTGGACATTGAAAGGCAAACTCTGACGGTACTTTCCCCGGCACCCCGACCTCTGCCTAAATGTGTCCTGCTCATTATGGACATCAGATTCATGGACCTTAAATAAGCTTCAGAAGAGACACATTTCTTCGGTTGACGTTTCAAAAAGAAATCTTGAGTTGCTTTTAAGAAGCCATGTTTTATATTTGCTTTTTTCACAGCGCCAAAATTGCTGTAGGGCTTGTTTAGTTTGGCCATTTTGTTGCCCCCCCCCCCCCGTCTTTTAAAGATTTATAAAATAAGTGGCGGTAGATAGAATCCAAAAATAGCAACTAAATGGATCTGACATTGAAGTGCCACGTTACGGGTCATTAATCCAGATATACCGTATATACTCGAGTATAAGCCGAGGCACCTAATTTTTACCACAAAAAACTAGGAAAACGTATTGACTCGAGTATAAGCCTAGGGTAAGAAATGCGCAGCTACTGTAAGTGGAAAAGGGGGGTCAACAATGCCCATTTGCTGCCTCACTGTGCCCATTTGCAGCCATAGGTCCCCTGAATTTCAAACTACCTTCAAACTTCAAAACCCTGGTAGTTAAGGGTTACTAGATGCCCCCTAGCTGCAGCCAAAATTTGGGGTCTCTGGACCCACAGGGTCCTGAAATGACATTGCTGCAGATGGACACAGTCAACCGACTTTGGGGGCCTGTACCTCGGGGCCACTTGGTGCTAGGAACCCCAATATGGATCTGTTGTAGTGTTGGTTCCACTGGGTTTGCACACCAAATTTGGGGTTCCCAGCAGAGAATGACATTTTCCGACCCGACTTTGGGGCCCCGTATGTCTGGGCCACTTGGTGCTAGGAACCCCGAATCAGCACTACAACATATCCAAATTTGGGGTTCCTAGCCTCAAGTGGCCCAGAGATACGGGTCCCCAAAGTCGGGTCAGAAAATGTCATTCTCTGCTGGGAACCCCAAATTTGGTGTGCAAACCCAGTGGAACCAACACTACAACATATCCATATTGGGGTTTCTAGCACCAAGTGGCCCCGATCTCTGGGCCACTTGAGGCTAGGAACCCCAAATTTGGATATGTTGTAGTGCTGATTCAGGGTTCCTAGCACCAAGTGGCCCCCCGAGATGCGGGGCCCCAAAGTCGGGTCGGAAAATGTCAAGCACTTTTCTGCAGCAGAGAATGACATTTTCCGACCCGACTTTGGGGCCCCGTATCTCGGGGCCACTTGGTGCTATGAACCCCAAATTTGGATATGTTGTAGTGTTGGTTCCATTGGGTTTGCACACCATATACACCACAATTTGGGGTTCCTAGCACCAAGTGGCCCCGACATTTGGGGCCCCAAATTTGGGTCGGAAAATGTCACTCTGCTGCAGAAAAGTGCTTGACTCGAGTACAAGCCGAGGGGGGCACTTTCAGCACAAAAAAATGTGCTGAAAAACTCGGCTATATACAGTAGATTTGATTCCAGTGTAGGATCAAGTAGATGAAAGTTCCAATACGTTTCGAGGGTCAATACCCACCCTCTTCATCTACAGTGCTCATCAGCAACTGGTTAAAGCACGACCGCTTTATTCGGTTAAACCCTGTTGAAGGGGGTGAGTATTGCCCCCCCGAAACGCGTTGGCATGTTCATATAAGTCTTCTACTTGATCCTGCATTGGAATATATTTATATCTGGACTGATAACCTGTGGTGTGGCGCTTCAATGTCAGAAGCTTTTAGTTCCATTGCAAACCAAGGAAACTGTTTGATCTTTTGGCACGTAGGACCTTCCATCAAAGAATCCAGACCCCCAATGGAAGCAACACTATTAGATAGAAATACCAATGAAATAATTCCAGGATTCCAGTCTTACGTTCCTCCAAGTTTTACCCTTGTGTAAGGTTTATTGGGTTTATCGGAGGGGGTGGTGGATATCGTTTCCCTGGTTCCTCCCTCATCAAAATGCTAATAAAATGTTTTTCTTTTTTTAATATTTCAGTTTCCATTTACACACCTTTTATTTTAGATCCAGCGATCTCATTGGGTCTCTCTGCTTCTCTGTGCAATGCAGGCAGGTTATGGCTGGTGGGAGATGGCATCACAGCACCCTGCCTCAGTACTCCTCTCAAGCTCAGCCTTGATGCAGGCAGTGGGCTGGCTCTTGGGAGGAGTTATGCAAATTACCTTTTTATATGTGGGTGTCAATGGGGAGGATTAGGCGATCTAGTCCAGGGGTCTTCAAACTACGGCCCTCCAGTTGTTCAGGAACTACAGTTCCCATCATGCCTAGTCATGGCAGTGAATGTCAGAGTTTTACAATGCCTCATGGGATGTAGTTCCGCAACAGCTGGAGGAGCTGTAGTTTGAAGATCCCTGATCTAGTCCCAAAAAATTGTTACCGTATATACTCGAGTATAAGCCAACCCGAATATAAGCCGAGGCACCTAATTTTACCACAAAAAACTGGGAAAATCTATTGACTCGAGTATAAGCCTAGGGTGAGGAATGCACAGCTACTGTAAGTGGAAAAGAGGGTCAACAATGCCCATTTGCAGCCTCACTGTGCCCATTTGCAGCCATAGGTCCCCCAAACTTCAAACTCAGTAGTTAAGGGTTCCTAGATGCCCCCTAGCTGCAGCTGAAATTTGGGGTCTCTGGACCCAAAGGGTCCCGAAATGACATTGCTGCAGATCGACACAGTTGACCGACTTTGGGGCCCTGTATCTCGGGGGCCACTTGGAACCCCAAATGTGGATATGTTGTAGTGCTAGTTCCACTGGGTTTGCACACCAAATTTGGGGTTACTAGATGCTCCCTAGCTGCAGCCAAAATTTGGGGTCTCTGGACCCAAAGGGTCCCGAAATGACATTGCTGCAGATGGACGCAGTTGACCGACTTTGGGGGCCTGTACCTCGGGGCAACTTGGTGCTAGGAACCCCAATATGGATATGTTGTAGTGTTGGTTCCACTGGGTTTGCACACCAAATTTGGGGTTCCCAGCAGAGAATGACATTTTCCGAACCGTATCTCGGGGCCACTTAGTGCTATGAACCCCAAATTTTGATATGTTGTAGTGCTGATTTGGGGTTCCTAGCATCAAATGGCCCTGAGATACGGGGCCCCAAAGTCGGTTCGGAAAATGTCATTTTCTGCTGCAGAAAAATGCTTGACTCCTGTATAAGCCGTGGGGGGCATTATCAGCACAAACAAATGTGCTGAAAAACTCGGCTTATACTCGAGTATATACGGTATATATTGCAGCAGCATTCAACAAGTACAGAAAATCCCCCCTAGATCCCACCAGAAATGCAGTGTCCGTGTCACTTCCTGTGAGCTGGAAAGGCGGTAAAAACACTTTATTTTTTTTTATTTTGTGTAAACTACTAATCCCATCAATGAATGTAATAGAGAGGGAGACATGTTTGAAGATGACCCTGTGTGGCCACCAAGGTTCCTACCATAGGCACAGTGGAGAAATTAGGGTAGCCTTTCAGGGACAGGCGGTGGATTATTCACAGGACCACCAGGTAAAAATAAAGGGAAAGAAAACGAATGTGGCTGCGATATATAATTTTTTTTTTTTTTTTTTGGGTTTGGGTGGAATTGGTCGTGTGGTGGAGACATGTTGAGTCTGTGTCACACTTTTAACCGTATCTTCCAAAAAATATATCTGTGAATCTAGACTAGAATGCACAGGAGTTCTATTCCATTCTTCCCAGCCCAGTAGGTATGGAGTAGCGCTGGGCAAGTAGAAATGAAGATTGGTTCTGGTGTAAATCCAAAAGAGTGGGTGTTCTCCTCGAAGGAGCCATAGGAAAAAAGGGTGGTGTGTAGACCTGATTCAGGTGTCTGATCGCAATGGAGGAATGGCTCTTTGAAATATCAAATCCTGGATAGGCAGTTGGTAGCTTCTTGTAAAATTCCATCATCTTGCTGGAAAGTTAATTTAACCACTTCAGCCCCGGACCAATTGGCAGCCAAAGGACCAGGCCCCTTTTTTGCGATTCGGCACTGCGTTGCTTTAACTGACAATTGCGCAGTCGTGCGACGTGGCTCCAAAACAAAATTGGCGTCCTTTTTTTTCCCACAAATAGAGCTTTCTTTTGGTGGTATTTGATCACCTCTGCGGTTTTTATTTCTTGCGCTATAAACAAAAAAATAGAGCGACAATTTTGAAAAAAATGCAATATTTTTTGCTTTTTGCTATAATAAATATCCCCAAAAAATATATAAAAAAAAACTTTTTTTTTTCCTCAGTTTCGGCCGATACGTATTCTTCTACATATTTTTGGTAAAAAAAATCGCAATTAGCGATTATTGATCGGTTTGCGCAAAAGTTATAGCGTTTACAAAATAGGGGATAGTTTTATAGCATTTTTATTAATATTTTTTTTTTTTTTACTAGTAATGGTGGCGATCAGCGATTTTTATTGTGACTGCGACATTATGGCGGACACATCGGACATTTTTGGGACCATTGTCATTTATACAGCAATCAATGCTATTTAAATGCACTGATTCCTGTATAAATGACACTTGCAGTCAAAGAGTTAACCACTAGGGGGAGGGGTTATGGGCTGTGACGTGTGTGTTTTTTTTTACTATTAGGGGGCGGGGCTGACGTCTGACGTCATTGATCGGCTTTCCCTATGACAGGGAACAGCCGATCAATGACAGGCAGAGTAGGAAGCGCGGGGAGAGGTTTGTTTACACAGACCTCTCCCCGTTCTTCAGCTCCGTAACCCGATCGTGGGACACCATCGGCGATCGGGTCCGCTGGTCCTGCGGCCGTGGTCACGGAGCTCCCGACGCGCGCGACCCACGGGCAGGCTTTTTTAGGATCACGTACAGGTACGTGATTTTGCCTGCCCGTGCCATTTTGCCGCAGTATATCTGCGTTAGGCGGTCGGGAAGCGGTTAAAGTAGGGTCAACCATTCAGATTTTGAGATCTACCTGGACTACACAGAGGACTGCAAAGGTCCCCGGGGGGGGGGGGGGGGGGGGGGGGGGGTTCTACACGCAGTGCTCTTTAGAAATACAAACTACCAAACTCCCAATAAAAAGACAGCATCACAGTAGCGCCCCCTGTCCCCTTCCTCCCCCTAGTAGTAGTGTTCTTTACCACCCCCCCCCCCCAACACAGTGTCCTCTGTCCCCATCACATCGCCCCCCCCCCCCCCCCATGCACCACGTACAGAGTTCAAGAGTGCGCTACATACAGAGTGCACCACATACAGAGTTCAGGAGTGAGCTCTGTGTAGAGTGCAGGGGTTAGGGGTGTGCCCGCATCTGCCCCCCCCCAAAAAAAAAAGCTCCTCCACATCTTACCTACCCTGCCTGGCTCTAGTACCCCCCAGAAGTGTAGGCAACTCCGCCTCTCTCTCTCGCAGGGAGGTCCTTGGTCGGCATCTGTCCCCGCCGTGAGTGAAGGCAGAAATCTGTTTGTGTAAACACAGAAGGCTTCTGTGTTTACAAGTGAGAAGGGATTGGAGGGCGAGAGTCGGAGGTGGCTATACGGAGTTCCGCCATGTTCCAGCTGGAAAAAAAGCCCTGGATGTGAGGATCACATGAGATGGGCCAGATTCAGCCCGTGGGCCTTGTGTTGACACATATGCTCTAGTCTAGAATCCGTTGACTTTCAACTGGAGGTTGAGTTGGTCACCAACAAAGCAAACCAACATTGTTTCTCTATCCAAGTTTGATAGGTCCTCAGTTCGTGTTGTGTTTTGCCACCAGATTGCCCAAACGTTGGTTTTAATCAATAAAGTTTTTTTTTTTTTTTCAAGATCTCTTAACAGCCTTGTGTCTTTACTGCATCAGTGAAGTGTCTTTACCAGAGGATTAGGTTGCTAATCATCTGACTGCCTTGTGTTCTAAACCTTATTCCCTTCTGAATCTGCCTCCGAAACACGATAACCTTTAGAGAATTGGCAAAGGTGGAGGACTACGGGCCACCACCAGAGTTCACGTCATTCAGTAGATGCCCAAAAACCAGAGCCTCACCTGACTGTGACTGGTGTTCAAAAACACAGAGGAGGTCGGAAAACAGCCATTTTACTGCACAACATGATTGAAGAAGACTTAGATATGAACAATATGGTGTTTGAGAAACCTCAGGTACCCACCCAAGGGTAAGAGGTTCAAATTTAGGAATCATTGCAACATTTTTTTTTTTTTTTTTAAGAGATATCCATTCTTAAAAGGCCTCATCTCTGGAGTTATAGACAATCTGTTACTGAGGCCAAGCTCAAAACCATAGAACCTCCCTACAGAATCTGCAGGACCTTGGAAGAACGAGCGCTGGGTTAACCAGGGCAAAAGGAGACACGGGACATGTGACCTGTAGATATTAATAAGCATGCCTAAAAGTTAACCTATGGCCATGTTAAAGCTCAAATCATCCTTCCTGGTGTCCCAGGTGTCATACTGTATACAAGCCTTTTTCAATAGTCTAGCTGAGAAGAACACTTAGAATATATTTTAGGTCTCGGAGAACACCTGCAAAAAGCATTTCTTCGGGGGAGGAGGGGGTGCAGGAACCATCAAAAGGGAGGTCAATCAGTCACAGCTCAAGGAAGCTCTACTAACCTATAGAGCAGCCATTCTCAACCAGGGTTCTATGGAGCCCTAGGGTCCCTTTAGAGCAGGGGTCTCCAAACTTTCTAAACAAAGAGCCACTTTACTATCCTCCAAAATTTAGCCTGACTGTGGCGAGTGGGAGAAGAAAGTGCCCTGCAGTCAGTGGGAGGAATAGTGCCCAATCATTGCTGTCAGTGGGAGGAATAGTGCCCTATTATTGGTGTCAGTGGGAGGAATAGTGCCCCATTGTCGGTGGCAGGAAGTATGCCCCACTGTTGCTGACAGTGAGGGGAATAATGTCCCAAGAGCCAAAGTAAAGCAAGCAAAGGGCCGCAGTTTGGAGACCACTGCTATAGTTTCATTGGTTCCTCCAAAGGTTGGCGGGGGTTTATTCCTGTGGTTATTTGACCTTCCATATGGTCCACTGCCACTTGGCAGAAACAGTAGCATGACACCAATGATCTTTTCAGCTGACTGTAAGGGTAGCAATCTAGTCAGCACTGTAAGAAGTTACTCCCTCCACTGACTGGTAAGGGTCATTTTCCCTATGACCCTTAATAGACTTATCTTAGCAGGTAATCCCTGACACCTGGAAATTATTTTAAAGGTTCCTCTTGGGTAAACAGATTGAGAATGGCTGCTCTAGATCAGTGGCTGTCAACCTTTCAGTCCTCACAGACCACTAAATTCACAATCTTAAATTCCGTGGACCACTAACATGCCTTATACACACAATGCTCTGGCTATCTGCCCCCTTCCCCCTGGATCACACTGCTGCCTTATACACACAATGCTCTGGCTCTCTGCCCCTGGCCCCTCCCCCCGCACTCTGCATCACACTGCTGCTTTACACAGATTCATCATTGGATCTCTCCTTATCCAGCCATGTGCTCGAGCTCCGTGCTCCCTCCCACTGTCTGATATCAGCGCTGCCACTGGAAGTCCCCTCTTTCTTCACCTCCTGCTCTCTGCACTACTCCTGGTGCCTCCCTCTGAGTTCACAGGAGCCGAAACTACAGAGGAGGCATCGGGTATCAATGTACGCTGACAGTATTGACTGTCAGTGTGCATTGAGAACAACGCTGAAGAGCCGCACTGGCTATTGAACTTCAATTTTCTCGGCTCGCCGTACGTGTTGTACGTCACGTGTTCTTGACATTCGGAATTTCCGACAACATTTGTGTGACGGTGTGTATGCAAGACAAGTTTGAGCCAACATCCTTCGGAAAAAAAATCCACGGTTTTGTTGTTGGAAAATCTCATTGTGTGTACATAGCTTTAGAATGGCTGCTGATTAGCTGTTGTAGCAAGGGTTAAAAACCCTGTGTTGACAGTAGGCAAATCTTGCTCCTAAGCAGCAGCCCGGCTCTCCTGTGTTCTAACACGTCCCCCCAAACACTGCTTCGATCAACGTTGTTCTTGCTCCCTGGGCAGCATTAGAGCAGTGTTCCAGGGAACGCTTCGGAGAGCTAGGCTGTGTGAGAGCAGCGGTCTGGCTCTACTAATGCTGCCAGGTCAGGCATTTTTAACCCTTGCTCCACCACTTAGCATTATTTTGGTATGTATCTCAACAAAAACAAACCCTTGACATTGTTTTCCTGTCGCATCATGGCAGCATACACTCTGGGTTGTGGCTCCGCCTCCACGACCTGATAGGACCACATAGCTATAAGATGACGATACGGCCCCCGCCCCGGTATTCTCTAATTTTTCCTCACCTGTTGGGACCGCACGGATCATCACCCTCTTACCGCTTCGCCCCAGCCAGGTTCTAGCCTCTCCTGGTTTGGAAGTCCTTACCGGTACAGCCTCTAAACGAAGCTAAATGGAAGGAACCCCACTCTGGTGATCTCAGGGGTACTGCGCACCTGCCTGCTGTGATAAGCCTTAAACAGGTCTTTAAAGCACTGCACTGCCAATACTGCCTTAAGAAGATAAGCCTTAAACAGGCTTAGAGGTATGTGGCCATCTTTATTACAGTTATAAGCCTTAAACAGGCTTGCTTACCTTGCAGTGGTCCTCCGTCTTTCCTTCTTTCCCATCTCTGCTGGCTGCTGGGGCGCTTATTAATGTATAATTAATGCTGCTGGGGCGCTTATTAATGTATAATGGCTGTTGCCTCCTGGGCCCTGTAGTCCCTCTCCTCCGTGTGTACTACCTAGCAGCGCCGAGCGTTCTGGCGCTTCCGCGCATGCGCACTACGGTCTATGGGCATCCTGTGTCCTCCTTTCCAGGTTCCAAGATGGCGCCGACGGCCGTACGGCGGTACTGCGCATGCGCGAGCGGCACGGCGCTCCCGGCGCCAAATTTAAAAGTGAAAATTCCCCTTTCCATTCCCCTGAGAGTTTTGAAGCAAGAAGAAGCTACAGATCATCCCAGGAACATCCCAGCACATCCTCAATAGGTAAGTTAGCCTTTTGCTTCCTCCCTCTCTCCTTCCCTGTGCACTCTGCACACTGCTCTCCCTTTTTCTCCCTTTCTCTTTCTCTCTGCTCCCTCTGCCTTCTTTCCTCTTACTATGCCTATCTTTGTATTGTTGCTAGGCTGCCTTCTGCTCTATCCCTATGGAGACCACTGCCCCAGCAGATCACCTTCAACGTGATAGGTAAGAGGGACGGCAATGGGTAAGTAGAGAAGATCGAAAAAGAGTGCAGGACCAACTAACGCTGCCTAAACGGTTAGCCCCGCCAGGTCCGCAAGATCATCAAAGTCCAGACGCAGGGAGACCTCTCGCGGAAGAAGCCGTTCGGGGCGCAGACGAAGCCACTCGAGTCGCAGCAGGAGAAGGAGTCGCTCTGGCCATAGGAGAAGCCACAGGAGGAGTCGCAGCAGATCCTGCTCCCGCAGTCACTCCCACCGCAGAAGGTCTCCACGCAGACGTCGCTCACCAGCCCCTCCCCCCCGGCCAGCCGCCAATGCCTGCTGGATATGCGGGGCCGTTGCTCTCCCGGACAAGCTTGCCTGTCGCAGGTGCTTCGAGGAGGCCACCAGGGAGAAAGTCCAGGAGCCCAAGGAACCTGCGGCCTCAGCCACGCAGACTGCCCCGGACACGGATATGTCCGTCAGAACCGCCTCTCCCACTCCCCCGAGTACGTCTAGAGAGCTAGACTCCCAGTCAGAGGAGGAGGAGCTAGAGGCCTCAGCCGGCTTCGATTTCTCTCTCATCGAGCCCTTCGTGAGGTCGGTCAAAGAGGCGATCAACTGGGAGGAACCCCAGGAAGCCCCTCAAAAACTGAGAAAATATTTCCCCAATCTCAAAAAGGATCCGGAAACCTTCCCCTTTATTGAGGAACTGGACGACATGATCAGGGAGGAGTGGCTGAAGCCGGACAGAAAGTCGGGCCTAAATAACAGGCTCACCAAACTGTACCCGCTCAGAGAACCGAAGGCAAAACCCCTGGTCACCCCGCCGGTGGTGGATGCCTCCCTCATGCGCCTAGCCCGCCATGTCACACTTCCTATTGAAGACGCGGTAACCTTCCGGGACGTCTTGGATAGGAAGATAGACACCGATCTTAAGAGGGCCTACCTGGCTGCAGGAGGCGCATGTAGGCCAGCTGTGGCATTGGCCGCCGTGGGCAAGGCCATATCCAGTTGGTCAGCCTCCACGGAGAAACTCGTGACAGAGGGCGCTGACCAAGACAAGATCGTTAGGGCCCTTCAGGAGCTGAGCCTCGCAGGGGATTTCGTGGCGGAAGCCTCGGTAGACGCCATTAGGTCCTCATCCAGGGCCATGCTGGCTTCGGTTATGGCCAGACGTGCCCTCTGGCTGAAACCCTGGGCAGCAGATCCCGCCTCAAAGACAAATTGGTGCCGCATCCCCTTCGACGGTGAAAACCTTTTTGGGGCCAAGTTAGACTCGGCCATATCGAAGGTGACCGGCGGCAAATCAGGGCTCATCCCCTCCGACAGGAAACCAAGGCAGCAGAGGCCTCCTCCCTTTAAGCGCAACCTGCCGGATAAATATAGGGACGCCAAGGCCTATAGGCCAGGCAGAGAGTATAGGAGAAGCTGGAGGAACCCCCAGGCGACCTTCTCTAGGTTTCAGAAGCCCAAGACTTCTGCGTCCGCGGACCAGAAGTCCTTTTGAAGGCGCGTCCGTCCAGCCGGTGGTAGTGGGGGCCAGGCTCCTAAAGTTCCTGCCGGCTTGGACGGATGCCATCAAAGATCTCTGGACGGTGGCCACCGTCCGTTTCGGGCACAGGTGGTCCTTCAAAGGGCGGCCCCCGGGGGATCACTTTTGCCCAACCAAACTCCCGTCATCCCGGGAGAAAAGGGTGCTACTGATGGACTACGTCCAGGAATTGCTCCTCAAGGAGGCAATAGTAGAAGTACCCCCTTCCCAAAGGGGTCGGGGATTCTACTCCCCTCTATTCCTGGTCAGGAAAAAGTCAGGAGACCTGCGCCCTGTATTGGACCTGAAGAGGCTCAACCTCTCCATCCGGGTGGAGCCATTCAAAATGGAAAGCCTCCAATCTATCCTCCAGGCCATAAACCGAGAGGATTGGATGCTATCCGTGGACCTACAGGACGCTTACCTTCACGTCCCTATCCACCTCCTATTCCAAAGGTTCCTCCGTTTTTCCATAGACCAGAGGCACTTCCAGTTCCGATGCCTCCCGTTCGGGATCTCCACGGCTCCCAGAACCTTCACCAAGGTCCTTCTCCCGGTTATAGCCTCCCTGAGAGAGAGAGGCCTCAGGGTACACCATTACCTAGACGATATCCTTCTCCTCTCAGACAGCCTAGCATCCCTTACCCAGCACCGGGAGATACTAGTTTCCACGCTCCAAGGGCTGGGTTGGCTCATAAATTGGGGGAAGAGCAACGCTCAGCCCTCTCAAAGGATGGTTTTCCTGGGGGCTGTACTAGACACCCGGTTAAACTCTATAGAACTACCTCCAGAGAAAGTCCCTCTGCTGACCCAAAAAGTAAGGAGAGCGATCCATGCTGCATCCCTCCCAGCCAGGGGGTGCCTCAGCCTCCTAGGCTCTCTATCAGCTACCATCCCAATGGTCCAGTGGGCTCAGTGGAACTCAAGGCCCCTACAGCTTTCGTTCCTGAGTCAATGGAACGGATGGTCTATGTCGCAACCCATCCACATCTCGCAGGAGGCCAGGCAGTCTTTGGGATGGTGGACCCGACCGGGCAACCTGGACAGGTGCAGGCACATTGTCACCCCCCCTCAGGAGATAGTTACCACGGATGCCAGTTTGGAGGGGTGGGGGGCCCACTACCTACATCATGCAGTCCAGGGCCGCTGGCCATTCGAGGCACGAGCCGCGGTGTCCAACGTTCTGGAAATGAGGGCGGCCTTCCAAGCCCTCCTGGCCCTCGGTTCTCTCCTAAGGGGCAAATATTTTCTCCTGAGGATGGACAACAAGGTTGCTGTCGCCTACATCAACAGGCAGGGGGGTACCAGGAGCTCGTCCATGATGCGGGAGGTTCTCCCCGTCATGGAGTGGGCACAGCAGAATCTCCGGGACCTAAGAGCAGCTTACATCCCCGGTGTCGAGAACCTCCTGGCCGATTCCCTCAGCAGGAGGTTCCTCTCGAACAACGAGTGGTCCCTGAGTCCGCAGGCCTTCGACCTTATCTCCAGAACCTGGGGTCCTCCGGACATAGATCTGGCAGCGACTCCGGAGAACACGAAATGCCAGAGGTTCCTGTCCCGAGTCCCCTTCCCCTCTGCCGAGGGGACAGACTGTCTCCAGCACCCCTGGGACTTTCACCTCGGGTACATCTTCCCTCCGACCCCGCTGATAGCGAGGTTCCTGCTGAGGCTCAAGAGGTCATCGGCACTGGTAGTGGCCGTGATCCCCTTCTGGCCCAGGAGGCCGTGGTTTACCACCCTCCTTCAGCTAAACACAGCAGACCCTCTCCCTCTCCCGCAGTCAGCCGACTTGCTCTCCCAGAGCCAGATGCTCCATCCGAGTCCGGAGAAACTGCACCTGACGGCCTGGAGACTGAGAGGTCTAGATACCTAGAGCAGGGCTGCTCCGCTAGGGTGGCGGATACACTCCTCCAGGCCAGGAAGCCTACCACAAACTCCACCTACCGGCGAGTCTGGGATAGGTTCTCTTCCTTCGCCCATCAGCAGGGGTGGAACCTGTCCTCTATATCAACCCCGCAGATCTTGGAATTCCTGCAGGCAGGCCTGGACAGAGGCCTCGGCTCCAGTACCCTGAAGGTGCAGGTGTCAGCCCTGTCCGCCCTGACCGGAACCAGGTGGGCGCTAGACCCCCTCATTCTCCAATTTCAGAAAGCCTGTCTTAAACTGAGACCTCCCAGAAGACCTTCCTTCCCGACCTGGGACCTGTCGGTCGTCTTGGAGGCCCTATCCAGGGAGCCCTTCTTCCCGTTAGAGAACATCTCCCTCTGGGACCTAACACTGAAGGTGACATTCCTGATTGCCATAGCCTCAGCGAAGAGGGTCTCAGAAATGCAAGCTTTACTGGCCAGGGACCCCTACCTGGTCGTTTTCCCGGACAGGGTTGTCCTAAGACCCTCAGACCGCTTCATCCCTAAGGTCTCCTCTTCATTCCACTTTAACCAGGAGATCAATCTGCCAACACTCACTACCGACCAGGGTGTTCCGCACCCCCTGGATGTCAGAGGCAATATCCTCAAATATCTTGCAGCCTCAGAACCCATCAGAAAGTCGGAAAATCTCCTAGTAATCCCTCATGGGTTCAGGAAGGGTCAGCCAGCATCGGCCCGCACCATCGCCTCATGGCTGGTAAAGACCATTAAGAAGGCCTACTCGCTAGGCTCCACACAGATTCCAGAGGGCCTGAAGGCGCATTCCACCAGGGCAGTGGCAACCTCATGGGCAGCCTATTGTAGGGTGTCAGCGGAAACTATCTGCAAAGCGGCCACCTGGTCCTCCAGGAACACCTTTATTGACCATTACAAAGTTGATTTTGCACGTTTGTCAACCGTAAATTTCGGAAAATCTGTTATTCAAGCCAACTCTGCCATTCCTTGCGAAAAAATTTTTGCTTATTGATGCACTACCCACCCTGTCTGCGAGTTACTCCCCAGAGTGTATGCTGCCATGATGCGACAGGAAAAACGGAAAATTGTATACTTACCTTTCCGTAATTTTCCTTTCCTGTCGCATCTTCATGGCAGCATACAACGACCCACCCTTTGTTTCTTGAGGTGACTCATATATACGGAGAATACCGGGGCGGGGGCCGTATCGTCATCTTATAGCTATGTGGTCCTATCAGGTCGTGGAGGCGGAGCCACAACCCAGAGTGTATGCTGCCATGAAGATGCGACAGGAAAGGAAAATTACGGAAAGGTAAGTATACAATTTTCTGTTTTTCGGGTCTCAAGGAACCCCTGCTAAAAATGACTATATCTTCAACTCATGATACAATAGTGTGATGGTCAGTGGGAGGAATGCTCCTTACACTTGTAGACCGTGGGATGAAGTGCCCCCTTACAGATGGCTAAAAAGATCAATGGCATCAGCAGGAATTTATCTGAGAGGCAGAAATTGCTCATTGCTCAGGAAACCCCCTACCAACCTCTGGAGGAACCCTAGAGTTCAATGGAACCTGGTTGAGAAACCCTGGTCCAGAAAAAGGAGCAACATCCCCCCCCCATCCACCTCCAAAACATTCCAACTTAACCTACCAAGGGCAAGCTTATATTCTATAGAGAGATTTAAAAAGTCCCCCTTAGTAGCTATTAATGTTCTGAAAGCTTTAACATGAATAGATTCAAAGGAGAAACACTGGGACTTAGCATTTTCTAGAGGAACCCTGCTGTATATGTTGCCTGACTTCATTACAGTAATACGAGGGATTATTAGGGCTTAACACCTAGCAAGCTGGTAGCTCACATTCTATGCACCCATTTTCAAACCCCCCACCTACCCTACTGCTTTTGTAGGTGGCCTCACTGGTCAACCCACAAAGAGCTGGCACCAGAGTATATGCTCTGCAAACATGAGCTTTATTCAATGAATATGCACGTTAGCATGTTTCAGACAATAATGGCCTTAATCATGATGAAGGCCAATATTGGCTGAAACATGTTGACTTCTCTTGCGGTTACCGTGCATATTCATTGAAAAAAACCTATGCTTGCGGAGGATATACAGTGGTGCCCGCTCTCTTTGTGGATTGACCAGTGAGGCCACCTACAAAAGCAGTAGGGTAATGAGTGGACCTGGGGAGGTGTGGAGGATATACTGTGGTGCCGTCTCTCTTTATGGATTGATGGGGACGAGGCTTCAGCTGCCTTAGCCTGGACACCAGTATTACAGTCGCGGGAGGTAGTAGTACCTATGTGATTGTTGGGCCTCACTTGACTTGCTTTAGGCAGGGGCGGACTGACAACTCATGGGGCCCCCGGGCAATAGGAGATTATGGGGCCCCCAGGCAATCATAGATTATGGGGCCACACAGTATACACACACAGTATACAATCACACAGTATACACATACATGTACACACAGTATACACAGACATGTTTCTATTGGCTGAGAAGGTACTGGAGAGGTGGGGCAGCTATAATCTCTGGATTTTTAGACCAAAAGGATGTCATTAAGGGACATTTCAGAAACAGATGTAAAAAAAACACAGATTTTTACATACTGTCACTGGTTTTACTGAGGCTGGCAACCCTGATGGGGCCCCCTAGTGGCCCGGGGCCCTCGGGAAGTGCCCGAGTGGCCAAATGGTCAGTCCGCCCCTGGCTTTAGGCCAGTGATTTGGAAGAATTGAAGACAGCCAATTGCATTATCAATAATTTAAAAAACGCCAAGTAATTATTCTCAGGTTCCTTTTAGTAAAAGCCACACAGAGTAATTGTTAAATCTGTCCATTTATTCTGATTAACGTACTTAAGCTAGAAGCCATTTAGGTCGCTTACATGAGCTAAATCACAAATTCAACCATAAAGAAGAGCCTGTAGTGAAGAAGTCCTGAAAGGTGCACATTGCTGCAAGTCCACTAAAGGAAAAGTACGTGGCAGTCTGAGCCTGGGCTCCGACCAGGCCACGCCTCTAACGCGTTTCGCTCTGTCCCGGAGCTTAATCATAGGGAAGAGCCTGCCTGCAAAAACCTTCCCTCCAACAGGCTGCTCAGTCATTTTCTGCTTGGCAGTAACTTGCTGATGTCTGCCAAGGTAGGCAGGACTAATGAAACCTTTTCCGCACTTGGCACAACAATACGGCTTCTCTTTTGCATGGTTTCTCTGATGTACCCTGCATTTGGTCTTAGATGTGAAGGGATTCCCACATTCCTTGGAATTTTCAGTTCTTTAATATTTGAAGAGGTGGTGATTTTTGGTGAACCAATTTCTACATTCAATACAGCCTAAGCGCTTGTCTTTGGTATGCGTTTTATGGTGTTCGGTGAGGGAAGACTTGCGCACAAAGGACTTCCCGCACTCCGTAAAAAAATAGGGCCTCTCTCCCTGGTGGATCCTCTGATTGATGATGAGGTACGAGCTGGTTGAGTAGCTTTTCCTGCACTCAACACAAGAATAAGGCTTATGCCCAGTGTGAGTTGTGTGGTGTTTTTTCAGGTCGTTGAGGATTTGGAAACATTTTCCGCACTCAGAACAAACATGTGGTCGTTCCCCGGTGTGGGTTTGATGGTGTCTGATTAGCTGAGATGGATAGGCAAAGCATGCCCTGCACTCGGTGCAGGAATGTGGCCGGACACCCTGGTGGATCTTCTGATGTTGGATAAGCGCAGAGTTGCCGATGAACGTTTCCCCGCACTCAGAGCACAGAAATGGTTTCTCACCGGTGTGAATCCTCCTGTGAATGACAAGGTCTGCATTTTCCACACTCATCACATCAGTGAAGCTTGTTGCCCTGTGTGCATTTGCTCATGTTTTCGTTGCCCCGACTTGGTCCGGAAACACTTCTCGCAGGCAGAGCAGGCATAAGGGCGCTCCTTAGCGTGGATCTTTTTGTGTTTGCTCAGGTCCGAGGGTCGGGTGTATGACTTTCCACAAACGGGGCCGGTATAATGCTTTTCTCTGGACTGATTTCTTTGATGGGCATGTGTGGAGTTACTGTTTGAGCATTTTCTTCCATCAATAAAAGAGTTTGGGTTATCTTCAGCAGGGACTTTCTGGTGGTTGGGGAGGTGAGGATTTTTGAGACGTGACCCAGAGCAGGACAGTTCTTTTGCCAAATGGGTGCTCAGGTGGCCTTCAAGTTTTGACTGCCCTCTAAAGCTTTTCCAGCACAGAGGACAAACACTTGCTACCGCTCCACCATGACCTTGCTGGTGATCCAAGTTCTTAGTGAAACGTCCCCCACAATTAGAACAAACTAACTCTTTTGATGACATCAGATGGCTTTCTAAATGCTTATTGGTTTCTGGAAAATCTTTTACAACTGAGCCCGTTATCATGTTTGTGACGGGAGGGCACGTGGAACCCAGAATCCCTTGGAAAGGTTGGGAAACCCATGTTTCAGCTCCCCATGCACCTATTATGTCTAAGTCACCCTGTGCCATCCTGGCACAGGGTGAGTGAGAAAATATATCTTGGATTACTTAAAATATAAGTAAGTAATATTTATCCACAATATCTCCCAGGATATATGTAAAGACTATTCTTAGGTTGTTGATGAACTCAAGATGTTAATTGAGAGAGCTGATCTGGAGACGGACTGTCTGGTCACCTAGGCTGCCTTAAGTGCTGGGTTAATTAACATGTTAATTATGTGATTGTCTTTTAAGTTGTTGCTATAGGGGAGGGGGGAGTATCCATGAGCAGCCCTACCTCATTATCTAACCCCTTGTGTTAAATGTGTATAAAAAGGCTGTATTCTGTCCAATTAAGGAGTTCAAGATTCTACAAGCTATTTTTGGCTAGACTTGTATTCAATGCAGCTATAATAATATCTCTCTCTGATGGCCAGATTGGAGGACGCAGTATTACTGACGGAAGCACTCAGCGGAGTGAGGAAAAGGATCCGTCACAATGTTAATATCGGAGATCTCATTGTCAGTGGGAGCTACATCTTTGCATGTAGGGGGTTCCTCCTTTATATAAGTAACTGGAAATTCTGTACAGTGTTTGGGTGCGGAGATGTTAGAGCATGGAAGATGTTCATCAGATGAGAGGGATTCTTCCTTAATAAGAGTAGTTAGAAATTCTGTACAGTATTGGGATTTGGAATGTTAGATTGTGGATGATGTTCTTCAGTCGAGCGGAGCTCCATTATAATTTAAGTAGTTGGAATTTTAGATTGTGGATGATGTTCTTCAGTCGAGAGGATCTCCATTTTAATTTGAGCAGTTTAAATTTGCGTATTGACCTGTAGGTGTGGCTATGTTAGAAAATGGATGATGTTCTTCAGCCAAGTTGGGTTCCACTTTAATATGAGTAGCTGGACTTTGTGCTTGACCTGTAGGTGTGGCCGTGTCAGAATGTGGATGATGTTCTTCAGCCAAGAATGGTTTCATTTTAATACAAGTAGTTGGACTTTGTGCATGACCTGTAGGTGTTGTGATGTTTGAATATGCTGAATATGGATGACGCTCTTCAGCCAAGAAGGGTTCCACTATAATATGATTAGCTGGACTTTGTGCATGCTTTGTAGGTGTGGTGATGTCTGAATATGGATGATGTTCTTCAGCCAAAAGGGGCTCAATTTTAATATTAGCTAGGCTTTGTGCATGACCTGTAGGTGTAGCCATGTCAGAATGTGGATTTCGTTCTTCAGCCAAGATGGTTTCCATTTTAATATGAATAGTTGGACTTTGCGCATGACCTGTAGGTGTGGTTATGTTAGAACGTGGATAATGTTCTTCAGCCAAGCAGGGCTCCATTTTAATATGAGTTGATGGACTTTGCACATGACCTGCAGGTGTGTCCATGTAAGAATGTGGATGATGTCCTTCAGCCAAGAGGGATTCTGCCTTAATATGAGTAGCTGGACTTTGTAGATGACCTGTAGGTGTTGTGATGTCTGAATATGGATTATAGTCTTCAGTCAAGAGGGATTCTGCCTTAATATGAGTATCTGCACATTGTACATGACATTCAGATGTGGAGATGTCAGGGTGGGGAGAATATTCTTCATTTGAGATATTTTCCTTTTGGGTAGAAGTAGCTGGAAGCTGTGTATGACATCTCGATGTAGAGATGAAGGCAGGGCTCATAAAACTCTTCCCTAACTCGGCACATAAATACAGTTTCTCTCCTGCGTGGTTTCTCTGGTGTGCCAAGAGTTTGGGGCTGGTAGCAAAGGATTTCTCGCACTCCTGGCAGGGGTAAAGTTTCTCTTTGCTGTGCACCTTATGATGCCTGATGAGATGGTGATTTTCCTTGAAGCATTTTCCACAATCTGTACAGCAAAAGCGCTTGTCTCTGGTGTGGGTTTTATGGTGTTTGGCGAGAAAGGACTTGTGTGCAAAGGACTTGCCGCACTCTGTGCAAGAATAGGGCCTCTCTACCTGGTGGATCTTCTGGTGGACGATGAGATACGAGCTGGTTGAGTAGCTTTTACCACACTCCGCACAAGAATATGGCTTATGTCCTGTTTGAGTTCTGTGGTGCTTTTCCAGGTCAGTGAGGTGCTTGA
This sequence comes from Lithobates sylvaticus, assembly GCA_028564925.1. Classification (NCBI taxonomy): domain Eukaryota; kingdom Metazoa; phylum Chordata; class Amphibia; order Anura; family Ranidae; genus Lithobates; species Lithobates sylvaticus. The sequence continues at coordinate 613,262,861 of CM053028.1, read as the reverse complement.
AACATTTTCCGCACTCGGAACAAACGTGCGGTCGTTCCCCGGTGTGTGTTTGACGGTGTCTGACTAGCTGTGATGGATAGGCAAAGCATGCCCCACACTCGGTGCAGGAATGTGGCCGGAGGGCATGATGGATCTTCTGATGCTGAAAGAGCGCAGAGCGGCTGACGAAGCATTTCTTGCACTCGGAGCAAGGAAATGGTTTCTCACCCGTGTGGATCCTCCTGTGGATGACAAGGTCCGCTTTGCTGGCAAAGCATTTACCACACTCCTCACAATGGTGAGGCTTGAGGCCAAGGTGAATCTTCTTATGTTTTCGGCATCCCACTGTGGTCCGGAAACACTTCCCACAGGTAGAGCAGGCATATGGGCGCTCCATAGAGTGGATCTTTTTGTGTTTCCTGAGATTTGAGGCTCGGGTGAAGGACCTTACACAGATGGGACAAGAATAAAGCTTTTCTTCAGACAGACTTCTCTGCTGGGCTATGGTGGAGTTACTCTTTGAGCATTTTCCTCCTTCAGTACAAAAACTTGAGTTTACTTCTGTAACTTTCTGTTGGTGAATGAGGTCTGAGTTTTGGAGGACTGGCTTAGAGACGGGCAATTCTTTTCCCATATGAGTTTTCAGGTGGTCTTCAAGTTTTGACTGTTCGCTAGAGCTTTTCGAGCATGGAGGAACTTTCTGGTGGTGAATGAGGTTAGAGTTTTGGAGAACTGGCTTAGAGACAGGCAATTCTTTTTTGATATGAGTTTTCAGGTGCCCTGCAAGTTTTAACTGTCCGCCAGAGCTTTTCGAGCATGGAGGACAAACATGTGTTGTCACTCCACTTGGAGGTTTCTGGTGATTCTGGAGCTCCGTGTTCTGGGTAAAATCTCCCCCACATTCTGAACAAACTAACTCTTTTGGTGACTGCAGGTAGGATTCGGAAATGTTGGATTGTGGGTAATGTTCTTCAGTCAAGAGAGGTTCCACTTTAATATGAATAGCTGGACTTTGCACATGAGCTGTAGGTTTGGAGATGCCAGAATTTTGGTGATGTTCTTCAGCCACAAGGGGTTCCGCCTTAATCTGAGTAACGGCACATTGAGCATGAAGTTCAGGCATGGAGATGTCAGGATGGGGAAGACATTCTTCAGCTGAGGTGGTTTCCTTTGGAATACAAGTAGCTGGATGGTGTGTATAATATATTGGTGTGGCATTGTCAGTGTGTGGAAGACGTTCTTCAGCTGAGATGGGTTCCTCTTTGATATGAGTAGCTGAACACTGTGCACAATTTGTTGGTATGAAGATGACAGAGTATGGGAGATGTTCTTCAGGTGATGGGGTTTCTTCTTTGATTTGAGTAGTTAAACATCTTACTGGGCATGTAGATGTGGAGATATCAGGGTTGGGGAGATGTTCTACAGCTGAGGGGAGTTCTTCTATGATATGAGTAGTTGAAGATTCTACTGGACATGTAGATGTGGAGATGTCAGGGTTGGGGAGATGTTTCTTAGCTGGAAGAAGGTCCTCTATAATATGAGTAGCTGGACACTGTGCACAATTTATTGGCATGGAGATGACAGAGTTTAGAAGATGTTCTTCAGTTGAGGGGGTTTCTTCTTTGATATGAGTAGCTGCACATCCTACATGACATGTAGATGTGGCGATGTCAGGGCTGGGGAGATGTCCTTCAGGTGAGAGGGGTTCCTTTATAATAGAACCATTCTTATATTTTGTTTCTTCATCTGTAGTTAGATCTGTTGGAAAAAAGATGTTCTTAGTATTTGAAACAATTAGATCCTTCTTATTCTAAGAATTAAAGTATACCATCCCTCCAGAAACCCTACCTGGTGATGTGACGAGGGTCCGGTTTTTCACCATAACATCCATGTAGAGGTCCTTGTGTCCTTCTAAATGTTCCCACTCTTCCATGGAGAAAAACGGACATCCTGAGACCTGTGCAAAAAAGCATTTGTGAACTCTGAAAGGACCTGCATTTCTAAATCAATTGGTCCTAATAGTCGATATAATTTTTATGAAATCATAACAAAAAATAATGATGACCTACAACGTTTTATGTTGCTGTGCCATTGCTGAACAAACGGTTTAGAGTAGTGGTTCTCAACCACAAGGCAGTGGGCCACTGCCGGGCTGCAACCTTCCCTCTCCCAGGCATTCAGTGAGCTGTAGATCCCTTAACCTCCTACAGTGCCTCCCAAATAACATAGTACACAACCTTTCATAGTGGCCCCTGAGAACCCTCAGCCTCCCACAGTGCCTCCAGCCCCTACAGTGCCCCAACCTCCAACAGTGTCCCACAGCATCCTCCAATCTCCCACAGTGCTCCCCTGGATGTTCTACAATGCTTCTTTGACAATGTCTGTGGACCAATGGGTTGAGCTTTTGCTTAGCCATGCAATGCTTTGAAGAGAAAAGAAAGGGAAAAAAAGGGGGGGGGGGAGAAGAAAAGAGATGGCTCCGTCCGGGGATCCAACGTCAACTTATTCGTACTATATGATTTAGTCATTTGGAACCTGTAAGTAAGCAAGCCAAGGGGACCATATTTTGTCAAAAATGGATTGTTTATCTCGTAAGCAGGGCCGGTGCTACCACTAGGCAAACTAGGCAGCCGCCTAGGGCGCCCTGCTGCCTAGAGCACCTGGCCACTGGTGTTCCTACTCTCTTCTCTCTGCAGCAAGCAACTAAGTCTCAGCATCAGCAGGCAGCCGCCGCTCCATTTGCACATAGTGTCAGAGGCGCAGCAACGGCAGAGGACTGTGTCTGTGTCTTGACTCCCGAATGAATAGAAGCAAGCAAACGTTCATTGAAGGGCACTGGTAAGCTGCATTTGATGGGCGCTGGTAGGCTGCATTGATGGGCGCTGGTGAGACTGCATTTGAGGGGCACTGGTAGGCTGCATTGATGAGCGCTGCTGAGGCTGCATTGATGGGCGCTGGTGAGACTGCATTTGATGGACGCTGGTGAGGTTGCATTTGATGGGTGTTGGTGGGATGCATTTGATGGGCGCTGGGAGCCTGCATTGATGGGCGCTGGTGAGGTTGCATTTGATGGGTGTTGGTGGGATGCATTTGATGGGTGCTGGTGAGCCTGCATTGATGGGCGCTGGTGAGGCTGCATTTGATGGACGCTGGTGAGGCTGCATTTTATGGGTGCTGGTGAGCCTGCATTGATGGACGCTGGTAGGCTGCATTTGATGGGCGCTGGTGAGGCTGCATTTGATGGGCGTTTATTAAAAAGTATACTTGGGCAGGGGAAAGGGGGTGTAGTCAGGGGTGGAGCCAAGGGGGGTCAGCAAAATGAGCTTTCGCCTAGGGTGTCAAAAATCCTTGCACCAGCCCTGCTCGTAAGATACTCACTATTTTTTCATTCAACATAATCCATGTAAGTTTTCATTTTACTATCGCAATGTCTATGATGGGGCTTTTCCATGCTGTCGCTATCCCGATTTTGGCTGCTAGAAAGTAGATCAAGGTCTGAGTATGTTGTGGAACATTTTCAACAGGCTTATTTAGTAGGGCGATGCTCACATCTTTAGTGATGTTGACCATTGTGACTGAAAGAAAAAACGAACGAACCCTCATCCAAAAGCGACGTACCTTGGGACATGACCACCACACATGTAATGGTGAACCTGTCTGACCACAACCCCTAAAACAGGTAGCCGAGGTGTCCTGGTACATTTTTGACAGGCACTCCAGCTCTAAATACCATCTGGCGTGGACTTTGTAACTTGCCTCAATTAAGGCAACATTAAGGATCCCTTTATGGATTTGCGTACGCCATTTACGCCAGTCCTCCACCTCAGGGGTTATGGACAGATCCCTCTCCCATGCCATCTGGTAAGATAATCTAGCAGTGGAGTCAGCCAACAGTTTGTATAGCATGGAGACTCCCCCACGCATAGCAGCATCCTGTATGCATCTGTTTTCGAACATTGTTCGGACTGCTAAGTCAGAGCCCTCCTTCCGTAATGAGTTGACAAAGTGGAAGCTCTCCGCGGGGGGCATCTCCAGACTGCCCGTGAAATAGGAGGGGGGCGTATGCCCCCATGATCGAGAGTCACCTATACGGTACAATCCCTTGTTCAACCACCAGCCAAACCTTTCAGGTTGCATCCCTGGTGGGAACAGGGGATTGCCAAAAAGAGGAGCTACCGGGATATGTGTGGAACGCAAAGGCCATCTCCTACAGCTAGTGTCCCACACATGTAATGAGTGGGCGAGCGTGGGGCACAGTATAGCTTTACAATGTTTTGGTGGAATCCAAAGGAAAAGATCTTATGTAAGTAGAGAGCACGCCTGGGCCGTAATAGGAAACCAATAATGTTGGCTATGAAGCTGGCACAGTTGGGCAAGCTGCGCAGCCACATAGTTATTTCCTGAAACCAGGCATTCCTAGTCCGCCCGAATCCTTAGAGCAGGGGTCTCAAACTGGTGGCCTCCAGCTGTTGCAAAACTACAAGTCCCATCATGTCTCTGCCTGTGGGAGTCAGGCTTGTAACTGTCAGCCTTGCAATGCCTCATGGGACTTGTAGTCCGCCCGAATCCTTGGCATACATTGTGGCCCCCGAGCTATCCTGGAACCCTTGATTCCCCAAATGTAAAGAAAGATTTTGGATTGAAAGTGTTGCGTGGCATGAAGGGAGATGGCTTTCTACGTTGACTAGTATTAACAAAAGATCAGGACACAGGCCACACAGAGGCATGTATGTAGAGGTCTGGGTATAAAAATATTGAATCCAGAGAAGTCCAGTCAGTGGCTCGGGTTAAATGCACTCACATGCCGGGTTGGGAGATGACCTCATCTTTAGGCCCCTTTCACACTTTTTTACCGAGATTCGCGACCACGATTTTTGCCGTGATTTTGCCGCGATTTCAAGGAATGCCTGTGTAAGTGGCATCAAAATTGGACCAAAGTAGTACTACTTTGAAGTCGTACTAATATGAATGGCTGTCATTGGAAATCATGGGGAACGACTTGTCATGCTACTTTGCAGGGGGCCTTACCAGCAGCATCTGGCAAATCTTAGATAGAGGTGGGATAAACTACCAAAAATACCAGAAAACCTTACCCCATCGCCATTTTCCCACTAAGGTGTCTCTCCTCCCGCTCTAGAACATAAATACGACCCAAATGCTCCAGTATATGGCCAACGCTGAGCCAAAACACATTGTAAGACCATGGAATCTGGTGGATCTCTATACAAGTTGGCGGTATATGTCAGAGCTATAGAAATTTATAATAATAATAATTATAATAATAGTATATTTTGTACTTAATTCATATTTTCGTTTGTATCTTTGTACAGTTTTTACGCTTTTTTGATTCGTATATCCCCTGATGAAGCTAATGCGAAACATGTCGGGTTAATATACAAAAAACTTCTGTTAAAGCTGAAATTTTCGCCTAATGACCACCTCTACTATGAATTGCTGATTACTAGTGAACAAAGTGGCCCTATTGTGTTTTAACTATATTCTCATTAAAATGATATATATATATATATATATATATATATATATATATATATATATATATATATTTTTTTTTTTTTTAAATGATTGGTTTTCATTAGTATTTGTAAGCACCGTAAAAATCCCCTCTTTCCTCTCTTCACTTCAATAATTAAAGTGGTGTTTCCCCCAAAATGACAACATTGTGTATTTTTACATTAAATCTGACAATAAAAAATAATTGGATAAAAAAAAAAAAATTCACTTACCTATCTCTCCCTGTTGCTAGGTGGTCCCACGAAATCTGCCTCTTCCTTAGCCCGGGCTAGAAACGTCACTTCCCCTCGGCAGTCAGTCATCTGGGACACGTGACAGCTCCCAGATGACTGTGCGGCGTATCACGATGTGCGGCGCCGCTCGCGCATGCGCAGTGGGTTCCGGCCGGGTGCCCACAGTAAGGATGCCGGCGCCGTGAGCGGAGCGGGGACCGAGGGGGGGCTTCGTTCCCCCGCATAGCTGGACCCCGGGACAGGTAAGTGTCCGATTCTTAAAAGTCAGCAGCAGCAGTATTTGTAGCTGCTGACTTTTAAAAAAAAAAAATTTTGATGGGCACACCTCTTTAACTATTTGGGATGAGGTGCCAATCATTTGGGTGTTCCACCCTGAGCCGGACATACTTTACATAAGTATAATAACAACAATCTGTGCCTATGGGGGGGGGGGGAACATTAGAGCGTAAGCTCCTCTGGTACAGACACTGATGTGACTGACTCTGTGTTCTCTGTACAGCACTGCGGTATATGTCAGAGCTATATAAATGTCAAATAATAGTGTGCAACTATGGGGGGGGGGACATTAGAGTGTAAGCTCCTCTGGCTCAGAGACTGACTTAGTGTTCTCTGTACAGCTTTGCGGTATATGTCAGAGCTATATAAATATATAATAATAATAATAGTGTGTGACTGTGGGGGGGGGGGGGGGGCATTAGAGTGTAAGCTCCTCTGGTACAGAGACTGATGTGACTGGCTTAGTGTTCTCTGTACAGCACTGCGGTTTATGTCAGAGCTATATAAATATATAATAATAGTGTGGGACTGTGGGAGGACATTAGAGTGTAAGCTCCTCTGGTACAGAGACTGATTTGACTGGCTCAGTGTTCTCTGTACAGCGCTGCGCAGTGGCATCACTAGGGGGTGGCTTTTGGGGCTATAGCCCAGAATCTGGGGCCCATAGCCCAGAGTCTCTGCAGGGGTCCCCAAGGGGGGGGGGCTCTCTGGGGACCCTGATGTAAGGAGGAGGCTCTCTGGGGACCCTGATGTAAGTGGGGGCTCTCTGGGGACCCTGATGTAAGTGGGGGGGGGGGCTCTCTGGGGACCCTGATGTAAGTGGGGGGGGCTCTCTGGGGACCCTGATGCAAGGGGGAGGCTCTCTGGGGACCCTAATGTAAGGGGGGCTCTCTGGGAACCCTGATGTAAGTGGGGGGGGGGCTCTCGGGGGACTCTGATGTAAGGAGGAGGCTCTCTGGGGACCCTGATGTAAGTGGAGGGCTCTCTGGGGACCCTGATGCAAGGGGGAGGCTCTCTGGGGACCCTGATGTAAGGGGGGCTCTCTGGGAACCCTGATGTAAGTGGGGGGCTCTCTGGGGACCCTGATGCAAGGGGGAGGCTCTCTGGGGACCCTGATGTAAGGGGGGCTCTCTGGGAACCCTGATGTAAGTGGGGGGGGGGCTCTCGGGGGACTCTCATGTAAGGAGGAGGCTCTCTGGGGACCCTGATGTAAGTGGGGGGCTCTCTGGGGACCCTGACGCACGGGGGAGGCTCTCTGGGGACCCTAATGTAAGGGGGGCTCTCTGGGGACCCTGATGTAAGTGGGGGGGCTCTCTGGGGACCCTGATGTAAGTGGGGGGCTCTCTGGGGACCCTGATGCAAGGGGGAGGCTCTCTGGGGACCCTGATGCAAGTGGGGGGCTCTCTGGGGACCCTGATGCAAGGGGGGCTCTCTGGGGACCCTGATGTAAGGGGGGCTCTCTGGGACCCTGATGTAAGTGGGGGGGGGGCTCTCGGGGGACTCTGATGTAAGGAGGAGGCTCTCTGGGGACCCTGATGTAAGTGGGGGCTCTCTGGGGACCCTGATGCAAGGGGAGGCTCTCTGGGGACCCTAATGTAAGGGGGGCTCTCTGGGGACCCTGATGTAAGGGGGGGGCTCTCTGGGGACCCTGATGTAAGTGGGGGGGGGGGGGCTCTCGGGGGACTCTGATGTAAGGAGGAGGCTCTCTGGGGACCCTGATGTAAGTGGGGGGGCTCTCTGGGGACCCTGATGCAAGGGAGGCTCTCTGGGGACCCTAATGTCCGGGGGGCTCTCTGGGAACCCTGATGTAAGTGGGAGGGTCTCTCGGGGGACTCTGATGTAAGGAGGAGGCTCTCTGGGGACCCTGATGTAAGTGGGGGGGCTCTCTGGGGACCCTGATGCAAGGGGGAGGCTCTCTGGGGGACCCTAATGTAAGGGGGGCTCTCTGGGAACCCTGATGTAAGTGGGAGGGGCTCTCGGGGGACTCTGATGTAAGTGGGGGGCTCTCTGGGGACCCTAATGTAAGGGGGGGCTCTCTGGGGACCCTAATGTAATGGTGGCTCTCTGGGAACCCCAATGTAAGTGGGGGGGGGGGCTCTCGGGGGACTCTGATATAAGGAGGAGGCTCTCTGGGGATAAATACACACACACACACACACACACACACACACACACATATATTACTGTATATACGTGTATGCCCGCCCAAGCGTATGACTTTCTTTACTACGCTGCTATGGGCTCTAGCCCCAGATCTTTTGTAGACCTAGCAACGCCCCTGGCGCTGCAGTATAGTTCAGAGATATATAAATGTATAATAATAACAGTGTGTGACTGTAAGGGGACATTAGAGTGTAAGCTCCTCTGGTACAGAGACTGATGTGACCGGCTCAGTGTTCTCTGTACAGCACTGCGGTATATGTCAGAACTATATAAACAGATACAATTCAATCCAAATGAATAAATAATGTTATAGATCTTCTACCTGAATACAGTCCAGCTGTGATGTCTCCTCTTGCCTCATATTAGGTTGCTGATTTTGGTTCAGGAATGATCCAACAGCCCCCACACTGAAGAGGCCCTTTAAGCTGCAGCAGTCCTCTTCCAGGCTGTGCGATCCCTTTAAACTCCCAGTAGGAGGGGCATTTACTTACAGGACAACATTCCTATCCCCCCCCCCAGACCAATTGCTCTTTAGGAAAGGGTTTTTCCTGGCCATGCATGATGGGGGTTGTAGTTTACAGTTGCACATCCAATACTAGAAGGATACAGGAGTAGACTACAATTCCCAGCATGCCTACTCCCTGCCTTCCTGTCTGCAGCCCAGCTGATTTCACCGCCAGGTGGCCAGAGTGTGAATTGCAAGGACTGACATAGAAATCTCATTCTGTAGAGAAGCAGTGCCATCTTGTGGTCACTTTGAAGAATGCATTTGCTGATTTATGAGACCACCAACCCAGGTGTAAATTATTATTATTATACAGGATTTATACAGCGCCAACAATTTGCGCAGCGCTTTAGAACATGAGGGCAGACAGTACAGTTACAATACATTCTAATACAGGAGGAATCAGAGGGCTCGTTAGAGCTTACAATCTATTTTACAAAATAAAAGAAATCAATACATATTCTGAATAAAAACATAGTAATAATAATAACTATAAAAATAATAAAATTATGAAACTATATTGTTATTATAACAATTTGAGTAAAGTAAAGTAAAGTATGAGTAAAGTATTCTAATTATATTTATATTTTGGTAGTATTCTAATTATATTAACCACTTCAATCCTGGGCACTTTCGCACTTTCCTGCCCAGGCCAATTTTCAGCGCTGTCACTTTTTAAATGACAATTGCGCGGTCATGTTACACTGTACCCAAACTACATTTTTATCATTTTGTTCCCACAAATAGGGCTTTCTTTTGGTGGTAATTGATCACCTCTGTGGTTTTTATTTTTTGCTAAACAAAAAAAAAAGACCGAAAATTTTGAAAAAAATAAGGTTTTCTTTGTTATAAAATGTTGTAAATAAATAAGTTTTCTCCTTCATGGGCACTGATAAGGCAGCACAGATGAGGCATCACCAATGGGCACTGATAGGCAGCACTAATAGGTGGCAATGATGGGCATTGATAGGCGGCACTGATGGGCACTCATAGGTAGCACTGATGGGCATTGATAGGCAGCACTGATGGGCACTCATAGGTAGCACTGGTGGGCACTGATAGGTGACACTGATGGGCACTGAAAGGTACTTATGGGTGGCACTGCTGGGCACTGATAGGCGGCACTGATGGCTGGCACTGATAGGCATCACTGGTGGCACTGGCAGGCATTTTTCTTTGGCACCGATTGTCATTTCCCTGGTGGTCTAAGGTGGCATACCTGGTGGTCCAGTGTGGTGGCCATCCCTGGTGGTCCTGGCAGCATCCTGGTGGTCCTGGGTGGGCATCCGAGGGGGGGCTGTGCTGATAGACAATAAGCACAGACCCCCCCCCTGTCAGGAGAGCAGCCGATCGGCTCTCCTCTACTCGCGTCTGTCAGACGTGAGTGAGGAAAGGCCGATCAACGGCTCTTCCTGTTTACACTGTGATCAGCTGTGATTGGACATGGCTGATCACGTGGTAAAGAGCCTCCGTCAGAGACTCTTTACCGAGATCGGTGATGGCGAACTTTGACACCCCAGATGTTTTGGAACTACATTTTTCATGATGCTCAAGTACACTGCAGAGTGCATGAGGATCATGGGAAATGTAGTTCCAAAACATCTGGGGTGCCAAGTTTCTCCATCACTGACCTAGATCGTAGTTGCGGTGTGTCAGACTGACACGTCGCAACAATTGCCGCCCCCGATATCCTGAAAGACATCATATGATATCCGGTTTTGAACTTTGCCGATGTCATTTTGTTATATGGCGGGCGGCAAGTGGTTAATATAAAAGAAATTGTATTTTAATTTCCATCACCTTTGTTTCAGTTTTAAGGATCATTTTTGAGGGTTGCATTGCCGCATGTTACCACTATGCACATTACATGCATTAGAATGCAATTCATTAAAATGGCACCCCAACTCGCTAAGGCAACGCATTCATTTGGGGGCACAGTAAAACCACGGCTCCAAATTTTAATTTTTTTGTTGTAAGTAGACCCCTCATTGATTTTATCTTGCATACAACGGTGCTGGATCTCTCTTAGTGAATGTAAAGAGCAGTTGTCATAAACAAATGATGGTCGGGCACCACTGAAGTACAAAGATCTTCACTTCTGGGCAGACATCACAATGGAAAACAATGGACCTCCATCCATCAAGCTCTATCACTATGGACCCCCGCCCCCTAATACAGATGTGCAAACATTGATAGACAAAGCTGGTCATTTTTTGATACAAAAATATCAATGTATACAGGTACTTTAAAGAATAAGCATACTTTCAGAGAAAGCACACTTACCCTGCCTGCCTACCCCTCCCCTCCCCAGCTGGATCTGCTAGCCCCTACACTACATAGTTGATGGCAGATCTAAAAGAGATTGTATAGTGTATGGTGAGCTTTACAGACTTCCATGGACACCCTTCCCGTGTTTTCAATACCACAGCTCTGCTCCACATAGGCTGTTATGTGATCACTCAGCTCCTGCACACTCTGCCAAACTGACAATGTATGCAAGATGAAGGTATTGTACGATCAGATTGTAGGGACGATCAGATTGTAGGGATGTATGGTGAGCTTTACATACTTCTATGGACACCCTTTCCATGTTTTCACTACTACAGCTCTGCTCCACATATGCTGTTATGTGATCACTCAGCTCCTGCACACTCTGCCAAACTGACAATGTATGCAAGATGAAGGTATTGTATGATCAGATTGTAGGGATGTATGGAGAGCTTTACAGACTTCCAGAGATACACTTCCCCTGTTTCTTCTGTATATCCTCATAGCCTTCTATAGGACAACAGAGGTCCATGAAGCTTGCTCACTTTTTGAATTTTAACATGCTGGTGGAGAATAGGTGGTGGAAGAGTTACAATGTCAACGAAAATGGAGTCTACTTTACATGAGCCATCCTTACAAGCTGAGGTGTCGGATTTAGAAAGGACATGTTGGGACTTAAAGACCAAGTGGGTTCTTCTACCCCTCATGGCCTCTAGAAAAGCGATTCCCCTCCCGCCATCAAAATCCCCAACTCTGCTTCCCCCGATCGTCAATCTTACACAACCATTCCAAATTATTTCTTGCAAGGAGAACAAGACCTCTGCACATGGCAGGAGGGAACAGAGATGAGATACAACGCACATCTAACGTGGAATGACCCTTTAACCTGGGGTCTAGGTAAGGCTAAGTTCACCCTTTCAGGCACAATTTCACTTTTCATAATCAATAGAAGCCTTTTCTAATGTCTTTTCTGCCCAAGACATCCCAATGTGCTGATCTCTCACTTACCAAGTCCATGGCAGCTTTCAATTTCCACCTCTGTTTGAAAGTTTAAAAAATGCTTTTTTCTTTCATCACTTCCTGTAGATCATGTGACATTCCAGGAAGTTTCATATCCCATCATTCAGTGCCTTACTGCATCATAGAATAGGAAGTGTTTTACCACTCTGGACCACACCTGCCTTATTACTATACCACCTCTTGTTTTATTTCCACCCACTTTTCATTCTTCCTTTAAAGGTGGCCATATATTGTACAATCTTCTTTAGATTTACCAAAACTATATATTAGGAGGACTAAATTATCTATCCAATCACTCTGTATCCAATCAGGCAGGCCCTTGCATTACACAGTCGATGGTAGATTCAAAGGAGATTGTACAAATCAGAATGAATAGTATATGGTGAGCTTTACAGACTTCCAAGGACACACTTTCCCTGTTTTCAATACTACAGTTCTACTCCACATAGGTTGTTATGTGATCACTCAGCTCCTGCATACTCTGCCAAGTGAATGATGTATGCAACAAGAAGGTATTCTACAATCGGAATGTATAGTGTATGGTGAGCTTTACAGACTTTCAGGGACAAACTTTCCCTGTTTTCAATACTACAGCTCTGCTCCACATAGGCTGTTATGTGATCACTCAGCTCCTGCACACTCTGCCAAATGAACGAAGAGAAGAAGAAGAAGGTAAGGTACAAAATGATTGATGGCTTTGTATTTAGTGAGAACAGAGCTCAGTGATAATGATTGCATTGAAGAACATAAAACTGCAGAGGTGGATGGGCGCAATCTCCTGGAGGGGGAGGGCAGGGTGTGTGTTAATGAGGTCAGCTGGTGAAATATTTCCTTCTTACTGTTTTTCTGTCCCAAATACCAGGATGGATAATGGAAGAGTTTTCTATAGGAGACTGGAGGCTGAGGTAAGGACTGCCCTAGAATATAGCGGAAGTGCTTTATTTTCTGTAACAGAGGTACATTCATGATATATTGGTACATAGGGAAGCTGGAAAAACGAAATGTCCTCTTGTGAAAAGGCCACCTTCACCGCCCATTGAGAACGTTCAACAAGTCTCCACCCTCGGAGGTCACACTGACGCACTGGCAATTTGGTCTAAACTATGATACTTCATGTGAGAAATCAACGTCTTCCTCGATCGGTAGAACTTGCCGCACTCGGAGCAGGGGTAGTTTTTGTCAGCCACGTGGGTCTTTTGATGGACGGCAAGGGCAGAGCTCCAGATGAAACATTTGCCGCAGTCCGGGCAGGTATAGGGTTTTTTCCCCGAGTGGATCCGACGGTGGATAACCAGCGTGGGCTTCTTGCCGAAACATTTGCCACACTCCGGGCAGGGATAGGGTCGTTCCCCGGTGTGACTGCGCTGGTGGGCCACCAGATACTGGCTGCTGCTGAAGGATTTCTCACACACGGGGCAGGTGAAGGGTTTCTCTCCCGTGTGGGATCTCTGGTGGGCCACCAGCGACTGGCTCTGCCGGAAACATTTACTGCATATAGGGCAAGCAAACGGCTTCTCGCCACTGTGAATCCTCAGGTGCCTGACCAGCGTTGACTTGACGGAGAAGCTCTGCTTACATTCAGCGCAGGAGAATGGCTTTTCCCCCCGGTGGGACCTCTGGTGGACCCGGAGATTGCACTTCTTTGAAAACAACTTTCCACATTCCAGACATTCACTGCCTTTCGAGTCCAAGTCAGAAGCCTGGTAGCGTATGAGCTCTTCCGTTGAGCTGAAGGCCTTCTCACATTCTGGGAAACCAAACTTTTCATCTGCCTCCTGCGTCGCCTCATTATCAGAGTCAGAAAGACCATGGCCTTCGTCCTCACAGTAATCCTCCTTCACGGTGACAGATAAATATTCTATGTGCATGGGAGAGGAAGGGCTGGCAAGATCGTTTTCTTCACATGAGATGGACTCCTCTTTAATTTGGGTAGAGTTGCATTGCGTCTGCCGTGTAAGACTGGTTGTGGGAACGTTGGTGCCACCCACCCCTCGTTTATCAGAGTTGGATTTCTCCTTGGAAATGGTAGATGTGGTGGCATCACATGAGTTTGGTTCTTGCTCTATTCGTGTTTGGCTTGTAAGAACTGCCGTATTTACCGGAGAATTTGAGATGTTACATCCGGAAGAAGACCTGTGGGCTTCCGGCCTAGGTGTCTGAAAGACAAATGTGGATCACACGTTAAGGAGGAAGTAGTGACATGTCCAAAACTACACACATCAATGTCCTGCCCAACATGTAGGATGTGTCCACAGTACTCCTCAACAAAGACAATTCTGGACTTTGTAGGTTCAAAAAAAAAAAAAAACAGTTGACCAAGTGTAGGGATATTTTCAGACCTGCCTAATATGATTTCATATAAATGTAAGTATTATATCCTAGAGTTCCCTAGGGTTCCATGGATCCTTAATTGAGAACAGCTGTTATATATAGGCCTCCACTAATGGAACTGGTCAAACTAGATTTAGCAGATTGACCTTTTACCATCTAAAAAGTTTCCATGCAAGACCATTACTAGGCAGAAAACAATTAGCCCAAGACATGTGTTTATTACAAAGACCAACTGTAATTAGTTCCCGAGTTCCCCTAAGTATTTACCACTGGATTAGTTGGACAACATCTCTAGCAGATAGTATATAACAGGCTTTCTCAACCAGGGATCCATGGAACCCTAGACTTACTCCAGAGGCTGCCGGGGAATCCTTGAATAACAAGCGATTTCCGCCTATTATGACACATTGACCACCAATGTAAGGGACATTCTTCCCACTGTCTGCCAAAGTAAGGGGACATTCTTCCCGCTGGCCACCAAGTAAGGGGATATTCTTCCCACTGATCTCCAATGTAAGGGACATTCTTCCCACTGACCACCAATGTAAGGTACATTCTTCCCACTGACCACCAATGTAAGGGACATTCTTCCCACTGATCACCAATGTAAGGGACATTCTTCTCCCTGACCACCAATGTAAGGAACATTCTTCCCACTGACCACCAATGTAAGGAACATTCTTCTCACTGATCACCAATGTAAGGGACATTCTTCTCACTGATCACCAATGTAAGGGGCATTCTTCTCAATGATCACCAATGTAAGGAACATTCTTCCCACTGACCACCAATGTAAGGTATATTCTTCCCACTGACCTCCAATGTAAGGAACATTCTTCCCACTGACCTCCAATGTAAGGAACATTCTTCCCACTGACCACCAATGTAAGGTACATTCTTCCCACTGACCACCAATGTAAGGAATATTCTTCCCACTGACTGCCAAAGTAAGGGGACATTTTTCCCACTGACCACCAAGTAAGGGGATATTCTTCCCACTGATCTCCAATGTAAGGTACATTCTTCCCACTGACCACCAATGTAAGGTACATTCTTCCCACTGATCTCCAATGTAAGGTACATTCTTCCCACTGACCTTCAATGTAAGGGACATTCTTCCCACTGACCTCCAATGTAAGGTACATTCTTCCCACTGATCTACAATGTAAGGGACATTCTTCCCACTGACCACCAATGTAAGGAATATTCTTCCCACTGACTGCCAAAGTAAGGGGACATTTTTCCCACTGACCACCAAGTAAGGGGATATTCTTCCCGCTGGCCACCAATGTAAGGTACATTCTTCCCACTGATCTCCATTGTAAGGGACATTCTTCCCACTGACCACCAATGTAAGGGACATTCTTCCCACTGACCTCCAATGTAAGGAACATTCTTCCCACTGACCACCAATGTAAGGGACATTCTTCCCACTGATCTCCAATGTAAGGGACATTCTTTCCACTGATCTCCAATGTAAGGAACATTCTTTCCACTGATCTCCAATGTAAGGGACATTCTTCCCACTGACCACCAATGTAAGGAACATTCTTTCCACTGATCTCCAATGTAAGGGGACATTCTTCCCGCTGACCACCAAAGTAAGGGACATTCTTCCCACTGACCTCCAAAGTAAGGGGCATACTCTAAAGCCCCATACACACGGTCGGACTTTTTCATGGATTCTGTCCGATCGGACAAGGTTGTTGAAAAATCAGACCGTGTGTATGCACCATCGGACAGTGTTCGTCGGTTTGACCGACGGACAAAGTCTTATCTCCTGCTGGAAAGATTTGCCGACAACACGGTCCGATCACACCAAATCCGATCGTGTGTACGGTTGTCCGACCGGACAAAGTGCTACGCATGCTCAGATCACATTACAAGACCAAAGCTATTGGCTACTAGCCTCTACGTAGTCCCGTCGTAGGCAACAAACGTCACCACGTTCAGAATGATCGGATTTTCCGACAACTTTGTCCGACCGTGTGTACGCAAAACCAACATCGGACAAAGTATGACGGACATGATCTGACAGACCTGGTCCGCGGATTGTCCGACCGTGTGTATGGGGCTTTAGCCTTACTATCGATGTCAGGAGTGTTCCTTATTCCTCTATTTATTCTTAAGCCTCAAGTTACTGTTCACATGAATATTCTTGTGAGCTGTAGATATAGTAATTATTGGTAAGACCTGAAGTTTATTTTAAGGGTTCCTCTGTGTCCAAAAAACTTGAGAAAGGCTAATATATAGGAATAAAGATAAAGATGGTTTACAGTCCTTCTGGAGAGAGGCCGGCTGGGAGTCTCTTTGTAAGTCAGGGTCACAGTGTGTGAGGACAGCCGGATGATGAAGGTTTAGGACAAAGAAGTAAGATGGGCCGAGATGAATTTCCTGAACAGACACACTGCGGGTCTCCACCAAGTCTCATAGACCTGGTAAGGCATGTTTGCACACACTTGGAATATCGTTCCAAGATGGCCATGTGGGAGCAGAGGGCCAAGGAAGAACTTTGGGCTGGAGGACAACACTGAGCTCCGTGGACTAGGCCATGGACACTTCCATAATTTTCATCAGCTTCTCAGAACACCACTGCCAGTGGAAACTCCCCAAACGGCCTGACCTTCTACTACAGCCAAGCTAAACTGCTATAAAAGTGAAAACATGGCTTATAAACAAGAGGGCACAAGACTACAAAGCCGGGATCTTACCAGTGGTGGGAGTGGCAGGTTGTCTTCTCTCTCTACTGATGTTACACATGGACCTTCAAGCTCTTCTTCATAATCCTGCATGGAGAGAGAATTAAAGCTGAGCTCTGGGGGCAAGAGAGAGAAAGAAAAAAAAAGGGGGGGGGGAAAAAGGGGGGGGAGACAGAAAAGGGGGGGGGAGAAGGGGGGAAAGGGAGGCAGAGAGACAGAAAAAGAGAAGGGGTGGAAAAGGGGGGTTACGGAGACAAAGAATGGGGAAAGCAAGAGTGGGGGGGAGGGAAGAGAGTGAGTCTGGATAATGTCCCAGAATTCCCGGCACCGCTCACCTCTCCTGTCAGCAGATCAATTATCTTGTTGGTCAGTTGTAGAATCCTCCTGTCATTGATTCTTCCATGGAAAGCCCGTGGATGACTTCTGGGTGTCCCATTCTCTATAGATGTCTTTGTTACCAATTCATATTCCTAAACAGAAATAATAATTTTTGAATACGAAGAAAAGTAAACCCGCTTTAGCGGAGATGATTGTCATGTGACCTCCCAGAATCCTCCTCACCTCTCCGGTCGGGTCTGTGTTTTATTAATATAGATAAGAGTGATGTCATGTGACCTCCCAGAATCCTCCTCACCTCTCCGGTCAGGTCTGAGTTTTATTAATAGAGATAAGAGGGATGTCATGTGACCTCCCAGAATCCCCCTCACCTCTCTGGTCAGGTCTGTGTTTTATTAATAGAGATCAGAGTGATGTCATGTGACCTCCCAGAATCCTCCTCACCTCTCCAGTCAGGTCTGTATTTTATTAATAGAGATAAGAGTGATGTCATGTGACCTCCCAGAATCCTCCTCACCTCTCCAGCCAGCAGGTAGACGATCTCCAGGGTGAGGCTTAATATCCTCTCTGTCATGGTGATCCAGTTCTTCATCCTCAGTTCCGGATCTGTGCCCGCAGTGGATTGATAGAAAGAATCTTAGATTAGGGACTCTAGAAGAACAGCTGAAAGGAGACAAGGTGGGGTCCATGTCAGGGCTGAAGGTGAACTATCTGTTTGGTTCCTGAAGGACCACAATACAATATCTTCCCAACTAAAATGTAAAGGTTCGGAACTGAATCTAAGGCCCCCCCCATGTACAGCAGTATTCACCACAATGTCTTCCTCATACTTGTGGCCAAATGGTTTCTGGTTCCTTCCTCAATGCCTACCTGCTGGATCCAGTGAGCGTCTCATGCATTGGCCAGAGGGTCTCTGGTGTTGCTGTAGGTAGGGTATGGTTGCCACCTCATCCCTTTAAACTCGAACACATATTAATTACACAGGTTCTGTGGCTAATTAAGGTGGTAATTAAACTCACTTGGTGCCTCATCTGCATTTAATTATCCTGAGAACCTGTGTAATTCAAAGGTGTTCGGGTTTAAAGGGATGAGGTGGCAACTCTAAGGTAGGGTCAGGGTCCTGCTGACTTGTGTTGGACCCTTGTGACAACCTGACATCCCAACAATGTTTAGGGATGCACAAGCAAACCCTTTAAGGCCATTTTGATTGCATACGGTAGCGGAAGAGAGGGGCAGATCAAGTAGTGAAGTTGTTGGGTGAACAATTGGCCATGCCTGATTAGGGGGTCATAGAGGTGGGACTGGGAACAGGAGGAGTTCAGAGGTCAGGAACCCCATGGGAAGTGTCGGAGGTCATTCATCAGCGGGGTGTTGGTCCAAAAGATGACTGTTAGGGGCAGCAGAGGGGTTTCAGTGCCATGGCACAGGGTGGGGGTTGGGTTACCATCTAGCTGGTAAAAAAAAAATGGACTTGTTCCCAATGTTTATAGTAGGAAATGCTGTTTTTTTAATATGAGACTTGTGTGTTTACTGCTCATTGTGAAGCTACACAAGCTAATAAAATGCTACATATATATATAGGATAAAAGGCAGCATGTTCAGGTCTCTCCCCCCAGGCAGGGTCAGAATACCGGGGAAAAGCTTCATTGTAAAATAAAAGTCACATCCTACCATCATCCACTCTCTATTGTCCATTCTGCGTTCCAGCGCACTTCCGCCTTCTGCGTTCCACGTCTCTTTCAGGCTCCTTACTTATCCGCGCCCACTATCCACCTTCCTGTCCAGCCACCCGCAGGATGCTTGTCAGGCAGAGCCAGGCTGGAACGCACCGGGAAGGAAATGCTTTATTAGCAACTTCCGGTCAGGACAGACAGCGGAGGACGCTGCAGGAGAAGAGGGCGGTGTGTGTGTATGTGGAGGGCTGATAGCGGGTGAGTTGGGTGGAATTTTCCCCTCTGGGTGCCACCGTTATAGGTGGAGCTGACTGGGGCCTCACCTGCAGGTTCCTTTTGTTAGCGGAGTGTGGAGGGGGGACTGAGGACTCCTCACATTGAAGTCTATAGAGGGGGCGCAGTACAGCGGAGCGGCCAGTGGAGGCCGCTGTACACTAGTCAATACAGTGGGCCGTCAGCAGGGGGCGCTCAAACTCAGCCCTTATTATTATTATTAGTAGTAGTATTAGTATTTTTAAGAGGGTCATTATAATAATTCGTAAAATTATTTTTTTTATTTACTTTTAGCATTGGTATAATAATTATTATTGTATTAATTATTTTATTTAATTTTAGCATTGGTATAATAATACTAATTATATATATATATATATATATATAATACTATATATATATATATATATATATATATAATGCCATTATTTAATGGCCATTATTTTCTTTTTATTGATTATAGTAACCGAACTAATTAAAAATGATATTTTAAGTGATATTATTATGCAAAAAAAAAAAAAAATCATATATATATATATATAAATTTCTGCCATTATAGTAAAAGCAGCAATTAAAAAAATGTATATTCTATATAATGGGCCGCGATATTTTGCATTGAAGTCAATGGGAGCGGTTTTGCATTGCAGTATGCCATAATCTGCACTTTTTTTTTTAATCATCAAGACGCTGATAACCCTATTTTCAGACGATATATCGGTGCACCCCTAGTGAAATGGCTACAGGTTCTCTTGGAAAAAATAATTTTGTAATGTTGGGAATGAAGAGCAGGTGTTAAATGTGGTGGTTGTGCTGTGAGACAGTAATTGGTAGGGGGGGGGGGTATTAAAAATCCTGTGTATGTGATAACGTTTCATCCATTCTCTGATCCTAGGTCGAGCTGTGATGTCACGGAGCTGCGTAGAAGGATACAAGGATGTTATGATGGAGAATCCGCTTCAGTCTTCAGGTAAGAGGAACGGGCATGGTGGTCTGGGTTCTATATAAAGGAGATGATGTGGCCCGGGCTGAAGGAGATGATGTGGCCCGGGTCCAGGATGAAGGAGACGACGTGGCCCGGGATGAAGGAGACGACGTGGCCCGGGATGAAGGAGACGACGTGGCCCGGGATGAAGGAGACGACGTGGCCCGGGATGAAGGAGACGACGTGGCCCGGGTCCAGGATGAAGGAGATGATGTGGCCCGGGATGAAGGAGATGACGTGGCCCGGGATGAAGGAGACGACGGGGCCCGGGATGAAGGAGGCGACGTGGCCCGGGTCCAGGATGAAGGAGATGATGTGGCCCGGGATGAAGGAGATGATGTGGCCCGGGATGAAGGAGATGATGTGGCCCGGGATGAAGGAGACGACGCGACCCGGGATGAAGGAGATGACGTGGCCCGGTTCCGGGATGAAGGAGATGATGGGGTCCAGGATAAAGCATATGAATGGGTCCAACAACCAGTGACTGATCAAGTCGCTCCAGCACGGTCTCCAATGCTAGCCAGGGTGGACCGGTTGGCCCCTTGAGTGGCCAACTGCCAGTTCCCAGGGGGAGGTCATTAGCCCTGTGTAAATTCCAACATAGATCTAATATAGGACTTTCTTCTACTTGGAGCTTCAAAGGGGTGGCAGTGGAGGGCAGGGATGGTAAATATTGGGGTGGGGGGAGGTTTTATCACGGTTACGTGATCATTTACGTTTTCAGGGTTGTATTCAAGATGTGCAACGGGAGATCACACAAACGCTTGTAGGTATAACATGCAAGCAACCTGATCTTTGACCAAGGACTTGGTCTGTTCTTTTGGTATGAATCAGCTAAGGTAACCAAGGCTTTGGAGGCTTTTTAAGATACCGTGAGACAACTTTAATAAGGAAATCTAAATGTCCCCATCAGGGGAGGTGATCTTTTAAGTAAACCTGTAACTATCCTTGTGTTAACCCTTTATGTAATACTCATCAGCAGAAGTGTGAATATTGTATGATATCCTGGTTTTTGTCTCCATCCTCTCACCATCATGGGTTTTCTCCCAACAGATCTATTGTGTGGAAAACCCAACTCCAATGATCCTCCATCGCCGGATTGTAAGAATGAAGATGAGAATGTTATTATAAGCCCCATGTGTGACAGGATTCCCACACCGGACAGGACAGAGACCTTGTGTGAAGATGCCCCTGTTAGGACTTTACCCTCCGATGATCCTACAGACCTCCATACTGCAGAAGATGATGAGGAAAAGTCAACTCCTGTTAAGGAGGAAGAAGATCCCCAGTTTCCTGACCGTTCAACAGATCCTGCAGAGGCTACTACCAGCATTAAAGAAGAACCTGCCTGGTGTCAAGGAGAACATTTCCCACCCAATGCCCGTGATACAACCACTGATTCACAATGTGTGGCCAATAATGGTAAAGCGGAACCTCTGGCACCTAAAGAAGAAGATGATGTCACACAGATGGACGTTCCTCCACCCATGTCTTTGACGTCTATTAAGGATATTAAGGAGGAACCATTCTGGGCTGAAGGTAAAGAGCTTCTTTCCCTCCCTGAGGCTTCTATGCCGATGGATCCACTGCAGGATTCACCTTCTGATCTTAAGGACGAGTCAGACTTGAGCGAGGAAGGAACACTCAGTGAAAACGACGAAGAGTCAAAATATACTCCGGATACGGAAGAGCAGCTGTATAGCGGTGAGCAGTATATGAACTCCGGGGATGGTGCATACATTTGCTCAGAGTGTGGCCTGTCTTTTTCCAACGTCTCAGAATTTGATGACCACCACCAGGCCACCCACCCCGAAGAGCAGCCTCATTTCTGCTCAGAGTGCGGGAAGAGCTTCACCAGCAAAGCCAACCTCCTCAAACACCAGACCATCCACAGTGGAGAGGAGCTGTTTACCTGCGGCGAGTGCGGGCGGCGCTTCCCCGACAGTGACCAGCTTGCCAAACACGAGCAGACTCACACAGGGAGCAAGCCGTATGCCTGCGCTGAGTGCGGAAAATGCTTTTCTTACCAGCGCGGCCTAATGAGGCACCGCAAGATCCACACGGGCGTGAAGCCTTATTCCTGCACAGAATGCGGCAAGTCCTTCATCACCAGGGCAGAACTCGTTATCCACCAGCGTAGTCACACAGGGGAGAAGCCATATCCGTGCTCGGAGTGCGGAAGGTGCTTTTCCCAGTTCGCCAACCTCTCCCAGCATCTAAAGCGCCACACGGGTCAGCGGCCGTTCGTGTGCCACAAGTGTGGGAAGGCCTTTACCCAGAACGCTCACCTGCTCAGCCACCAAAAGACTCACGGCCCGGAGAAACCATACCCTTGCCACGAGTGCGGGAAGGGTTTCACCACCAAGACGTATTTGGTGGAGCACCAACGCAGCCACAGGGGTGAGAACCCATATTGCGAGATCTGCAGAAAGTACTTTGTTAGCACCTACTACCTCGCCGTCCATCGGCGCATTCACACAGGCGAGAAACCGTTCATGTGCTCGATCTGCCTAAAAGGCTGTTACACCAAGGCCAACCTGGAGGCCCACCAGCGGATCCACACCAGGGAGAGACGCTTCACCTGCCGGACTTGCGGCATCTACTATGAGTCAAAATTTAAATTGGTCCACCACCAGAAGAGCCACAAAGTCCCTCCACCGCCTCCGTCACCGCCACTGGCCGCATCTTTAATATCCTCCTCCTCGTTGCCAACAGTGTCATTGTCACCATCATCTCCGGGACCTTTGTCATCTTTAGCGAACTGTGACTATGTAAAGCGCACCATTGTATGATCCCAAGTGAAAGACTGAGCTTGGCACAAGTACACATTGGAAGTCCTCCTTGAGAGGACCTACTTTTGACCTACCTTGTGGGAGCATGCTAGTTATGATTGTCTTTGGCAGTTTCTAGAGGCAACATGCTAACTATAAGGAAAGCCTTAAGATAAATACAAGTGTTGCTCCTAAGAGAGGGACCACTTACCTTAACTAATAAGGGGGGCCCAAACTGCCCTTCACTTTCAGTTATGTGTTTGACGTTGGTTGGGAGGAGCCTGATGACCAACCAGTGAGAAGGCAGCAGAAGTCCAAGGCGAAGCTCCCATTTACCTCAATGTCAAGCACCAAGTGATCGACTGGTGGATGTCACAACGTTTGGTTCTCCAGAAGCAAGGGGCTTGATGACCAGCCCAACTTCAGCACTTTGGCTATCAGCAGGCTGATTAGTGTAGGTGAGAGCTGCAGAGGGCAACTTGCAGAAGATCAGGTGGTAACCCAGACATGACCAACGGTTGTGATGGTGGCACACAACCAACTGAACTGTGGGAAACAGCTCGGCCTAAAGGGTGGACTTCCTCAGGGAACGGACTTCCTCAGGGAACTATGTCTAGTGAAGTCACACTTTTGAGATCTAATGATGTCACCAAGTCAGACTCTTAACAACTTTTTTCTCTCGGCATCCTGAGTCCTTGGGTTAATAAAGAACTCAGCCTGGGAAATGGCCACATTCTATAATCCTCTTACCACCTTGGACACTATATGACCCTTTCTGTGAAAGGAGGAAATGCATTAAGTCTCTAATCATTAAATACATGTGCACAGATTTGAATGTTTGCAAAAATGTGTGGATGTTCCTTTTCCAAATTAAAAAATATAAAAGTCACCTCCCATGATGCACTGGGAGATTTCCCTGTGTTTTTAGCATGCTATAATGGAAACGATGGGGGACAGACACCTGGCATGTAAAGGTATGAGTGCTTATAACAATAATTGGTGACATTGACTTAAGCTTCTACATTTTTATGCCGCATTCTGCCATTTAGGCTTGGTTCACACCTACAGGTGGCACTGAGCATGCAAATGTTTCCCACGTGTAGGGCAGCCCGTACATTTCAATGGAACAACATAAACGGAGGGTGCACCAGCCTTGTGCAATACCTTTTTTTTAATAAAACCTTTTGAAGAAATAAAATGGCATATGGTATTTAGCACATCAATGTCCCACATCATCTTGTCTACTGCTCCAATCCCAACATGGGGAAGACACTTCAAATGTTTAAATGTGAAATCTCTGCGCTGGTCTAAATGATGAAACAGCTGCTACTCAAGACAAGGAATAAAGTAAAACAAAATTTGTATTAATATATATTATAAATATATATCTATATATATATATATATATATATATATATTATCTATCTATATCTATCTATCTATCTATTATATGGAGCGCTATTTCCTGTGTTAAACCATATAAAATGTGACAATATATAATTAAAGGGGTTGTAAACCCTCGTGTTTTTTCACCTTAATGCATCCTATTCATTAAGGTGAAAAAACACCTGGGAGTGACCGGCCCCCTAGCCCCAACCACCCCGTTTTACTAACCTGAGCCCCATATTTCCCCCAGGGAGGACACAATGTCCCTCTCTCCAAGGGGTCCCTGCTCTTGATTGGATAGATTGATAGCAGCGCAGCTATTTGCTCCTGCTGCTGTCAATCAAATCCAATGACGTAGGGAGCAGGGCCGAGTCTCGCATTTGTGTCTATGGATGCAAATGCTGGACTCAGGAGCGCACCCGCAAGGTAACCCCACGGGAGAGCGCTTCTCCTAGGGAGTTATCTAAAGCAAGGAGGAGCCTCCAGGGGGACCCCAGAAATGGTCGATCTGAGCCACTCTGTGCAAAACGATCTGCACAGTGGAGGTATGTATGTTATTTAAAAAAAATAATAAAGTGATCATTGTGCATAAGATAATACTTGATGCAAATGTGCTTCAATATAATGAAAATTAATAAAGTGACTAATGCATAAGCCACAATATTAAAACAGTGCTCAAAAAAGTTCAAAATGAACAAACATTCAATAAACTTTTTATAAATAATTAGTGCCTTTTGTGACTCTTATGCCCTGTACACACGATCGGAAATTCCCCCAGCAAAAGTCCGATGTGAGCTTTTGGTCGGAAACTCTGACCGTGTGTATGCTCCATCTGACTTTTGCTGGTGGAATTCCCGCAAGCAAAAGATTTAGAGCAGGTTCTCTATTTTTCGGTCGGAAAAAGTTCCGATCGGAAATTCCGATCGTCTGTACCGATTCCGAAAGCTCAGAGAACTTGTGTGTGACCGTGTGTATGCAAGCCAAGCTTGAGCAGAATTCCGTCGGAAAAAACATCCAAGTTTTTTCCAACGGAAAATCTGCTCGTGTGTACGGGGCATTATTTGTAACACACAAAGTTCATATAGTGAATAGATGCAGCATATGTGGAATCTCATTCAGGCAATCTCCTGCATATGTCTCCTTTGCTTTCAATCACTGAGCACTGCAAGATGTCTGATATGTTCCACTTGAAAACAATCACATATGTTTGAAGATATGATGTCTCCTAAAAAGTTGGCCTCTTACCAGATATGGTGGACCCCTATTACAGACATCAATCTCTCTGTAGGAGTATATTCGCCTGTCTGGATATCGCCCTCTTGGTTGTCCTGCTTCCATGCAACTTACAGACTTGAACTCAGGTGATTCAAAGACCAAGGCATTTGATTGCTTTCATGGGTGTTCAGCTTATTAATAGGCTTGGAAATCGCAAGTGTATTGATACCAGATCTTTATATTCATAAGAATGTAAAGGAACTCCAAATTTTCAGGAAATCATATAGATAAGGAAAGAAAAAGCCTCATAGTGTAAAACGGCATGGATTTATTAAAAAGCTTATAAAAGTTACACTTGCAACAAGGCAGAAATTTCAGGCATGAAAAAATTGTATTGGGCGGCGATATCATTCGTCTAACCAGTTGTCTGCCGTTGCAGGGATTCTCCGATCCGACGCGTTTCCACAAAAATGTCGACAAATGTCCCAGTAGACGACATTTTTGTGGAAACGCGGTTGGATCGGAGAAACCAAGAGGGTGATATCCAGACAGGCAAATATACTCCTACAGTGAGTTTGATCTCTGTAATAGGGGTCCACCATATCTGGTAAGAGGCCAACTTTTTACCATTTATGAGACATCGTATCTTCAAACATATGTGATTGTTTTCAAGTGGAACATATTAGACATCTTGCAATGCTCAGTGATTGAAAGCAAAGGAGACATATGCAGGAGATTGCCTGAATGAGATTCCACATATGCTGCATCTATTCACTATATGAAATTTGTGTGTTACAAATAAGAGTCACAAAAGGCACTTATTATTTATAATAAGTTTATTAAATGTTTATTAATTTTGCACTTTTTTGAGCACTGTTTTTATATTGTGGCTTATGCATCAGTCACTTTGTGAATTTTCATTATATTGAAGCACAGTTATCTTCTGCACAATGATCACTTCATAAATTATATATTGTCACATTGTATATGGTTTAACACCGGAAATAACGCTCCATATCTATTAAGACACTCCAAATGGCTGCCGCATTATCGAGGGTAGTAACCCGGTTCCTCAGAGCCCTATTTTCGAAATGTGTCAGCATTTGAAGTGTCTTCCTCATGTTGGGATAGGAGCAGTAAGTAAGGTAATGTGCGAGGCTGGTGCGCACTCTGTTTTTATTGTTCCTTTTGGACCCCTCCTAAGTCTATAGGGGGCTGCAAGGTCTTGCTTGGAGTCAAGTTACTGAAGATCTAAGGTTCACCATTACCGGTGTTGTATCATTATCCGTCCCCCATCACCAAGTGTCCGAGGTGTACTGCGCATGCGCAGTACACAGGACACTCTGATTCTGAAAATTGCCGAGGATGAACGGCGCCTGCGCCGTGAGTCCTTTTTCAAGCCCCACCATCCAAGTGGACATAGAGTTAGAATATAAAAGAGCCGAGCGCAGCGAGGCCATGCCCGAAGCGTGGCGAGCAAAGCGAGGCCGTGGCGAAGCGTGGCGAGCGAAGCGTGGCGAGCGAAGCGTGGCGAGCGAAGCGTGGCGAGCGAAGCGAGCCCGCGAGGGGCCCTCTAAGTTTGACTAACCTTATGTCCGCTTGGATGGTGGAGGCTTCACCTCGACTCACGGCGCAGGCGCCGTTCATCTTCCGACGATTTCCGAAAATCTTCTTGATCCGTACTGCGCATGCGCAGTACACTTCGGACACCTAGTGACAGCCGGACACTTGGTGATAGAACACCGGAACAGCTATCTAGCGTGCAGGAGGTTCGTATTGTTTGCACATACATTTCAATGGGCTCCCTATGCACAAGAAACAGAAAAGCAGTCCCGAGGCTTGGCTCACACCTACAGGGGCGACTGTACGCGTTTTCAGCTGGTTCCTTCGCGTGTAGGGCTGCCCCACACGCAAGAAACGCAAAAAAAGATACCCGTGACTCTTTTGAAAAAAAACGCGCCACACAGACACCAGGCAGTTTGGAGCGTGCAAAATCGCACGTTTGCAGATGTGCGGGGGTGCTGTTATGGCTCTCTTCACACCCACAGGTGCGACTGAGTGGCACAAGTTGCATGTAGGGCCACCTTTTCATGTTAATTGACTGTCCTTTGCAGGAGAAACGTGGAGAAGAAGCACTTGACACTTTTCCAAAAAATGCGACACGATGAGGATTGACGCATGTTTGCAGGTATGTGGGGATTCCATTACCAATAATGGCGTCACAGTGCGTCTGTAAAGGGCAGTGTGTGTCAGGAAAGCGCGACATTTTGCATGCGTACCAGACACGCATCGCATAGATATGAACCTAGCCGGAATCAGGGCATGGCCCCTCTTTTCTGCCTGTGACAGCTTCTACCTTCCCATGGAATGGCTATTGTCAGGCAGCACAGTGATGTTGCGTCACGTCTGTACAGACTCTTAAAATGTTCATTGTGCCTAATGAGAAAAGGGACTTCCACAGACCCCACTGTGTCTGCATTCCCGACACCAGTGGACAATTCAAGAGCCTGTACGGGCCTAAGGGAACATTGGAGTGCTTAGGTTTACAGAATCAGTGGTCTTATTGCTCCACCTTACTGTGTCCTGGTTGGAATTGTGCTTTTGTGGCGGATGGTGAGTAACCAATCAAAACCCTCTTTACTGGGTATGACGGAAGGAGAATAGAATTTGATTGGTTGAGAAAGCTGTTGCCGTTTGCTCCTTTCCTCATCAACCAACTGATTGTTCCAGGTGAAGCTATGTGAATGAGAGCGGCCATCACAGGTCTGAGCTGTTGTGGGAGAAACATCCACACTGGTCACTTTTTTTTATTTTATTTTTTATTTTTTATTTTTTTTTGTATTTTTTTTTTACTTCTCCATTTTTTTCTCTTGTAACATTCTGAAATAAAGTTTCATTGCAAGATGTTTGAATTTTGTTATATAGCTCAGACATATACCACAGTGCTGTACTGACAACACTGAGCCAGTCACATCAGTCTCTGTACCAGCGGAGCTTACACTCTAATGCCCCCGCAAGTCACACACTATTATTATACATTTATATAATGTAGCGCTGACATATACTGCAGTGCTGTACAGAGAGCACTGAGCCAGTAACAGCAGTCTCTGTACTAGAGGAGCTTACACTCTAATGTCCCCACAGTCACACACTATTATTATATATTTATATATCTGACATATACCATAGGGCTGTACAGAGAACACTGAGCCGGTCACATCAGTCCAGAGGAGCTTACACTTGAATGCCCCCCCCCCCACAGTCACACACTATTATTATACATTTATATAATGTAGCGCAGACATATACTGCAGTGCTGTACAGAGAACACTGAGCCAGTCACATCGGTCTCTGTACCAGAGGAGCTTACACTCTAAAGTCCCCTCCCCCACAGTCACACTATTATACATTTATATAGCTCTGACCTATACCACAGTGCTGTACAGAGTCTACATCACAGTCCCAGCCCAGTGCAATCTCTGCTTTGATCACATTCAGACAATCTGTGTCTGCTTTAACACGGAAGGCATTTCCTCCACTGCAGTGCATTCATGTAATCACTGGAGATCACAGAGCGCACATTCATAAGCTTAGCTACACATATCGGTAAACCAGAACTGAGAACAAGAAAGGCAGCCAGGGCTTATCTACACGTATACAGGAGACGCCTTCTCCCAGCGTTCTTTACTCCCACGCCGAGCTATCAGCACCATTGCTATTTGACACTTCCGGGTGTGTCAGATAGTGGTGTTTTGGATTTCAGACTAAAATGTCTGAACTGAGTTATCTGCACCTGGTCCAAATTCAAAATGTTCATGCATGCATGTTAGAAGTAACACACTGACACGCTTGTTCAAAGTGAAACTTCCTTTTTTTTTTTATTGCTTTTGGGCATAGCTTCTTTTATAGTAGAAGATGACAACACATTGTTTGCAAAGACATCATCACAGTCTAGTTGTGTTGTCATCTGTGGATTGGAAGACTCTTATCTAAGTGTCTCATCTTCCAGTCAGCTTCATCCAGGTATTCAAAGCCTAGTTTGAGGTTGGGGACTCGTGAACCCACTCGTGGGAGGGGGGGGGGGGTCTCTAGTTACTTCATTTTGAGTAAGGAGATTCAGCATTATACGTATACAATAGAAATAGTCATTTTATCAAAGCATTAATAAATCCACAACAGTGGATTCCCCCCGCTGGGCGATGTGGTTCCTCCCACTAGAGTCCTGAAGTGAAGTATTTGCTGGTGGAAGGAACAACAGCACACAGAGGGGAGACCTGCTTTTTTTTTTTGATTGAAAATGTATACTCTATTTTGCATTAAAATATACAAAAAACAAGTACTACAACGGGGTACATTCCACTCTGTACTGTGACACGGCGCATAAATACACTACATAACAATACAGTTCCAAGCATACAAATAAGTTGCATTCATCCTGCGGTATGATGACTAATGTGTTGTGCCACATTACCCTGAAACATCACGTCATGCATGACGCCACATTACCCTGAAACATCACGTCATGCATGACGCCACATTACCCTGAAACATCACGTCATGCATGACGCCACATTACCCTGAAACATCACGTCATGCATGACGCCACATTACCCTGAAACATCACGTCATGCATGACGCCACATTACCCTGAAAGCATTAACTAAAAAACATGTTACTAGATAGCAAGTCGTATAACTTTTCAGTCAAATTGCATTTCAACAGGCAACGGGTGTGATGAGGGGTAGGGGGGAGGAGGAAAAAGAGTTCACAGGCCCGAAGCTTTATTGAACTGCCAAAGGATACACGAAGGGAAGGGGAAATCTTCAGACCTCCTCTTCCTCCTTAAAGTCCATCCAGTTATAGTCCATGAGCAGACCGTGGACCAGTCTGCGACAGTCCTCAATGGACATCCTCTCCCGCTGGTGGATGAGGCGCTTTCTGGCGTACCATAAAGCGTCCTTAAAGCAACACAGCACCCGCCAGGCTCTGTCAATGTCCTCCTGGGAATGAGTTCCACAGAAGAGTCCGTTCAACACACCGAAGTGTGTGATTGCAGTCTGTGGCACAAAGTCTTTAAGTTCAGGTTCCAAGGCCCTCAACAGGCTCTGGGCACTCCCAGAAAACGTACAAAGCAATTTCCTCCTGGCTGATACAAAAAGGGCAGTGCCTGTATCTGCACAGGTTTCTGACATGCATGAATGTCCAGAGTGGCAACCCCCCTTGGATTGCCATCCATGCCAGATTTTTGTGCCTGTTGGTGAGTCTCTTTGAAGAAACATTTCCCCAGACCACTTTGCAAGTGGCTGAAGGGAGGCCTGGGACAGTCTCAACAATGTCCGATGCTCTAATCAACTTGTGGATAGTTTTTGGCTTCCACAAGTCGGGCTTCACTCCATGCAGCTCCAGCTCCTTGATAAACTTAAAAGTATCCAAGTAATACCAAGGAGTGTCCCAGTTGTAGGGAATGGAACTGTCCCATTCAAGGGACCTCCAAATGGGCAGGAGGAAAAAACGGGACATGGAGTTACTGCCAGAGTCTAAAGTTCTGTCAACCAAAGTCCTACGGATGCAGTTACAAGCAAAGAACACCCTCAGTAGAGTGGCGATGTTAAGCACATCCTTACCGCCCTTGAGAGGTTCCTTAACCACTTCACATCCAGGCCAATTCTGACATTTCCCTCCTACATGTAAAATTCATAATTTTTTTGCTCGAAAATTACATAGAACCTCCAAACATTATATATGTTTTTTTAGCAAAGACCCTAGAGAATACAATGACGGTCGTTGCAACTTTTTATCTCGCACGGTATTTGCGCAGCAATTTTCCGAACACGTTTTTTTCAGAAAAAAAACAATTTCATGGTTAAAAAAAAAAAAAAAAAAGTAAAGTTAGCCCAATTTTTTTTGCATAATGTGAAAGATGAAGATACGCCGAGTAAATAGATACCCAACATGTCACGCTTCAAAATTGCACGCGCTCGTGGAATGGCGCCAAACTTTGGTATTTAAAAATCCCCATAGGCGACGCTTTAACATTTTTTACTGGTAACGTGTTTTGAGTTACAGAGGAGGTCTAGGGCTAGAATTATTGCTCTCGCTCTAACGTTCGCGGCGATACCTCACATGTGTGGTTTGAACACCGTTTTCATATGTGGGCGGGGCTTACGTATGCGTTCACTTCTGCGTACGAGCTCACGGGGACAGGGGCGCTTTAAAAATTTTTTTTTTTTTTATTGTTAATTTTACTTTTATTTTTTTAGTTTGACACTTTAAAAAAAAAATTTAAAAAATTGATTTGGAATGTAAACATCCCTTGTAATAGGAATATTACATGATCGGACCTATTTACAGTGAGATATGGGGTCAATAAGACCCCACATCTCACCTCTAGGCTGGAAAGCCTAAAAAAATAAAAAAAATAAACGATCACCGATTCCCAGCCGAGGCGGCACTGTTATTTGAATGCAAAGGCCGGGCGTGACGACATTGCGCCCGGCCTCCGAACGATCATAGAGACTCCGGCGACCATCTGGTCCGCCGAAAATCTCTATGGTCATCATCCGGGGGCCGGCGGATCCTGTGTCCGACTCACCGATGGAAGCGGTGAGTCGGTAGAAGCACCGGAGGGCAGCGGGAGGGGGGGGACGTCCCCTCCCGCCGCCCGTACGAACGATCAAGCGGCGGAACAGCCGCTATGATCATTCTTATGGTGCAGGGAATAGCCGGCTGAAAACGGCAATATCGGAATGATGTCTGTAGCTACACCCATCATTCAGATATACCCCGAGGAAGTCAAGGCCGTCATATGACGGCCTACGGATGGGAAGTGGTTAAACATAACCACCTGCTTCACTCTGTCCATTTTAGTGCTCCAGATGAGGTCCGTCTGAAGTTGCTAATGAACATCTGAATGATTCAGAGGAGAACCAGGTGAAAGTGTTGTGGTCAGATGAGACCAAAATCAAGCTCTTTGGCCTCAACTCAACTCGCCGTGTTTGGAGAAGGAGGAATGCTGCCTATGACCCCAAGAACACCATCCCCCACCGTCAAACATGGTGGTGGAAGCATTATGCTTTAAGGGGGTTTTTTTGCTAAGGGGACAGGACAACTTCACCGCATCGAAGGGACGATGAACGGCGCCATGCCCAGTCTCCAGACCTTAATCCCATAGAAAATATGAGGGAGCTGAAGGTTCGAGTTACCAGACGTCAGCCTTGAAACCTTAATGACTTGGAGAGGATCTGCAAAGAGGAGTGGGACAAAATCCCTCCTGAGATGTGTGCAAACCTGGTGGCCAACTACAGGAAACGTCTGACCTCTGTGATTGCCAACAAGGGTTTTGCCACCAAGTACCAAGTCATGTTTTGCGAAGAGGTCAAATATTTAGTTCACTCATTAAAATGCAAATCAATTTATAACTTTTTTAAAATGCATTTTTCTTTATTTTTTTGTTATTCTGTCTCTCGCTGTTAAAAAAAACCGACCATTAAAATTATAGACCGATCATTTCTTTGTCAGTGGGCAAACGTATAAAATCAGCAGGGGATCAAATACTTTTTCCTCCTCACTATATCTGGTCTCCCACAGTAAATGCAAATTGTAATTATAAACTGCTAAATACATTTTCTCAGCAATTAGAGCAGTCTTGTGACTTCTATCAGTGTCCGGCCGAGCACTAGTTATAAGCTTGGGGGAGGAGTTTTTATTCTCCTCTGACTGTCCTATGAGACTGCATGACCCCTGACCCTCTGTTTGGATAGTGCTGATTGGCCCTGTGCTGATCACATGCACTGCCCACCCCCAGAAAGAGCTCTCTAGGAATATACACCACACTGGGCACGTGCAGAGTGCCTCCTTGGGCTCTGTACTGTCAGGTGATGGACTGGGGACGGTAAAAGAAGGGGAGGATCAGAGAAGACAGGATCAAACAGCCTTTTTACACAGGATTAACCCCTTAGGTTCCACAGTGAGAAGAAGAAGCCATTTTTACTGTATATACAGACTGATTTTACTGTTGTGAGCTTAGTAACACTTTAACTATATTTAATTATTATATTTTAATGAATGAATAAAATGATGATAAATACATGTAACTAACTGTAAATATGCTTAATTTATTTAAATGAATGACATTTAAATATATTTAATGAATATATTTTGTTTACAATTAATACATTTATAAGGATAATAATTAATTATTATTATTAACAACAGTAAAATCAGACTGTATATGCAGTAAAGCATGCTGGTTATACTCACTATGGAACCTAAGGGGTTAATCCTCTGCATTGTGTATAAAGGCTGTTTGATCCTGTCTTCTCTGATCCTCCCCTTCTTCCACTGTCTCCAAAAAATAACCTGATATTTACAGAGCCAAGCAAACAGTTTGCACATGCTCAGTTTGGTGTGTATTGCTAGAGCATTTTTTATTTTTTGGGGGGGGGGGGGTGCATGTGATCAGCACAGGACAAATCAGCACTGTCCAGACAGAGGGTCAGGGGTCCTGCATTCTCACTGGACAATTGTAGAAGAGTGAAACCTCCTTCTGCAAGCTTTAACCAGACACCGATAGAAATCACAAGACTGATATACACTGCTGATGAGAAAATGCATTTAGCAGTTTATATTTACTAAAATATCATTACATTTCAGTGTTCTGTGTACTGTGGGAGACCAGATATAGTGACTGCAGGGTCCTGGGTTTAGTAATATTTTAACTAACTGTAAATATTTTTATTATATTTAAATGAGCTGTATTTTAATATATTTTAATCCCTTGATAATATAATTATAATAATAAATGCATTTAATTAAATGTAAATATAATTTCCAATATATTCAAATTTAATTATTTTTAGATATGTTTAATTCATATATTCAAATTAATGAATATATATATATATATATATATATATATATATATATATATATATATATATATATATATATATATATATATTATTGTTTTTTTTTTTAGTTTGTTTTGCTTTTTTTTGTGATTTTTTTTTTATATTCAAATTTAATTATTTTTACATATGTTTAATTCATATATTTAAATGAATGAATGAATATATATATATATATATATATATATATATATATATATATATATATATATATATTATATTTTTATTGTTTTATTTATTTAAATTTTTTAACCTAAACACAAACAAACGTTGAGGAGTTCAGTTGGCAAAATGACCACAAGATGGTAGCAGTGAACTCTATTTCACCGTTCATACTCTGTAGTTCCCAGCCATTCCTTCCAACATTGACGTCAGTCTGTGGAACGCAAACAGGAAGCGTTTTGAAAACACAGAAGACGGAACTCGCTGGGCAACACAGGAACTGGATGCTGCTGGGCATTGTGGGCCGTGTAGTTGGCGGATAATTCTCCTCTGGTCATTTGAGAACCAAATGGACTCCACTTCCCAGAATCCCTTTTCAGCTTTAGGACCAGGCAGTAGTAGATGATCCCAGAGAGCTGCTGCAGATGAAGGCAGAAGAAGGGGGCCGAAGCTGGGAAGGAGACCGTAAACCTTGTGTGTTGCTTTATTATCGCTCCCAGGAGGAGGGGGAGACAGCAGTGATGATCTGATTGGCGGAAACAAAAAGGTAATCTCCGTTATTTAACGTATGTGTGAGAAGACGGCATTGCGGCAAATTCGTTGTCATTCCTCGGTGCGGCATTCCGTATTCATCCAGTCACTCCCCCCTCAGATGTAACATATCCTAATTTTTAGGTGATTTTTTTTTTTTTATCGTTTTTTTTTCTTCTCTATACAGTGCCGTGAGATCAGAGAGTAATAAATCTAAAAATAGATTTCTCTGTACAGCGTCCCAGTGATTGAACCAAGAATGAAGAAGGGCAGAAGTCACAAGAGGGACAGGATCTTACAACTGACCCTGGAGATCATCTACCTGCTAACCGGAGAGGTGAGGAGGATTCTGGGAGGTCACATGACATCACTTTTTTCTCTATTAATAAAACACAGACCTGACTGGAGAGGTGAGGGGGATTCTGGGAGGTCACATGACATCACTCTTATCTCTATTAATAAAACACAGACCTGACCGGAGAGGTGAGGAGGATTCTGGGAGGTCACATGACATCACTCTTATCTCTATTAATAAAACACAGAGCTGACCGGAGAGGTGAGGAGGATTCTGGGAGGTCACATGACATCACTCTTATCTCTATTAATAAAACACAGACCTGACCGGAGAGGTGAGGAGGATTCTGGGAGGTCACATGACATCACTCTTATCTCTATTATTAAACACAGACCTGACCGGAGAGGTGAGGAGGATTCTGGGAGGTCACATGACATCACTTTTATCTCTATTAACCACTTCAGCTCCGGATGATTTTACCCCCTTCCTGACCAGAGAACTTTTTGCGATTCGGCACTGCGTCACTTTAACTGACAACTGCGTGGTCGTGCGACATTGTACCCAAACAAAATTTGCGTTTTCCCCACAAATAGAGCTTTCTTTTGGTGGTATTTGATCACCTCTGCGGTTTTTATTTTTTTGAGCTATAAACAAAAAAGAGCGACAAAAAAAACTATATTTTTTACTTTTTGCTATAATAAATATCCCCAAAAATGTTTTTTTAAAAACAAATTTCTTCATCAGTTTCGGTCAATATATATTCTTCTACATATTTTGTTAAAAAAAAAAACGCAATAAGTGTATATTGATCGGTTTGCACAAAAGTTATAGCGCCTACAAACTATGGGAAAGATTTATGGCATTTTTATAATTTTTTTTACTAGTGATGGCGGTTTGCGATTTTTATCGGGACTGCAACATTATGGCGGACACATCGTACACTTTTGACACTTTTTCTGGACCATTGACAATTATACAGCAATCAGTGCTATAAAAATGGACTGATTTATGTGTAAATGTCACTGATAGGGAAGGGGGTTAACACTCGGGGACGATCAAGGGGTTAACTGTGTGTTCCCTCAGCGTGTTCTAACTGTGTGGGGATGGGAGTGACTAGGAGAGGAGACATATAATTTTTCCTACTTAGTAGGAACAAACGATATGGCTCCTCTTCTCTGACAGCACAGGCTATTGTGTGTTTACACACACAAATGCCCGTGCTTGCGCTCGTGCACGCGATCGCGCATGGCCAGCGGCGATCGCGCACATGGCCACGCGCATCGGGTCCCCCCGCCGTGCAGCGGGCGCACGCACTCTGGTGGCCGAAAAAGGGTAGGACGTACACGTACGGGGTTTCGCCCAGGAGAGCAATTCTGCCGCAGTATATCTGTATGAGACAGTCGGGAACCGGTTAATAAAACACAGACCTAACCGGAGAGGTGAGGAGGATTCTGGGAGGTCACATGACATCACTTTTATCTCTATTAATAAAACACAGACCTAACCGGAGAGGTGAGGAGGATTCTGGGAGATCACATGACATCACTCTTATCTCTATTAACCGCTTCCCGACCGCCTAACGACGATATACGTTGGCAAAATGGCACGGGCAGGCAAAATCACGTACCTGTCCGTGACCCCGGCCGAGGGACCAGCGGACCCGATCGCCGCTGGTGTCCCGCGATCCGGTTACGGAGCTGAAGAACGGGGAGGGTTTGTGTAAACAAACCTCTCCCCGCGCTTCCTACACTGACTGTCAGTGATCGGCGGTTCCCTGTCATCGGGAACGCCGATCAATGACGTCAGACGTACAGCCACGCCCCCCTACTGTAAAAAAAACACACACACGTCACACTGACTCCTCCCCGCCCCCTAGTGGTTAACCCCTTCACTACAACTGTCATTTACATAGGAATCAGTGCTATTTAAATAGCACTGATTTCTGTATAAATGACAAATGTCCCAAAAATGTGTCAAAAATGTCCAATGTGTCCGCCATAATGTCGCAGTCACAATAAAAATCGCTGATCGCCGCCATTACTAGTAAAAAAAAAAATATTAATAAAAATGCTATAAACTATCCCCTATTTTGTAAACGCTATAACTTTTGCGCAAACCAATCAATAATCGCTAATTGCGATTTTTTTTTACCAAAAATATGTAGAAGAATACGTATCGGCCGAAACTGAGGAAAAAAAATGTTTTTTTATATATTTTTTGGGGATATTTATTATAGCAAAAAGTAAAAAATATTGCATTTTTTTCAAAATTGTCGCTCTATTTTTGCTTATAGCGCAAAAAATAAAAACCGCAGGGGCGATCAAATACCACCAAAAGAAAGCTCTATGTGTGGGAAAAAAAGGACGCCAATTTTGTTTGTGAGCCACGTCGCACGACCGCGCAATTGTCAGTTAAAGCGACGCAGTGCCGAATCGCAAAAAGGGGCCTGGTCCTTTGGCTGCCAATTGGTCCGGGGCTGAAGTGGTTAATAAAACAGACCTGACCGGAGAGGTGAGGAGGATTCTGGGAGGTCACATGACATCACTCTTATCTCTATTAATAAAACACAGACCTGACCGGAGAGGTGAGGAGCATTCTGGGAGGTCACATGACATCACTCTTATCTCTATTAATAAAACCCAGACCTGGCAAAGGATTGCAAGAAAGAAACATTATTA
The DNA here is from genome assembly GCA_028564925.1 of Lithobates sylvaticus. NCBI lineage: Eukaryota > Metazoa > Chordata > Amphibia > Anura > Ranidae > Lithobates > Lithobates sylvaticus. The sequence continues at coordinate 613,224,647 of CM053028.1, read as the reverse complement.
CCCTAATTCTTTGTAAAGTCCACCATTTTCCTACTTAGGATTATGGGCCTATGAAGAAGCCCGGTGACCATGTGGAATCCACCAACTGTTTGAATATAACAGGAGGATGGAGCAGGACTCACAGCCCAATCACAGATCCCCCACCTCCCGCCCTTACACCCGAGAGAAACCACAGCAAGAAGATTCTGGAAGTCACCCAGAAGATGATGGAGCTGCTGACAGGAGAGGTGAGCGGTGCCGGGAATTCTGGGACATTATCCAGTAACAGACAAGGGATGTGTCTGGATGGTGACTGTATCATTGTGTGTGTCAGGTTCCTATAAGGTGTCAGGATGTCACTGTCTATTTCTTCATGGAGGAGTGGGAGTATATAGAAGGACACAAGGATCTCTACAAGGACGTCATGATGGAGGAGCAACCACCCCTCACATCACCGGGTAAGGATAGTTTTCTTTTTTTTGGTATTTCCTTATGGGGAGGAAGACAAGATTTGTTGACTTTTTAACGCGATCACTTTATTTTTAGGTGATCTTCACAATGAGGTGGCTGAAGAAGTTCATCTTATGATTGTTAAGGAAGAAAATCTCTCATCTGAGGAACACCTGTCCAGCTCTTACGTCTCCCCACCTACGGACTCTCCATCATATGTATTTACTGGTATTAAGAAGGAGCCCCCGTCAACTGAAGAAGATCTCCACCGACCTGATGTCTTCATACCCGCCCCTTATACCCAACCTTCATCTGCTCCTACTAAGGAGATCCCCCTCTCGGCTGACAAACATCCCCCATGCTTGGACAGCTGTCGGAGCCAGAAGGTTTCTACTGCCATTGAAGATCCTTCCTCTGGATCTGGTCAACGCATAGCCGAGAACGCCCCTTCCACCGAAGCTCCCAATGACGATAAACCCTACGGTTGCTGCGGTTGTGGAAAGAGCTTTGAGACCAATGCCGAGCTCATCAAACACCGTAAAATCCACACTGGGCAGAAGCCGTATTCCTGCTCGGAGTGCGGCAAATGTTTTCTCTACAACTCGCAGCTCGTCACCCACCAGCGCATTCACACGGGTGAGCGTCCGTTCCCCTGCTCCGTGTGTGGGAAATCCTTCATCAAGAACGCCCACCTGGTCACCCACCAAAGATCTCACACGGGCGAGAAGCCTTTTAGCTGCCCCGAGTGCGGGAAATGCTTTGTCACCAACGCCGTCCTGCGGGCTCACCTGAGGGTCCACAGTGGCGACAAGCCCTTCTACTGCTCCGAGTGCGGGAAGTGTTTTGTCTCAAAGTCCCGCCTCACCAAACACCGGAAGTACCATAGCCGGGTGAAGCCGTTCTCCTGCTCTGAATGCGGGAAGGCCTTCTTGAAAAACTCTGACCTCACCCGGCACCTCAGGATCCACACGGGGGAAAGGCCTTACTGTTGCTCTGATTGCGGGAAACGTTTCATCCAAAGGTCGAACCTCCTCTTGCATCAGCGGACTCACACGGGGCAGAGGCCTTATTCCTGTGAACAGTGCGGGAGAGGTTTCCACTGTAAGACCTCCCTAGTCAAACACCAGAGCAATCACACTGAGAAACAACTCTCTTCACCCAACACGTCCCTTTCCTCCGGAGGGCCAGTGCCTGCAATGAGAAAAGAATAATGTTGTATGGGGGGTTTATTGGTCCTGATTGATCAGGTTGCACTTAAGGAATGCTCAAATGGCATACAGTAGGGTAACATAAGAGGCCTCATACCATAAGAGGAAGCTGCACCCTGCTGTTCTATAAGGATAAACACAACTTTATTGTTCCACCACTGTTGTGGACACTCCACCCTGCTGATGCAACTGACGCATTTCGCTTAATCATAGAATATCCTAAGTGTGTTTGATGGTTCCTTAAGCCGACCGTAATACATATATATATATATATATATATATATATATATATATATATATATACAGTAAGTTGCGGTTTGCAAGTGGTTTACCGGTATTATGGCTGAAGCTATCATCCATAACCCCGATATAGTTTCTTTCAGCAGGCAGCTAACTTTCTCTTGAAAACATTCTGATGAGCTGCTAGAACGCTTTTAGAAATAGCAGGAGGGCACCGTACCGCCCCCCTCCCTCCCGCTTCTCGCTGTTGTTTCTCGTGCTTAGCCATTCTGCCGGCTCGCCCGAGAAACGATCAAATGGTGCGGCCGTCTGGTCAAAGAGGCGAACAGAGACCAGATCATTTTTGATTGCCTCTATGGCCTTTGGAGGACCAGAGCAACATCATGATGTCACTTCCGGTTCAGGGTGGAAGTAAACATATAAATCAAAAGATCAGAATTTTTTTTTTTTTTGATCTTTTGCTTTTAAGGCTCCATTCACACTTGTGCGACTCTAAAGTCGGGCGACTTTTGGAGTGCAACTTTGGATGGGTGCAACTTGAATGTGATTTGCTGTCCCTCTGCAAACATGGACCCACTGTTGCATAAAAAAACATTCAGGTACGACTTTCATGTAACTTTTGAAGGTTTACATTGAAGTCTATGGCCCTCAAGTTGCATGAAAGTCAAACCAAAGTAGTGCCTGAAAACACGGGGTACGACTTGTCATGCGATGTCCAAAGTCGCATGACAAGTCGCACAAGGGCGTCAAGCAACTTGAGGGTCATAGGTTTCAACGTTAACCCTCAAAAGTTGCATTTCGCTTTATCATATAGCAAGAGAGGCCTCTTCAGCATACCCTAAGTGTGTTTAAAGGCTCCTTAAAAGCTATTGATGAATCAGAGTCAATACAGTAAATGGGATTTTTTTAGCTTGATTCATCAAGCTGCACATAAGGAATGCTCAAATGACATATGGAAACATGAGAGACCTCATACCATAATAGAAAGCAGCACCCTGTTGTTCCTTTAGGATAAACACAACTTTATTGTTCCACCACTGTTAAGGACACTCCATGTACTGACACATTTCACGTAATCATATAGCATGAGAAGCCTCTTTAGAATACCCCAAGTGTGTTTGAAGGTTCCTTAACCACTTCAGCACCGGGCCATTTTACACCCTTCCTTACCAGAGCACTTTTTGCGATTCGGCACTGCGTCGCTTTAACTAACAATTGCGCAGTCGTGCGACGTTACACCCAAACAAAATTGACGTCCTTTTTTTCCCACAAATAGAGCTTTCTTTTGGTGGTATTTGATCACCTCTGCGGTTTTTTTTTTTTGCGCTATAAACAAAAGAAGAGCGACAATTTTGAAAAAAAAACACAATATTTTTTACTTTTTGCTATAATAAATATCCCATTTTTTTAAAAAAAAACTATTTTTTTTTCCTCAGTTTAGGCTGATACGTATTCTTCTACATATTTTTGGTAAAAAAAATCGCAATAAGCGTATATAGATCGGTTTGCGCAAAAGTTATAGCGTCTACAAAATAGGGGATAGATTTATTGCATTTTTTTTTTTTTTTTACTAGTAATGGCGGCGATCTGCGATTTTTTTTTTTTCGTGACTGCGACATTGCGGCGGACACTTCGGACACTTTTGACACATTTTTGGGACCATTCACATTTACACAGCGATCGTTGCTATAAAATTGCAGTGATTACTGTGTAAATGTGACTGGCAGGGAAGGGGTTAACACTAGGGGGCGCTGCAGGGGTTAATATGTTCCCTAAGGTAGTGATTCTAACTGTGGGGGGAGGGGACTGACAAGAGGAGGAGACCGATCATGTGTTCCTCCGTACTGGGATCACATGATCGGTCTCCTCTCCACTGACAGGACGTGGATCTGTGTGTTTACACACACAGCTCCACGGTCCCGCACGGTCCCGTTTTTTAACGGGCAATCGCGGGTGCCCGGCGGACATCGCGGCTGCCGGGCACTCGCACCGGGTCCCGAGCGACGCGCCCCCTAGGCGGCCGGGAATGGGAGGACGTCATATGACGCCCACCCAGGATGGGAGATCCACCTTGTGGGCGTCATATGACAGTGGGCGGTAGGGAAGTGGTTAAAAACTATTGATGAATCAGGGCCAATAAATAGGATTTTATCAGCTTGCACTTAAGGAATGCTCAAATGACATATGGTAACATAAGAGGCCTCGTACCATGTTAGGAAGCTGCACCCTGCTGTTCTGTAAGGATAAACACAACGCAACTTTATTGTTCCACCACTGTTAAGGACACTCCACTCTGCTGATGCCACTGACGCATTTTGCCTAATCATGTAGCATGAGAGGCTTCTTTAGCATACCCTAAGTGTGTGTTGAGGGTTCCTTTAAATGCTTTTGATGAACCATGGCCACTGAAAGGGATTTTATCAGCTTGTAGTAGATATCATGTTATATACTGTATATTAATGTGTTCAACTTTTATAAATCTTTTTTATTCTGTTACATTTTTTTACTCAAGATACACAATTATTAGGAAGTCGCCCCCTCCCCCCACCCCCCTGTACGATAAGAATTTACACAACATTATTGTTCCAGCACTGTTGAGGACATTCCACACAGTTCTAACTAACGCATTTCGCTAAATCATATAGCACGAAAGGCCATATTTACCCATTACTTTTTCATACATATGCTGATCCCTCCGTTGTACAGTGAGCATGCCTCGACTGAACAGAGAGCAGCATTCCACCGAAAGCTTTGGAAGGTTCAAAACCGACCCACTTCGGACTTACATGGAGTCAGAGGTGCGGTACTTTCTCTGGGTGGTTTCACCCAAACCCAACCACAAAAAGAGCCACGTTTCTGCTGTTTTTTTTTTTTTTTAATTAAACAAACTTTATTGCTTAATCACAAGGCCAGACTGTAGCACATTGCCATCTACCAGACCCAATCCTTCTCTTCCGACGCGTTTCGTCCTGACAGGGGCTTAGTCACCTTCATCTGGCTTTGTGATCTCGTATTACTACTAGCAATAATGTTTGTTCAAAAAAAAAAATAAAATAAACAGAAGTGTGGCCTTTTTTTCTTGTTAAATATTTTTCTTAGGATAAAGAAGCCACGTACAGTCACAATTCCATACAGGTTAGCAAAATGTCTGCACTTACACTCACAGAACAAAAATGTTTTCCATTTAAGATTAACATGTCTAAAATCTTTGGCACGTAGGACAAAATCTCAAGGGTGGGGTGAGTCCAAAAGCTTTGAGGCGTAACAATTGGAGTGTAGCCTAATATGAAAGTTTAATATCTTTGAATAGAGCAGTGGTCTTCAAACTGACCTGGGGCAAAATGCGGCCCTTTGCTATGCTTTATCTGGCCCTTGAGGCACTATTCCTCCACTGACACCAATGATGGGGCTCTATTCCTCCTACTGACACCAATGATGGGGCACTATTCCTTTATTAATACCAGTATCAGGGCACTATTCCTCCTACTGACACCAATGACGGGGCACTGTTCCTTTATTGACACCAATGATGGGGCGCTATTCCTCCCACTGACACTAATGACAGGACACTGTTCCTTCATTGACACCAATGTCGGGGCGCTATTATTCCCACTGACACCAATTATGGGGCACTATTCCTTCATTGATACCAATGATGGGGCACTGTTCCTTCCACTGACAACAATGATGGGGCACTATTTCTCCCAATAACACCAATGATGGGGCACCATCCCTTTTACTGACTCCAATGATGGGGCACCATTCCTCCCTTTGACTCCAGTGATGGGTCACTATTCCTCCCACTGATACCAAAGATGGGCTACTATTCCTCTCTGTAATAACATGATGGGGCATTGTTTAATCCCACTGATGCCGGTACCTTTTCTACTCCCACTGGCCACAGTCCGGCCCCCCTAATCTCTGAAGGACAGTAAACTGGCCCTTTGTTTAGAAAGTTTGAAGACCGTGGAATAGAGAATGGAATAGGAAGGAAGAATAGGAGAGAGGAGGGTCGAGGTCTCCCAAAGTCTGGTCGGCACGCATCAAAATGATACTGGGGCTAGGCTTGTCCACCGTAACAAGCCTTATTCACGGCCCTAGCAATGTTTGGTCGAAATTTAGAGGGAGAAAATTGTCAACCCCAGTCTGCCAAAATCTATGGGTGTTTGGGTATTCGGTCCAGTGGGGTGGCCTTTATGTAGGTGTGGAGCATGGCTTATGTTCCTCTCTGCTTCACCACCCTAAGGCCCAGACTAGGGGTCCTCCAAGCTTTGGCAATGGTTTGTTTAGAGCAGGGGTGTCCAAACTTTTTTCAAAGAGGGCCAGATTTGATGAAGTGAACATGCGCGAAGTCCAACCATTTCTCCTGACATTTTTTGAACCATTAAAATTCGGTCTAATGCCCCGTACACACGGTCGGATTTTCCGACGAAAAATGTCCTATCGGACCATGTTGTCGGAAATTCCGACCGTGTGTGGGCTCCATCTGACTTTTTCCTTCGGAATTTCCGACGGAAAAAGTTTGAGATCCTGCTCTCAAATTTTCCGACAACAAAGTCCTATCGGACTTTTTCTAATCGTGTGTAGCGAATTCCGACGGACAAAGTGCAACGCATGCTCAGATCACATTACAAGACCAAAGCTATTGGCTACTAGCCTCTACGTAGTCCCGTCATACGCAACGAACGTCACCACGTTCAGGATGATCGGATTTTCCGACAGCTTTGTCCGACCGTGTGTATGCAACACCAGTGTCAGACAAAGTCCGACGGATTTTGTAGTCGGAATTTCCGACCGTGTGTATGGGGCAGTAGTGTGTTTGTTCGAGCACTAATGCACTGCCCAAAAAGAATTATCTTGCCTTTGTGGCTGTGTGTGAGTAAATAGATGAGCTCAGGTGTATTATTTGGATATACCGTATTTATTGGCGTATAACATGCACCTTCACTTTAAGAGGGAATGTTCAGGGAAAAAAAAAACTTAAAATTTTAAATAAAGAACTGTGAAACAAAATAAGGGTCAGTGCCCACCTGCAGACCCCCAATTGCCATGAATGCAGCACCACCAATCGCCAGGAATGCAGCACCCACCATTGCCAGGAATGCGGCACCCACCATTGCCAGGAATGCAGCACCACCAATCACCAGGAATGCAGAACCCACCATTGCCAGGAAGGCAGCACCCATCATTGCCAGGAAGGCACCACCCACCATTGCCAGGAAGGCAGCACCCATCATTGCCAGGAAGGCAGCACCCACAATTGCCAGGAATGCAGCACCCACCATTGCCAGGAAGGCAGCCCCCCATCATTGCCAGGAAGGCAGCACCCACCATTGCCAGGAATGCAGCCCCACCATTGCCAGGAATGCACTCACCATTGCCAGGATAGCACTCACCATTGCAAGATATGCAGCCCCACCATTCGCCAGGAATGCACTCACCATTGCCAGGAATGCACTCACCATTACAGGAATGCACTCACCATTGTAAGAAATGCAGACCCACCATTGCCAGGAAGGCAGCCCCACCATTACCAGGAATGCACTCACCATTGTAAGAAATGCAGACCCACCATTACCAGGAATGCACTCACCATTTGCCATCAGTGCAGCCTTCGAGGGGACATGGAGGGGGCAGGACGAGCGCCAAAGATATCCTACAGGAGAATCTCCTGTTTACACAGCGGCCTTTTAAGTGAAAGCCCCGCCTCCTTTGATGGACAGAACAGTCGTCCAATGGCAGCGCCGGAGACGAGACTTCCTCTTACAGAGGCTGCAGTGTAAACAGGAAATACTCCTCCTGTAGGCACAGCGCTCGTCCCTCCTCCTCGCTCCGAGGCAGCCAGACTATATATCTTTTTGTGGCGCTGGGGGGGGCCACAAAAGATATATATGTTTAGATAACCAGGCGGGCCGTTCAAAACTGGGCCACGGGCTGCGATTGGCCCGCGGGCCGGACTTTGGATGTGCCTGGTTTAGAGGGAGTTGTGACAGATATAAGAAGTTTGAAAAAGCGTGGCTTTTCTTTATTTTTTATTTCTTTGCTTGGATTTGAATAGCTCAAGGCAGAAACAGTCCCAAAAGAAGTGTTCATCCGCAGCTGGTGGAGGAGCCACGAGACCACCTTGGGAGGAGGACTTTTAGAGGTGTTTATTGTGGCTTATTCCGTCATTGACTTTATCACGCTGGTCAACAAGAGTGTCTGATGTGTACCCATAGCAGGGCCGGGACAAGGGGCGGGCGGAAGGGGCGGCTGCCCTGAGAGCAGCATGTTTTGTAGGGATGGGAATGTACGTCCTTTTTTTTCAGCCTTATTAACCAGAAGAAATATGGAGCAGCAAAGTGGAAAAACTTGTGAACCTGATGGGATTATGGCA